>CM060964.1:138480947-138540947 GCA_030765045.1 Tenodera sinensis | reverse complement strand
AAACTACACAATTTACGTCAAGCACTTCTTTTTTCTTTTGAGTGAACCATTTCCGAGATATTCTTCATTCGTTTAAATATGTCAATATTTGTTCTATTCTCAAATAGGAATATGTCATTCCTTTTTTTTAATCTCTTAGCCTTGCAAAGAGAACGGAATTTCAAAGGCACCGCATAGCAATCAGCTCATAATACGTTTCACTATCTCTTGAAGCCTACTGTAATCCCATACTCCCTTTGCGCCTCCAACAAGAAAAGTAGCAACAAGATAATTTCTGAAAATGCTTATGTCAATTAAAATGTAGTAGATAGAAAAATAAGTATGTGCAAGAATAGTGTGCATAAGAATGAGTATGGCTCTGCATATATTTGCAAACAGAGTTTCTCCAAACTGAACGATATTAAAAGTCTATCGCAATAGGTTACGCGACGATCACTTGGTGGATCTTCTTGGGCTTTGTCGTCAAATATTGATAGACTTCTTAAATGTAAGCAACACCAAAGAAGTCACTAATGAACATATGTTTATCGCATAAGACTTGAAAGTGCTTTCGTAAATCAAATGCAACGTACATTTAACGAAACCGCCACTGCAACACAGTGGACGTCTGAATTGCACAGATCACATAAAGTAGAAGGAGGTAAATCCAAGTTCCCCTCTTTCGCAAACGTTGGACATCGGTGTTTTAGAATGAACTACTTAATGAGATAGTGCCCAAATTAGTTGGTATTTGGAGGAACCTCGTATAGTTGTACAAAATGCTACAATTTGAAGCAAAATCTCGTAAGGTTCGTTTGAAGGACTTTCGCTGATAGGTACAGTTTATGTTCACATTACTCTAGCTAGATTACTTGATCGGAGCCACCTATAACGTGCTAAGTTTAACAAATTAGTAATGAACAGAAAGCCTTCCCCAAGCGGACTGATGAAGGGCATCGCTGGCTGCTATGTATGATAAACGCGTACCCACACTTCCTCTTGTCTGTGTCGGAGAGAATACGTTTCTCTCTTGCATATCCCAGAGGACACTCCTACAGAATGTGTCTGCTGTATGTAGAGTAGGCTTGATACATATTCCATAATCTGTTGTTTCTAAGCTGTTTAGTAAATATATACCTTGTGCTACATGTAACTGTCAAAATGGAATATATAGGAAATAAAAAAGAAAAACGGTAGGCATGTTTATTTAAGCAGTATTTGTTGTATATGGAGTCATGGTTGTGTTTTTAGATTTTCTACCATAATAAAATATAGAAGCTACACAGCAACAAATTTGACAAAGCCTATTAGTGCCATGTGATAACTGCTAAGTCACTGGAAGCCTACAGAGTATTCCTCGAAAATTGTTTTCCAGGCTGATTTAAGATCTAGGGTTTGCTAAATGGCAGTTGCTTTTTTCTCAGTTTCATCGGCTGCGACACCTTTCCAAACGACATCGTGATAATTGCCCGTTTAGCACACAAATTCGGAGGTTAGAAATGTAATTAGAAGAATCTTACATACCACAAGTAGGAAAAGAAGAGCATTTAAAGCCACTTTTGAATACTACATATGATCAGTCTCCTAATTAGCATATCATATAGTCTAAGCCAGGTGTGCTCAACAAGCAAGCACATGCTCGCTTCCCCTACACATGATATTTCCCCACCTCCACCGACCGCAAGGAGAGCCAGACCCGCTAGTCAGAGGCGGATGGCGCGGATAGTAATACATGCAATTCAATGGAAGGACGAATACTTTTGTTTTCGAGATGAAGACGATAAAGTTAAGTGCTTGATTTGTAAGACTGGTAGTTGCAGATTTATTCCATTTCCCTTGCTTACGTTCCGTGTTCACGATAAATGTTATTCTCGTGGAAAAATACAACGAACTTTTGAAGCAAGTGTACGACACATTCTCATCACAATTTTAACACCAAAAAACATTTGAAAACAAAATGCAATTATTTTGCACTTTTGAAGTTTCCATGTAGCGAGGCTTCACACGAGCTGCACAATGTGAAACTACTTGCATTGCAGAATTCCACGATCGTAAAAAGTTCTGAGAAGGAAGGAGGAGGGGGGGGGGGGGGGGATCATTTAGGTCTCTGCCTTGCTATGAGTATCCGAGATTACGTTTGTTTGCATCTAGCTTAATGGCAGTCTTTGGCTCCAATGATATCTGCGAGCAAACAGTTTCAAAAATGGACTACATTAAAAGTGAGTATCGCAGTTTTTGTAACGTCCTCCAACGTAATGCCATATCGGACGGTGAATGAATGAAATGAGTGAAATGATGCTCCAATGAGCCCGAGGTCCATGGAGCTTTAAGTTACCCAACATTCGTCTTCTCAGGATAAGGGAAAACCTCGGAAAAAAGCTTACCCGGATAACTTGCCCTAAGCGAGATTCGAACTCGCGACATCTTGAATGTGAGGCAGACACGCTAACCATCACGCTACCAAGGCAGACGAGTACCGCAGTAAGATAAGAGAAAATAATCACCTTGCTTGTCTTTGAGGCTGTGCACTTCATCTTTTGCACCAAATATTGAAGACCTTCTGAAGGGTAAATCGTGCCAAAAAGTATCCTCAGAAACATTGTGGGTTAATCAGGAGTACAATATGAATGTGTACGCCTTTGGTTTCCTGCACGTAAGAATGTGCAGCCACTGGACTCGGTAACCACGGATAAATGCGCCATTCTGTCCCAGCGGGTGGAAGGAGGTAATTTCAACCTCCGCTAACTTGCCTGCGGTTAAGCACCCCTGGTCTAAGCCTTTGTGTTTTGTCCCCCATTCTTAAATGAACAAAGGTTGCCGAAACATAATTAACCCTTCCATAAACCCTATCATATATCACACACAGACACACACACACACACACACACACACACACACACACACACACACACACACACACACACACACACACACAGGGTGGAAGGGAACTCATTACATTCCTTCTAATATGTGCTTCATACAAGCATTACAAACAAAGAAGTCTACTGACATTTTGTTCTTTGATCAGCCCATTTCGAAAAAATAAATGTTTTTTTATCCAACTTGGATGCGTAATTCCACAGGAATGTAGAAGATAACAGTTTGTTACTTGTAAGATACGTGGAGAAACTTATTTCGGACATAGCTTCGGTAGTAATTATGCGACATCACACAGAGTTCCAAAATAATTAATCACTTAAAAGATGTGAAGGAATACTCCAAGCAGCTTTTTGAGAACGTGCACTAAGTCGACAACGTTGCGTTGACGTTGGTCAGGGAATTGAGCTGGTTTGTCTTAGTCACAAAGTATAATTTGGCTCAGAATATGTTTTCTACTGCACAACGTGTATTTATTTATGATTCGTATGTGTTAACTCAAGTCAGCTCGCCTAGTAAAAGTACAATTTGAAGAAAGATTTCCAGGAATAAAAGTTTGGAGCCGAACAGCAATCCATGAACTTCACAATAAATTTCAGACCACAGTAAGTGTTCAGGCTAAAAAATCTAGGGTGCTTAACGAAGAAACATTAGACGACATCGGTCATCGTTTGGAGAATTTCCCCCAAAAATCGCTTAGACGTCTTTCACAACAGGTAAGTATTTCTTATGGCTCTTTGCGAACAGCCAGTAAATTGCTGAAGTTAAAACCATATAAAATAACTGTGGCACATGCTCTTCAACCAGGTGATATTGTAATTAGGCACACATTTTGTAACCGGACTCACAATAGTGTATACCTGGCATGGGTAAAATCGGCTCAATTTGACCACTCCACTGAAATAAATACCTTACCTCTGGAGGCTTGGCTGGAGTTGACTTTGGGGCAGAGCGTTATACGTTTGTGGGTGTTCGTCGCGAAAGTGGCTATGGAAGTAATACTAGGACTGGACACCTTCAGGAGCCATGACGCGACGGTCGACATCGGCAGGAGGGTCTTGCGATTCGGTCAAGACGAGATGACACTTCAGAGCCCAAACTAGCAGGCAGCAATAGGGACGTGACCCTGATGGAAGACGTAGTAATGTTCGCGAATAGTGAGGTGGTTGTACAGGTGTGCCTGGAGGTGGAGCCGTCAAGGAACCTGGTGTTGGACGATTCCCTGTCTCCGACAGCGGCAACAAATAACTGCTGTTGGTCATAAACTATTTTACCAACTGGCTGGAGGTCAGGCGCGGCTCGTCAATATGTGCTACAGTGCTACAGCACAATGATTATTTTGCAGAAAATAGTTTCTTCTTTGTGTTAAACATATACTCAATTATTATTGCACATTTTCTTCCACTTTCACTATTTTATATGCCGCGCGCTAGTGTTCTTTGCTTATTGTGTGCGAAGATGATGCACGCCTCACATACACGAGATAAGTGATGTGTTGGGTGCTACAAAATTCTTCAGTCCTTTGCAGGGAATGTAGACCAATCCACGCATGCGAAACATAGGTGTACGATTTTGAAATCTGTTCTCCTATTGGTGGAATTTACCTAGCGTTGTGCTCTCATAAAGTGGAGCACATGAATTCATGCTGCTTCTGTACAAAGTCGCTAGATAGCAGGATTGCAATGTCATCTAACGACTTTGCTTGCTGTTCTGCAACTTCTGCCATCTATGTGGTGTTGAGACAACTATCTGTTGCCGGTGATAGACCTTGGACGCAACAGAGAGAATAAAACTCTCGGAAGTTGGACATGTGGAGCAATTACTGTTGGCACTACTTATTTTTGGCAGCAACAAATAACCGCGAAATACTCCATAAACTCAGGTTATGAACGCCAGTTTCGTGTGCTGAGCAATATCTGTGTTGTGTACGCTAAAATGAATTCTGTGGACAGCCTAATAAATTATCCTTTCTCTAGGAGGACTCTAGAAGAAAAAGTTCAAGTGAAGCAGTTAGGAAGGCAAACACCAAATTTAAACATCACGCAACCTGCAAAAGGAGGGAGAGATAATTCTTACACCAGGCGATTTAACCTCAAAATTTATGAGCATGCATGGATATGTGGATGTCAGGAAAGAAATGCTCTTTTCTGTTTTCCATGTTTGCTTTTTGGGAACAGTGATTCGTGGAGTACGACGGGAGTGACAGACCTAGGACATATTAATGTTCTTATTAACAAACACAAACAAAATGTAAAACATTTAAACAATGTACTAGATTTAAGTGCTTTAGGTAGTACAAATATTGTGACTCAGTTAAGCCGTGCTTATCAAGAGGCGAAGCTGAAGCATAATCTACAAGTAGAGAAGAACAGGTATGTGTTGTCCCGCATAATTGACTGTATAAAGTTTTGTGGTGCATTTGAGCTTGCTTTGAGAGGACATGATGAGACTGAATCTTCTGAAAATCCTGGCGTATTTTTAGGACTTATAGATTTAGTAAGTAACATTGATAGTGCTGTGAAGGAACACATGGACTCAAACCATATATTCAAAGGGACCTCTAAAACCATCCAAAACGAACTCTTAGATTGTATGTTAGAAGTCTGTCGTGAGGTGATTCTGGAGGAAATGCAAGAAGCTGATTTTGTGGCTGTTATGGCAGATGAAACCACAGATGTTTCGCATCAGAACCAGCTTGTATTAGTATTAAGATATGAGAAAACGGGTGTTCCATATGAGAGATTTTGGGGTTTTTTGCAATCAGAGGGACAAAACGCAGAAGCAATTTCTGAAAGCATATTAAAAGTGCTTAATGAACTATTCAGAGATAAACGTCATAAACCTATTGCCCAAACTTACGATGGAGCTTCAGTAATGAGTGGTGCAGTTGGTGGAGTACAAGCCAAAGTACAATCTCAGTTTCCAAATGCGCAGTATATTCACTGCTATGCGCATCAACTGAACTTAGTGATGGAACATGCAGCTTCGCAGAATAAGTCTGCCAGAATATTTTTTCTTAATCTCTCTGCTTTTCCTGCCTTTTTCTCAAGATCCCCACAGCGCTTGACAGCTCTGGATTCTGCGGTGGCTAGAAGAGTTCCTGGTGGTTCTGCAACTAGGTGGAATTTTAGATCCAGAACTGTTAATGTCATATATGAAAATCAGGAAGAATTGCTGCAGTGCTTTTCGGAGTTGGAAAATTCTGCCCATGATAAGACTTGTCTGGAAGCAAATGGGCTTCGGCGTTATTTAGAAGACAGCAAATTCCTTTCATGGTTGAAATTCTTTCACCGAGTAATGCCTCATGTTGATGTACTTTATAATCAACTGCAATCAAGATCAACTGAGGCTGTTAAAGTACAAAATGCTGTGTCTTCATTCATTCATTCAATGCATCTGTGACATTCGAGAGGCAGCCGATGATATATTTGTGATTCCATCTGAATCAATGAGCAAATGCCAGAAGGTAGAATGTCTAAAAATAGAAGCCAAAGAAGTGTGTGACCGCATTATCGAGGAAGCTAGACTTCGTTTTCAGTCGCTTAGTCATCTCGATGCAGCAAAGCTGTTAAACTCTAAATTCTTTGGCAGCTTTTTAAGTCAGTTTCCTGAGGATGAACTTCAAACTGCTGTGACTACGTATACAACACTGAACAAGAAAATGCTAAAGACACAACTTCGCGTTCTGTATGCAAGACCTGACTTTAGAAACATTGACGGGGCTGTGCAACTATTGCAATACATAATTTCTAACAGTCTGCAAGATTCGTTTTCTGAAGTTACAACTTTACTAAAAATTTTGATCACAATGCCAATGACCACTTCTGAGCCAGAAAGATGCTTTTTATGCTTAAAACGCGTAAAAACGTTCTTAAGAAACACTATGTCACAGGATCGTCTTACTGCTCTGGCAATGCTGTCCATGGAGAAAAGCATCGCTTCTAACATGGAGGGGTTTAATACCAGGGTGATCGATAAGTTCTACAGCCGGAAGGAGCGCCGTATGGACTTTATATTTCGCCATTAGGTAAGACTAATTATGTAAAATGTGTAATCATTGTGCGGTACTGTAGCACACACCTTATTTTGTTCACCAGCCGCCACTGCTGGAGGTGTACGCGGCCCCTAACCAGGAGACCAAGACGATCGCGGACTGCCTCGTGGGAGAACTGTTCTACCGCTTTGGAATGCGGCTGGAACTACACAGCGACCAGGGCAGATACTTCGAGTCCAACCTGATGGGAAAAATGCTAGAGCGACTCGGAGTACACAAGTAGCGCACGACGCCCCTTCACCTACAGTAAGACAGCATGGTTGAGCAGTACATTAACACCCTCAATGAACTTCTGAGAAAGGTCGTGGCCAACCACCAAAAGGGATGGGATGTCAGGGTGCCGCTGTTTTTTCTGGCCTGTAGTTCAGTTACCCATGATGACGCCAGCTAGTTTGGTCTTCGGCCGGAAATTGCATCTTCCGTGTGACCTTATGTTTGGAAGTCCTCTTGGATCAGTACAGCCGGCAGTCGACTACGTGGATAACCTAGTGGGCCGTTTCCAAGGTGCACATGAGATGGTCCGTCAGCATATCCAGGTAGCGAGCGACCAGGTGAGGACCCGGTTCGACCAGCAAACCAACATCCCAGGGTTTCAGCAGGGCGATTTGATGTGGCTGTATCGCCCTACCCGAACCAACGGGTGGTACCCCAAGCTGCAACTACCATGCCGGGGACTGCACCTGTGAAGAGAATCAACGACATCGTCTACCGCATCCAGAACTGTCCGAAGGAAGATGCTGGTGGCACATTCGGATTGCCTGGCCTACTATGACGGTGCTGGTCGGAGCGACCAGATCTGAAGAGGGAGCAGCGTGACGCTGGCCGGCAGCCGCCGCACATCACAAGAAGCCGAGGTCGTCTACCTCACACCATTGGGCGACCGTGTGCCTCAAAAATAGTGTTAGTTACCTCGCATCATTGCGCGGCGAGTAAACACGTAACAACGGAGCGGGCCGGAACAAAGGTCGATTTTTTGGATTCAAGAGGCTTTCAACTGTCGGCTGTTTACGGTAAATTGCTAGAAAATGTGTATTTTCGAGAGAATTTCCGGCAATTCTCGTGAACTATAAGAACACAAAAAGTCAGTCTTCGAGTCAAGTAGGTTTAGTGAGTGTTGAGTGAGCGTATCGTCAAAGCCAGATGTTTGTGAGATAGTGAGTGTGTGTAAAGATAAGATCGCACTGAACAGCTGCGATTTGCAAGTCACGACGAATTGTAGACTGCGCTTATGTGATTCAATTTTAAGGGAAATAAAGTGACGGAAAAAATAATTCGACTTGTCATTTGCCACAAGATTAAGGTACCAATGATAAAAATATTTGTACTTATATCCCTAACACAGTACATTACATTTGTATGCTACAAAATACGAAACAGCCCACTCTTCTCTCAATTCCTGAGAAAGTCTTATGAGGCGCATCCCGTAATTGCGTACAACAGCGTTCCATCCCTGTATTACGGATTGCTAATGAGGTCTAAACAGCAAAACAGAAGGAGGGATGCAGGTCGCTTGATACGCTGTAGCAAATGGGTTAACTTAATCTACACCTAAGAAATCTACCATCTCATCTGTACTGGAAAATGATCATTATCTAATGCAATCATACGACTACCTTTATACTTATCTCAACCACTTTCAGATATCCCACCTTAGATTACGCCACAATGAAGTATCCATCAATCCCACAATGGTATTACAACCCTCTTGCATCACCAATCGTGAACCAAAACGACTAGAGGCAATTTCGGATCCCCCACGCCCAACCCATTTATCTCCTCTCATATTTCTAGATTAAGCATGGCGCATCCCTTGCGCATTTGACACGACGCCAACATGCTCCTCTCTTCCCAGCTGACGCAGAACGTATGAATATCAAAGAACGTTTTACACATCTTGCATTGTTTCATTATTGTAAGCATAGGCACTACATACACCAGGAGAGGAATTTAAGATATGTATGGAGAAGATACAGTAGTAAGTCGAACTATTCAGAATTATTGTCCTCGAATTTCTCCCTAAAAGAAATATCTCGCACTGGACTACCTGTGAGTGTAGATGCATAGCGAATACGGTATAGGATTTGATTTCCACTGATGACAATTCAGGAGATGGTGCAGGAGCAGCACCTGTTTCCTGCTATTCTAGTCATTCATTTAAGAAAGCTAAATCATTAAATATTTTCGAAATGGTTTCCGCACTAACTGAGAGACTAGAACTCTTCTCAGTACGTTTCCATCTCCTATTCATTATTGAGACAACCAAAGTGATGTTTTTCTGAAAAGCCTTCTAAGAGGAAATGAAAAGTTCAGACACCATTACCGAGACCAATTCTAAATCAATAATGTTCGGAATTGAAACCACTGTAGCCATTCAAGAGGAAAGATCTTAATTAGTAAACAATGAAGGAATCATCTTCCATCATGATAAAACCAAACCACGTAAGAGAAGTCACCCGTTAGAAGTTGCTGGATTTGAGAATGCTATCCCAACCACCTTATTCTGCAGACCTTATCCCTTCTAACTACAATATTACTGGATTTCTGTTAAAGGTCCTTAATGGAAAAAAAGCTTCACATCCTTGGAAGACTGTTGAACTCAATGTGGAATAGCTCACCAACAAGGAGACCCTTATTTATGTATAAATTGAATTTACTAACTTCGAAAACAAATCTCCCAAGGGGCCTACTACGGTAGGTAAAGGTCTTGGCGCACTCGGCTTACCGACCCGCTCACCATCATTTCACCCCCTTCATATACATAAACTGTGCCACGTGTAACTGCTTTTGTTGCTACTATTCATCACCCTCTTCCTCTTCTAGGATTATTATGATTCTTAGTGTATAAGGTCTTAGGTTTATAACTCCTTTCTCACCAGCAGGGATCTTTTCTATCTACGTGGTCCTGTCTCACGGTTTCAGCGCGGCCCTCAACTTGTGTGCTCTACGGAGGTCTCAGGCGCGAACCTTGGGCGGACCCTTCACACTGCCCCTATGTGTGGTCTTAGGTGCGGAACCCGTCCACACCGCCATGTACACCCATGTAGCTCTCTGAAGGCCCGGCCTGTGTTAATTCCCGACGGCCGTGTGCCGTTGGGTTAGTGTCACCGGCCGGACGTGTTACCGCTGACGGAACCTCGGTGTAATCAACCACAAGTCCCCTGAATTCACATTGACTCCGTTGAGGCGGTGTGGCCTAAGGTGGGGATCCACAGCCTGTTATCCCTATGGTAGGGGCATAGAGCAGAGTGTGCGTCGTGATCGCTTTACCCATGTGGACAAGCACTCGAGATCGGAGGGTAGTCCCTCTGAAGTATGCTTTGAAGTCAGTCATGAAGGGTTATCCATGGGGCACAGACCGTGAAGATTTGGTGTCTTTCTTCTTTGACCCCCGGATGGCAGGCTGACACCGACGGTTCCGGGGGGGGGGGGGAGGTCCAATGAATCCTGTATCCGCGCAAACCGATTTCATTGACTCTTTTGGAGTTGTGACATTAGCCTATGAAGGGAAAACGATTAAGGATACCAGGCAATTTTATATCAAACGCCAAGTAGACAGGATATCTGGCCCGGTGCAGAACGCGAGACGGTACACTGTTAATTGAGACCAAAACGGCAGACCAGTCCCAGAAAGTGTCGAAAGCGAGTTTGTTGGGATGGCACCCAATTCAGGTAGGTCCACACAAATCGCTCAAACCATGTAGGGGAGTTTACACCACCTCCAGACTGCACGCTCTGTCGAACGAGGAGATTGTCACATGCATCTCCGACCAGTGTGTATGTCAAGCCTACCGTCCTACTCGAAAGTAGGATGGCAAGGAGTTCTGTCCAAGCTTTGTGTCCAGAGTTTCTGGCGTTCAAATGTACTCAATTGCCTGAGAATATCTTTTGTGGCTACAAACATGCCGCCGTACGCCACTTTATGCCGAACCCTATGCGCTGTTTTAGGTGCCAGCAGTTCGGTCATAACAAGACCTCGTGTAATAATCCCGCTATTTGTGAGCATTATGGTGTACCAGCCCATGAGGACACGGCATGTACACGGAATGCCCTTGTGTAAACTGTGAAGAGAGCCATACATTTAGCTCGCGTCTGTGTTCCAAGTTTCTGGACGAGAAGTATACAGTAGTTGCGCGTGAAAAAACGGCTCAGCTTTTTGGAAGCGCGTCGCCGCTTTGAGCAGCTGAAACCTGCGAACATCATAGGTTTTGCGTCAGCAGTCCGCCACACTCCTGTCCACGCTGTTGTCGTTCAACATGTTCCAATCGCTGATGATTCAACGCAGACTGACTTTCCAGCGAGCACCTCCCCACCGTCTCGCTATACAACTGCACCGGCAACTACATCTTCCGCCGTACAGACACCCTCTCACCAACCATCCTCAAGAAACGACCACACCGTTCTGCTTGAAAGCACAAATCGTTCGCGACCTAAAGACCGGGCGAGTAGTCCCACATCCTCAAAGTCCCGCTCCCGTTCAACGAGCCGCCGGGGATCTTCAGAATCTGGAACATAGCAGGAGTTGCCTGAGGACGGCGAAAATTGCTGCATCGGTCCCAAGTATCACAAAGTAAAGATGAAGAACAAAAAGATAAGGACCATCCCCTAATCTATTTTTACTGTGGAAATAATCCAGTGGAATGTTAATGGGTTCAGGGCACATGCACCGGACATACAACATTTAGTCTCTCACCGTTCACCTTCAATCGTCTGTCTATGAAACACCCTTTTGCAGCATAATCACGCCTTACATCCTCATGGTTTTTAGGCATTTATATATGATTCTGCAGCTGATCGGCGAGCAAGCGGTGGTGTTGCTACTCTGGTAGCCCATAACATCTCTGCCACCAGCATCCCGCTTAACACGCAGCTGCAGGGCCTGTGTTTATCCATCTGCAATATCTATTTGCCTCCGCTCAGTATCATATGGGATTCGTGGTGTATGAAGCGGCGCTGGGACGAGTTTCCTTCGGGTTCTCCGGTTTCCCCCGCAATCTCATTCCACCGGTGCTCCATTTTCATTCCATGTATCATCAGTATCACCGTCTGCGGTGCCGTATGTAGTAAAAGTGGGCGTCAAACATTACAAAAAAATCGCTCAGTGTCGTACACCAGAACAATCTTCGGTCTCTTTTGGCACAGATTCCGCCGCCGCTCTTCTTTCTCAATGATCTGAATGCCAAACACACCCTATGGGGCTCCAACACTGACGATGCTCGTTGGTAACTTATAGCAGACGTTTACGATATGTTCGGCCTAGTCTTATTAAATACTGGCGTGCCTACCTTCCTATCGTCTGTCTGCGGTACACTCAGCGCTAGAAGTTTCTTTTTGTAGCCCGTCATTGGTACCACTCCTTGATTGGTCCGTACTTTCCGACTTATTTGGTAGTGATTACCCCATTAACATTCACCTATCCGGCTACCATCCTGTGCCAACACGACATCCTCACTGGCTTATTTCCACGGCCGACTGGGGGAAATTTCGCTCCCTCATTGACCTCACCGGCGATGTTTTTCGCACCATAGATGAAATGGTGAAGTATTTTTCTTGCACTATCCTTCTTGCAGCGGATTCCAGCATTCCTCGCGGTTCATCAACGCCACGACACGTTCCAGTTCCTTTGTGATCCGAGGAATACCGTTTGGCTATTAAAGCACGCACGCGTGCTTTGCGTGTTTTTACTTTACATCCCACGGAGGCCAACTTTGTAGCTTTTAAACGTCCTCGTGCAAGGGCACGGTTCATACTTCGTGGTGACAAATGCAAGTCCTGGGAAACTATGTCTCTTCCCTTTCCCGCCACAGTTCTGCACAACAGACATGGACTGCTGTTCGACGTAGGTACGGTAACTGTTTCGGTCTTGCCGTACAGGGACCCCGTTACACCACAGAGCAGGCTATCACCGACGCACTTGCCCATACTTTCGCTGCTACTAGCCAAACTCAAAGCTACGATAGAGCGTTTCTAGCTATCAAGGAATCTGCAGAGCGGATAGTTCTTAATTTTAACAGTGACTGTAGTGAACCGTACAACGTACGTTTTACCTTAACGGAGCTGGCGCATTCTTTGTCTCTCGCTCACTATTCTTCTTCCGGTCCTGATGACATCCACCCACAAATGCTGCCTCATCTTCCACCTCAGGCTTTCTCCTTCCTCCTAAGCATTTAACCGTATATGGCTTCCCGTCTTCTGGCGCGAGGGTATTGTCATCCCTATCCCTCGACTAGGAAAAGACCGGACACTTTCCTCTAGCTAACGCCCTACTTGCCTAATGAGTGTCGTTTGCAAGACCTCCGAACGGGTGATCAACACTCGCTTAGTGTGGTGGCTGGAGACGATTAACCTGCTGAGCAACGTTCAGTGCGGTTTTCGTCACCATTGCTCTAGTGTCAACAATTTAACACGTATAAAGGCTTGCTTCCAAAATGCCTTTCTCCTGAAGCAGCATGTCGTTGGTGTCTTACTTGATCTGGAGAAGGCCTACTACACCACCTGGCGCTATGGTATTCTTCGTGTTCTGCACGCATACGGCTTACGTGGTCATTTAGCAATTATTCCTTTTAACTTTTTAGCCCTTCGCTGCTTTCGTGTCCGCATAGGAAATACGCTCTCCCAAGAGAGGGCCCAGGAGAATGGTGCACCCCAGGGGTCGATTCGCAGTGTAATGCTTTCCGCCGTTGCCATTAATGGGATTACTAATGTTCGTAGCGGAATCCCGATGTCACTGTATGTTGACAACTTTACGGTATACTGTCGAAGGTATAATCTTGAGCACATCGAGCGTCAACTGCAGCTGACCATAACATCCATCGGCGAGTGGGCTCTTCGCACCGGCTTTCAGTTCTCACCTACGAAAACAGTGTGTCCACTTTCATCGACTTCGTGGCGTACACCCTCCTCGTAACCTTCATTTCCGCTGCAAACGTCTACACTTTGTTCCGCAGTTTAAGTTCTTGGGCCTTCACCTGGACAGCAAACTCACATGGAAGCACCATACTCGTAAATTCGGGCTTTCTGCGATCGTTCGCTTCGTACTCAGGGTTTTGTCTGGGGCATCTTGGGGCGTCCATCGCACAGATTGTAGAGGTATCGCTCACTGGTCCGGTCCAAATTAGACTACGGCTGTTTTATCTATGGCGCGGCGTCTGCCTCTAAACTGTGCCATTTAGACACAATAGATCACACTGGTATCCATCTCGCTACTGGTGCTTTCCGCACCAGTAGAGTGGATTGTCTGTATGCTGATTCTGGCGAACCTCCACTATCTGTCCGATGCTCCTTGTTACTTTGTTCCTACGTGGCAAGGTGGGCTGCTCATCCAGTCATCCTTCGTTTCCATCTGCATTACGTCCATACCACGCGCACCATTATATGCCTGTCCTGTCCAAGTGGTATTAGGTTTCGCCACACACATCCTTGACTGCCAGCCGTAGAGCGGAATTCATTTGGCCACTGTCCTCCCTGGCTACTTCAGCATGCACGCTTCGACCTGAAGCTGTCGAACTCTGCTACCCCTCTTCGGTGTTTCGCCAACTTTTCACAGAACTTCTGGGCCGAAACCGGACTTATACTCCGGTATTTACCGACGGCACCCTGTTGGGTAGTACTACGGGTTGCACTTTTGTCTACAACAGTGACGCTCATGTATCAGCTTCCAGACGCCAGTTATGTTTTTACCGCCGAGCTGTTTGCCATATTTTATTTCTTACTTTTTATCCCCAGTTCCGGTCCTGGAAGTCTTATCCTCTTGTCGGACTCTTTTAGTGCCCTTTATGCCCTGCAACAGTTCCTCGGCACCTCGGCATTCATTGCTAAGCTTTGTACACTAATCTCTCAGCTACTGTCTCGCGGATACCGCTTTGTTTTTACGTGAATCCCAGGCCATGTTAGTATTCCCGACAACGAGGTTGCGAATGCGGCTGCTAAGTCAGCAAATCACCTGAGGAGTATTCCAGCCGTACGCTCCCTTATGTAGATGTGCAAAAGTACTTTCGTCGCCATCTACTTGCTGTTTGGCAGGAGTCTTGGGAGGCGTTGGCTGGCACTCAGTTACGGACAATCAAGGACACCGTACAAACCTGGCAGAGCTCTTGCAGGGATTCCAGGAGGGAAGAAGTGATTTCAAACCGCCTGAGGATAGGTCACGCCCGAGCCACACATGGACACCTTTTGCGTGGTGATCCGGGGCCTATCTGTGCGACGCGCAATGTTCCACTCTCCGTCGCACATCTCCTTCTTGATTGTCGGCGGTACACTCGTGAGCGCAGTCCCTTGACCTGGGTCTTACACTGTGCTCAGTTTTAGGCAACGACCCGGTAGCTGTGAATACAGTGCTGCGGTTTGTTGCCAATATTGATTTTTGTAAGCAAGTGTAAGGTTATTCTATTTCGGAGGTTTTACCAAATTTAGGGGTTTTTTTTTTTTTAACATTTTAGATTTTTCGTTTTAACTATTTTAACTTTTAGCAATTTAAGCTTCACCTTTTAGGTTTTTAAATGGGAAGCTTTAATACTTGAGTTTACTTGGTTCTATCTATTTTAACTTTTTAAGGGCGAGGTTTTAACATTTGAATTTTCGTATTTTTATCTTTGGACTTGTGGCCTTAATAACCAAGCTGTCGACGGACCCTTAAACACGACACACTCACTCACTCACTCACTCACTCACCTACTCACTCACTCACTCACTCGAAAAAAGTGGATCATACTATGTGAAATAAATTTCCTTTACATCAACATATGATGCATAAATTACTTTCTTTGACGTGTTTGTAGGTATTTGTTACTGACATAATCTACCACCCATTGTTCTGCAACTTCTCTAACATGTCTTTGCGAGGTGTGATTTTATTACATAGTATTCTCAGATATTATTGGTGGTTGATAAACAATGAAGAAGTGAGTTAATTAATGGCATAATCCAAAAATAATACTGACAAAGAAAAATTATACTTTGACTTAAAAACCTTAAAAATATTGTATATTTAGTCATATGCCCCCTTTAAAATGATTCATGAGACCAAATGGTTTTTCAAATAGCTTTCACGATATGTGATTCTTGGTTACATTGGGGATAATCTTGGCTTCATAACTGTATACCCTGTCAATTTTAGCCATGAAGAAATGAAGACTTCTTAAGTACACCGTGGCACTCAGAGAAAGCCATTCTCCGTGGGAAAATCCGTTCTTTTTTCCTCCAGGTACAACAGTACGAGGGTAATCCAGGAAGTAGCAACTGTTTGGAATTAGTAGACTAAAAGCCTAGTTATTAAAAATGTGCCACATAAAAAAGTGAAACTGACTTTCTATCTCTACATAAATACGTCCGTTAAGTATTGATTTGCCATTATGTGTCCATTAGCTTTAGAATATCTGTGTCGTAGTCAGTTGTCGTCAGTCTATTAAAGCCAATATTTTGCGATCCAATTTCAGCAAAGAACGAGAAATAGTTGGGGAAAAAACATGCGTAACTCGTTCAGGGTTGCGCGTGTGTCTTGCACTATATTATTCAATTGCTTCCTCAAATCAGCTGCGATCAACTGTTCATTGACGGACGTCCGGGCCGAGTTTCGTCATGCATACTTGTTCGTCAACTGCTGAACATACGTTCTCACTTTTTCATTTATTACCGTATCACCATACACTTCCTTTATTTGACGGTGAATTTAGGCAGGTTTCAACACCCGAGCATTCAAGAATGGAATACCTTTCCTCAAACAGTTGGCTGGTCCATGTACTACACAGCTAATTTTGACAACTTGTTTCTCTGGCATTCACACAACACTGAAAAGAGATGTCAAGGAAACCATTCGACCTGGAATAGTAGCCCGATAGCAAGCACAGTGGAAATGCGAGAAAGCTCCTTACTTCCTGGATCACACTCATATCTTTTAAAGGGGTAAATTCTGAGATTACTCGAACGGCAGCTCAGCAAGAAAGCGGTGTCACCGAAGAAAATTTCAAATGTGATGAAGTTTAACAAGCTGAAATATAATTTTGTTTGCATTCAAACACATTTTCTCAGGGACTTAAAATCTAGAGTGATGTTTTACTCTAAGCTTAATACAAATACCAGTGATTTATGGGCATTTTAGAACAAATATCAATCTATATTCGTCTACCAGATCAGGTACCTATACTAAATCAAAAACTTAGGTATTTAAATCGCAAACACCTAATTATGAATTATCTTACGTGGTATATAATTATTTAACGCCGACATGCAAATATTTTCAATTAATGCAGTACACACACGTTTATATGTCGCACTATACGCAAATGTAAGCTTCCACGTTTTTAAGGTATAAATATTGTATTCTATACGCACATGGGGCGATTTTGCAACATCCTGGATGTTACTGACTTTACTTCAAATTTAGGATGCACCAGTGATTATGGCATTAACTACTGGCTTCTTTCCGTTTTAAACACCCTGTGTAACAGTGATTTACGTTTACTACTTTCTCTAGCACGATCCAGAGTATAGTAAGCAGAGGAAGTTTTGCATTTCATTCAAATGTTCTATACTGAGATTTTAACAAAACTACACGTTTTGAAATTCCTGAATAAAAACAACATGGTTAGAAGAAACGCCCGCTTGCAAGTGTGTGAACAGCATAAATAAAAACTGAAAGGTCAAATAAATACGGTACAGTTCATTATCTTTCAACCAGGATGTGCAACATGTGGCTAGTACAAAATTTTATAAATTATACTACCTATATTATTGAGGGTTTTAAAAGTGAAATATGTGTATTGAATGGAGGTCAACATTAGCCTGCTAAATGAAATTTTGTTACTTCTTAAAATTAACTTCCACACATATAGATCCGCATATCCCATATCATATCTACACTACAGTAAACTGTCAGTATTGATTTGCATATTTTGCATTACATTATATAGTTTCTCTTTGTGTATGTGTGTGCTTTTTCAGAAGTGATGGATCAAATTTTTTAAGGAAAAAAAGGGAACTATAGTCCCAGTGAAACTAAAACTGGACATACAAAAGAAACAAAACCTGATAGTAAAATAGGTATACTAAATAAACAATTACTGGGAAGTGTTTTATAAGTGGCGGAAAGTGCAGTATTCTGGAGAAATGTCATTATTTGTGTGCAGTTTGTACAACACGACAAGGAGGAACTGTTTGGTGTCATCATCAGGTAAGCTGTAGTATTAACATTCACAACAAACGCCAAAACTTAACGGTTTAAAATGGTGTTTTAAGACAGCAACGCAAATGATGATTATAAAATCATTCCTTATTTAACTCAAATTGGGTTCCCTGAAAGAAAAAAAAAAGTAAAAAGAAAAAAACCTCCCAGTTCAAATTATACACTGCTGCCTAATTAATTTGTTAATGCTGTTCTAAATGGTGATTGTTGACAAGAAGGAGTGACCCAAGCAGATTAGATGAGACATTAGCTCCAGTAGCAGGGAGAGAAAGCAGCATATTGTTTGTTACTGAAGCAGATTGTTACGGCTTGTTTAAAGGTTGTGTTTATAGCTTCTATAATTTATTTCTGTGGAAGATTATTGCCGCATTTTTGCGAATGCTATTTTGAAGTTCGTCGCATTTTTCGACTTCGACTAGCAAAAAGTGACGGAAACGACTGTAACTTAAACCATGCCTTCAAGTATGCGACACAAAGGTTTACAAAAATAAATAAAATGTTTAATAATATAATTTTAAAAAGCTGGGTCCTTTACATTAATGTTTTTGTTTTTATTTGCTCATCTTAACTACTTTGATTAAAACACCAAATGTTAACACCTTTATATAATTAATATCGACCGTCTCCGTAGCGCAGTTGGTAGCGCGCCTGCCTCTGACGCGGAGGACCCGAGTTCGATCGCGTGGGATACCCCCTCCCGCTGGAAGGTCTAGTACGGGGTGCACTCAGCCTCATTAGGTTCATGAGGGGCCAATTGAGGAGTTATCCTGATAGAAATGTAGTGTCCTTGAAAGGTCAAGTAGTGCCTTTACGGTCGGGGGAGTCGGCGTACTAATCCCCGCCAACCCCAACCTGCACTCCTTCGTGGCCTTGGCAGGAGGACGCCGGAGGACGCAGCGGCCGGGCGATGAGCCTAACCTCTGCATAAAGGAGACGCCCTAGGGATTATACATCATATAATTAATATCTTGAATTTAACACGAAAAGCCTAGGAAGACCTCTTCATTTGGAATTAATTGTATGGTTCTTCCCATAACTGTTAAATCATAAAAGATAGACAAAAGCTTCCTTCACACAAATAAGGATCTCTATAAAGGATATCATTTATTTCAAATTACTTCTGGTGGCATCTACTATACTCGTTGTATTGATTTTAATTGTTCTAATTAACTCATTTATAGAAAAGATAGTCCAGTGGAGAGAATATATAAAATCAGAGGAATATATTGTATCAAGTTAACGTGTATAAATTATCCTGTATAGGAAATTTGTTTCATGTTACAGCGGAGAAAAATTTCGTTAGGTAGTTAGCAAAGCCCAAGAGGGTAGGTTATTAGGGACCAAGTACAAATTCGAAGAATTGGTCGCATCTTGGCGATTCCAGGTAATTGGGTGGTTACAAGAATTAGAGAAGTGAAAGAGGACAAAGTAGCTTCGAAGTAAATGGATTTCTAGGAATTAAAAAGAGGAGCATAGTCCGATAGCCAGCGAGTTGAGAGCACAGATGGGCCTCTCCTGTGAGTAGTGTCGTAACTATTTCTTTTTTATTTGATCATCTGACGCTATAGTCGGCGCAGTTTATCGGCAGTCCTCAGGAGTTCAAAATGGCCGACATTACACTAAAGAGTTGACGCAAGTATCACAAAAAGCAGTCCTGCCGACGTACATAATAAAGCCACTTCTAACCTCAAATATCACAGGCTTAAAGTAACATGCTTTCAAACGACAATAATGCTTGAACATCGTTACCACACAACACATGATGAACCTACTCACCTTCGGCAAATCTTGTTCTGCAATAACACTTTTGGATAAAATTACTTCCGAGTGCTAAATATCGTAATATATATTTAATGCACTACTGTGTTGTGAACACAAAAATAACAGCAGTAACTATGACTGCATATACTGTTCTAAAACAATTCAACACAAAATCACGCAAAAACGAGCATTACGTCCGCTGATTGATTAATTAATTAATACGGGGGAATCTTGTTTTAAAATCTATCGGTTGGCTTCTCTGCAACACGTTCATAAACTGGCAACATAACAGACGCAATAACACTAACTATGGCCATAGCTTTATCATGGTTATATGTTACAAACAGTTGGCGGCACTAATGCAACCCAACGCATGGAATATCACCAAATATAACCAGACTGCACCACAATGGGGGAAAAATCTCATGGTTGTTTTTTGGGGTATCTCAATAAGCTGTGCCGACTATATTTAGGGTTTGCCTAGCCACACAGAATACTACAAATAATAATTAATCTCATACAGAAATAATGGATTGCAAATATAACAAAGGCAATAATACAAAAATAACAGCAACAATCGTATAAAACATCATTATAAAACTATCAATTTAGACCAAGTAATTAAACAATGTGTTTCCCATAAAGATGGCTTCTCAAAATAGCTAGAGAATATTTGATTATTGTTGTAGCAATCTGTGATTCTATTCTTTTTTCCAATTTGCATTTCCCCCGCCACGAAACAAAATATTTTGTGATGATTCCCCGTGCACCAAAAAGCAGACCACTTACCACATTTTTTTTTTTTTTTTTTTTATTTTTATTTAGGTTTTAAGTTTTATATTTGTCCATAAAATATGGTATTGTTGGTTCATAAATCCTCTCCTGTTTTTCTGCTTCAACTTCTTCAGACTGTTTAGGTGATTGTTCAAACAGGATTGTTGGATCCACAATTTTTGCTTCATCCTTTTTTTTCTACTGATGCAGATGATGCCAACACGCCTGTTACTGTCGTTACCAGCGATGCAGTGCACTTCTTCATACACTTCCAAGCCCTGTCTCTTGATCCGGAGTAGTTGCCCTGAGGACAATTCTCTAGCACATGTGGAAGGGTTTCTATCTCGTCGCAATGTCTGCAACGGCTAGTGCTAGAAGAACATCTTGGGATTGATATCGCGCCATTCACTACTTGACATCGTGCTTGGTAAGGATCCATTTATTCGGTGACCACCGTAGAGTCCAGAAGTAACTTCGTCTTTAGCTACGCGTTAGCAACACGCATTTGGGTGCTTCTGCAAAGTTCGTTGGGGTTATAGCTGTCTGCCTGTAACGTGGAGAATTGTACTCAGTTCTACAAGTAATATTCAGTTCTACTATATTACATCGGTCGGCAACCTCTCAGCCACTTTGAATTTAAGGATTTATTAAATATTATATACAAGTCCGTGTTCTCCTTAACCAATAAACACTCGTGCACACCCTGAGTTAGGAATCTAATCACTCGTGTGAGGTCACGTACAACGAGCAGAAATATTATGGATTTAAGGTTCACTGGCGCCTAAAGCACTTCATCGTGGAGCAGAAACACTGCTTCAAAGTTGACACCATCGTCGCGAGGCGGGGATCACTGCATCAAAATAAATTTAAAAAAAAAAAACTGATATTGAGTTGTAACCGAAATACATATATACATTTGGGCCTCCTATATCCATGCATTGTGTACGTGAAGACAAATGTTAAAAGTGTGACTGTTAACTTCGCAGGTTAATGTCAGTTCTGAAATGTGTGACTTTCAGCCTCAACCCGCGTGCAGAGGTGGACCTTCAGCCAAGCGAAACGGGGAGATGATGTGGTCAGCACCAGTTGAAATATAAGAACCACAGATCCCTACCTATCGCAACTTAATTCTTCACAATGCAACACACATTCCTTCGCAGGTAATCGGGCCTTTATATCGTCAGTGTAATAAACAAACAGATTAGTTAATATTACATGTGCAGGGTGTTTTACATATCGGGTATTCTTGCTATAACCTGTCTCAAAGTAGAATGATCCTGTTAGAAACATGTGGGAAGGGGGGGGGGGGAGACAGAGATGTGACGGTACGCTCTTAGGCGTTATTGTACGATAAAATATAACAGAAAACATCCATGATTTTCCCTCCACCAAAGCAGCCTAAGAGAGTATCTGCCTCTCTCCTTATCCCCTCCCATATGTTTACTACAGGGCCGTTCTATAGAGGATGAGGTTTAACTTGACACCTATTTTGGAAAGAGAAACAAATGGGGTATTGTCCATCTCTTTCTAAGCTGCCCCTCTTTTATGGCGAGCCAGTCAGGGTAGATACACCAGTGGCGGGTGAACCTTCTTCATTGTCACACTAACAACCGATACATCACTTGCAAGAGTTGCAACACCATTGATGCCTATTTACCCTCATACCACCGCAGGTATGGGTAGATCACTTCAAGGACAGAAACCCACAGCCCGTGCTAGACAAGGATAGTGCAAAAAGTGCCAAGTTAAACCTCGTGCATTATAGTTTGGGGTAGGCTATATACAGCGATGTCCAACCTTGTTTCTTTGGAGACGTTTACGTAATTAGTTGCTATTCCCCACCCCACTCCTTCAGTCGGAGGGTAAATCAGCTCTTGCCTGTGACGTGTAGAAACACAACCAGATAGTCAGTATTCAGTGACGGGCACAAATAGACGATTCCATGGCAGTTTCTAAGTCATGCCTTGAATTTCCTTGGAATGTACTGAGAAGACCTCTTCATTCGGTGTGAACTTTGCATAAATGGTAAACAGTAAGAGACAAACAAAAGCTTACTAAATAAAAATGTGAGTCTCGTTAAAACATACAATTTACGTCAAGCACTTCTTTTTTCTTTTGAGTGAGCCATTTCCGAGATAATCTGTATTTTTGTTTGAATGTGTTTGCCAATACACATACTTTTCTCAAATATGAATATGCTGTTCCATTTTAAATCTCTTAGCTTTGCAAAGAGAACGGAATTTCAAAGGCATTGCATAGCAACCAGCTCTTAAAAGATTTCACTGTCGCTTAAACCCACGTATTCGCATATTCCCCTTGCACCTACAGCAAAATTACCAATAAGATAATTTCTACAAATGTTTATGTGGATTAAAATGTACTAGACAGAGCAATAGGTATTTGCAAGATTAGTATGTATAAGAGTGAGTATAGCTCTACATATATTTGCGAACAGAGTTTCTCAAAATTGAACTATATCAAAAGTCTGTATCGCAATATATTACGCGACGAACACTTAATGTATCTTCTAAGGTTATGCACTTCGACTTTGTCGCCAAATATTGATAGACTTCTTAAACGTAAGTAGTGCCAAAGAAGTCACTAATGAATATATGTTTATCACATAAGATTTGAAAGTGCTTTCGTAAATCAAACGCAACGTACATGTAACCAACCCGCCACTGCAACACGATGCACGTCCGAGTGGCAAAGTCCGCGTATAGTGGAAGGAGATAAATCCAATCTCCCCTCTTTTCCAAAGGTTGGATATCGCTGTTATAGTATATGCCATGGCAGAGAAGCACTAACCAGAAATTGCACATTACTGCAAACAATTATATAGCCTTGGATAGCCGATTGGTTCTAAAACTGTAATTTCTCGCTCCACCATTTTTGCTATTCCTCAAGAGACCGCTAAGAGTGAACTTGAAGTTAGGCGGTTTACTTAGGAAACCATACCATGTTATCCCAAGTCGTGGCACTAAATCAAGTCGCAACAATGTAGGGCAGACCACTCCAAGTGGGCAGCCCTCCTGGCAGCCCTGGGCTGTGAGGGCTAACTGGGCCGTGCCGTTTGTCATTTTGCCTATGTTAACGGCGTTCAGAGTGCAGCACTCTAGAAAGGTAGAGAGAGGTAGGGATAGCACAGCTTATGTATGAGACAGAGGAACAATTCAATCAGGCATTTCACAATAATACAACACAATTAATTTGTCCTTTATTACATGCTTAGGATGACGCCTGACATTTTTTTGGTTTATGCATATGTAGGTACAGAAAACTGCATCATGTGGAGCATTGTAAAGAGCAAAGAGTGCTAAAAATAAGAACATGAGAAAACTAAGTTTGAAGTGGTAGCAAGGATAATGAAAATTTACTGATTTAAATGGACATTACCAGTTACAGGCAATCAGTTAAATGGCCACGTGACAGTTATATAGGCTGTAAGGCTATAAAAAGTATATCAAAATAAAGCAGAAGTTTTATACCATTTGATAAAACAAAAACCCATTTTTGTCACTTCTGGAGATTTTTTAGCCATTTTACACAGATGCGTATCCTTAACAAAACAATTCTTATTCGTTGTTGACAATTATTATTAAAAAACGTACTATAGCAATGAAATGATTTCCAACTCCTTTAAGAGTGATTAATTTGTGAAAATTATACTAACCTGATTAGACGCCCTTTTGTCCTTTAGTTTCGTTATTAATTCCTTTCTTTCTAGGCCTATAATATCAGCGTGGGTGTGAGAATGTTTAACGTTGAAGTGACGCTTAATGTTATAAGTTTTTGCCCGTACATAGGTATGGTATATTAAACATTGAGCATTGCTCTCGTCAGATCGAATAACAAAATACAGACCCTCCCAAGATGGGTTAAATCCTGACAGAGCTGTCGATTCACCTCTTTTCATTCTTGCATACAATAGTTACACGAGATCACAAACACTGGATGAATGCACAAGGAGTCACATGAGTGTCGGCAGACTTTTTTCCAGGGGGAGGCCACATGTTGGAAATTTGCAACCATATAATATTAAATCATTATTTTACTGTCAAAATTTGTAGTATTTGTTGCAGATAACCATATTAATTTGTGCTAAATAGAAATTGTTCTTTACATCAAAATTAAAATAATAGTTTAATAGTCAGTAACTGGCTGCACATTAAGTTCACGAACTTCCAAGGGGGGGGCCGTGGCCCCCCTTTGCCCCCGTTTCGCGACGCCCATGAGGAGTCACCTCGAAAAGTGAGCACTAACGAACCTGACGCCAGTGGCAGTCAGAGAAGGCCTGACGTCATCACAGCTGTAGCGGTCAAAGCCCTGGGCGAGCCCTGGGCTGAGCCAGGGAGCCCTAGCCCTCAAACGCTGTGTTGGAGTGGTCTGATGTAGGGCAGTGTATTCAAGGTTAAACAATTACTGTTGTGGGAACAGGATACAGGTATTTCTTGTTTCACTGCAGTTTGATAGCTCTCATGAGATAGTATGTGATCTCGTACATTCAAAATAATTGCACATAGGAAGTTTTCGTACATGTTGAAGATGAGGGAGGACCAACATATCATTACCATTTTGGACAGACACATAGTACAAATATTTTTCTTTTTAAATAATGATAAACCAGGGAAACTGAAATTAAATACGATAAAGATAATATGTATTATTATATATAATAAGCCAATTGTGACAAAGAGAAATCAGATCGTTTACTTCGTCAGCGTTCAGTTTTCACAGAAGTTCCCTAATGCAATTCGCATGAGATTCCATGTAACCTGTAATTTTAGCATTACATTATCTTAGGATTGGTAAGCGATTCATAACTTGGGGGCGTTAAAGATTAAAAATTGCAGTTTTTTTTTCTTTCTTTTCTGTCAAACATAACACAAATGGCGTACAACGTCAAACGTTAAGCATAAGGTTCTGGCTTCAAACATGGGGAATATCAAATTAGGTATATACCGTTTTATAGCTAACGAAGCAGAATTAGAGTGTAGTACATGTTATAATTAGACTGAAATCGCAACTAAGTTTTCAATTTCAATTTCAATTTATTCACCAAAAGAATTACAAAAATTCAAAGGCTTCGTCAAATAATAACGTACATAGTTTTAGTATACAACTTGCAATTAGTATGTCCACAGCAGTAGAGCGGGATTAGCTCCTGACACGTGATTTACTCCACGTGGGGAAGATATTCTGATGGCTCTCATTGGCTAAAGTTAGGTATAAATCGATTCCTACTGGATGGAAGCGGGGCAGCAACGAACTCTACTAGGGTGCGATCGCCCGGACAGATAGGAATCGATTCCTGTCTTACTTTAGCCAATGAGAGCCATCAAAATATCTTCCCCACGTGATAGGAGCTGGTTCCGCTTTATTGCTGTGACGACGTCAGTCTAATTATAAAATGGGCCATACATACATATGTTCAGAAGATAACATTTTGTAGGGAACACTAATTCACTGACACTGCATGCTCGTGGAGTGCATATCTCCTACTTCTGAAACTTGAATGTTAATTATTTGCGAATTCCTTTAAATAATTAATCGGACTCCTTAGAGGTTACGCATACAGTTAATATGACGCGTCCCAAACATTAACGTTAGTGTTCATTTATAGTACCGGAAATTGTTTGGCAAACTGTAAACATAGAAACATTCGCGTATGTGTAACATTCCCCATATAATACATTAAAATCTTGAGCATTAGAAGCTGCGAATTCGTTTATCTATATAGTAATTCTTTTTTCGTTTGGTTTTTAATATTATGCGACTGTAGGTATTGTAGTCATTAAAGGCCACTCTGGCACTAACAGTGTTAGTTAAGGGCTCAGGTTGTCGCAATAAAGAGCTTGTTCTGAGGCGATGTCGGGCAAGAGCAGGGAGTCCTACGGAGTCAACGCTTCTTTCCAACAACTGCAGCAGTAAAGAGAAATGCACTGCGAAGCCAACAGCGGAAGTGATGACAAATGAATGAGACTGAGAACGGATGTATGTACCGAGTCCAGGTTCATGATGCAACTGAGTGTTGCATGGTCACCAATGGGCCTCCAAAGTGGGCCCTATTACTTCATTTTGGAACACGCAAGTATAAATAACAGCTGTTCCAACTAATATTTTCATTATACATCTCTCCCCTCTCCCTCTCTCTCGCATTCTCTCTCACTCTCTCGCATTCTCTTTCTTTCTCTCTCTCTCTCTCTCGCATTCTCTTTCTTTCTCTCTCATTCTCTCTCTCTCTCGCATTCTCTTCCTTTCTTTCTTTCTCTCTCTCTTGCATTCTCCTTCTTTCTCTCTCTCTCTTGCATTCTCTCTCTCTCTCTTGCATTCTCTTTCTTTCTCTCTCTCGCATTCTCTTTCTCTATCTCTATCCCACAGCAGATTCTGTGTTATAAGAAATACTTCAACTTTATTCTTAGAATTACAAAAACATGTAAAGCTTTACAGTAAACATAATGCAATATTATATTCAAAAATGTAAAGACGTTTAATTCTTCTACATATTTTCTCCATATTTATAGTGAAATTAAAATCCGTATCGAAATAGCTTTAAACATTTTTCTCCATTGCGTTATGTTATAATACAGTTTCTGCTTTCGAATGAAAGGTTTTCTCTAATACCTGTGCAATAAACCGCTTTTCTTCGGTGGCACTAACATTTAATTCCATTTCTGTGAATTTGCACGGTTTCTGAAATTTATGGAACTGTGTTACCAGCTTGCCATAGACCAATAGTCTGGCCACGTGAGTTTCTGACCTATACGGCTACAGTTGCAGCTTAATGCAACCTCCAGTGCCTCAACCCTTAGGAACAAGTGCGGGAAATGAGTTTTATGGGATTTAGACCCTAAATAGAACCAAAGTGTGACATTGGCCAATTGAAGATATTTAAACTCAAATGCTATAAAATGCATTCCGATGGTGCCCAGGTCATCATTTTTCACAAATGTGTTAACTAGAAATTGGAATCTATGGTAATCAAGAAAAAGGGCGTTTAAGTCAATCTTTTTTGCAACCGTATTCTCTTAAGTTCTACGCCATACAGGATCCAGCATCCCGTGGCACACACCTATGTAGTTTAATAACACGCACAAGGAAACACACTCACTGATTTACTCTAATGGCGAAAACACAACGATGAAACGCATTTCAACCAACCCCGGCTATGACATTGAACTTTTCAGTCTGATCCTACCTATCCATCCTTGTCTTATACATGGCAAACGTGAAAGGGCAATTATTGATTTCCAATCCTAGCTTTGTTACACAAAAATCGTCGTATCTGAGAACGTGATAATGATAATCATACGATAATTACGCATATTTATGCAATGAATAATGACCGTCATTTGTTTAGGACTACAAACAAAATTGGAGGTTTAAGAATGTTTCATGCTTGAAATAATTAATTTGTTTCAAAAATAATTGTTAGACTTTCAGAGAGTTGGATTTTTATTCTGTTAATGTTAAACTTTACCTCTACTTTTGGGGTTAGACACTGTTTATAATTCGGCAGTTGATAATAATGGAACAACATGCTACATGGAACAAATTGTTTTCAGACGAACTTAAAGAGAAACCAGAATTCGGTGTGTAGATATATTGTCATGTCATTGTTTATGCAAATGTTACCCACGAATCTGCTATACTAAGCACCGGGTGGAAGGTAAGTCATTACATTAATTTAAACGAGTGATAGATCTTGGTATTTGGAACACATCTTCTATCTTACGTTTTTGTCTCTGACAATTTCTACGGATATATTTTAGTTTGTCGAAAACAAGCTGGCAACACTGCAGATTGTGCGGGTGTCACCTTCCCTAGGTCGGTACATAAACAAACACCACTGCAGCGTGTGTCGTTAGCGTAAACAAATACCATGTCATGTCCTTCCGCTGTCACTCTGTGAGTGTAGGCCAATCAGAATCGTTATCTCTCAAATCATTACAAGCGACCAACAGGTTTACATCCAGAAACCGGTTCAGATCCGTGGCCAACCTCAACGCAACGTTGTTGAGTTACTTCAAGTCTGAAAAAGCTGCTTGTAATATTCCTTTAATTCTTTAAGTGATTAATTATTTCCAAACCCTGTGTAATGGCCCATAATTAATACCGAAACTATGTCAGAAATAAGTTACTCAACGCATCTTACAAGTTACAAACTGTTATCTTGGTACATTCTTGTGGAATTACGCATCCAATTTAGAACAAAACAATTTTTTTTTTCGAAATCGGCTGATCAAAGAACAAAATGCCATTGGAGTATTTTGCTTGTAATGCTTGTTTGAAGCACATATTAGAAGGAACATAATAAGTAGCCTTCCATCCGATATATTCAAGGATTTGAGCCCGACTAGACAATTTCCCTAATACTACGCCCCTGTGAACTTACGCGATAATCTCAGAACCTTTGTAAGTAGGGAGATTAGGACAGAACTGGCACACTTTTTTATGGGCAAGATGGCCGCCATACGTAACCTAAGGATTATTAGGTAGGAGAATAGAAGGCCGCAGGATGTAGGGTTTTGAGGCTGACTCTAGGGATAATGTTTAAGGTGTTTAGAACCGTATGTCTTTATGCATGTTCTTGATACTTGAGCACGTTCTTCACTATATCGATGTATGCTAACTAACGCAACAGCTTTTTATCTTGATTGTATATGATACCCCCCAACATAATGACACCCCACCCCACATCGCCTCGTCAACCTAACCTAACCTAACCTAACCTAACCTAACCTAACCTAACCTAACCTAACCCAACCCAGCTCCCACTCTTTTTACTCAGGTCTTTAATAATTTAACCTAAGCCCATACTTCTACATACCTAACCTAACCTAAGCTAGCACCCACTCTTTTTATTTTTTTTTACCTTTTTCATAGTTTAACTTTATTTAGCCTAACCTTGCTCTTACTCTTTTTACTATGGTCTTTCATAATTTCACATAACCTAAGTCTCATACTTCTATTCGTCTAACCTAACCTAACGTTACTTAACCTAAGGGAGCGCAAACCTTCCTATTTATTAACCTGACTCAACCTAACCTATCTCATCCCATTTTACACGAGCATTATATTCTTTTATAATCTATTCTGACCTTTGCACCATGCCGTTTCAAGCTTAGATATTTCACTTTCTTTTGGAGACGTTTCTCCAACAACTTTAGATACTTTAAAGGTATTACACCCTCTGACATGCAAACCCTAAGGATTTCTGAACATTTCATGGTATGCTAGTGCTATTTTAGGAGTTGGTAAGTATTTTGGCCATTTTTGCGGTATTCAAGAGATTTTCAGGAATTTTTGCAGCTTCGTTGGGATTTTCTATATTTTCGCGTCTCTAGTATGTTTTAATACTTTTAATGGACATATGGACCCTTTTTCACGATTGTTAAGCTTTCAAGATCAAATTTCATCCTTTTGTGAATGTATGATGTTCACGCCTAAAGCATTGCTTACGGTCTTTCTAAGACTAGCCTAACTTAACCACAAACATCTTTAGAGACATTTCCTCATCCTTATTTAACAGTATATATGCTTCTTCTCCTCCCTTCCACCGTTTCTTACACTAACATCAGAAGATGTTTTAGCCTTATTCAACTAGCTATCGTTTACTTTCTTGTACACTGCTCCAGTATGTTATGCATGTTAACCTCAATTGACGATTCTTTTGCATAATTCTGTAGGTTCTAATAGTAACACGTCAAACGTTGTTTACATTCCCTCTAAGACTATCCTAACCTATCCTATCCCACCACCACCACCACCAGCAACGCCACCCCAAAACCACCATTACGAGCACCACCACCACCACCACCCCCCACCACCACCACCACCGCCACCACCACCCTAACCTAACCCAACAAAAAATCCATCATCACCAGCGTCACTATAACCTGCATGACCACAAACATCTCCAGCACCACCACCTCCACCATCACCAGCGCGACCATAACCTACATCATCACCAGCGCAACCAGATCCTGCACCACCGCCATATTGTGCAGCTATTGTACATAGTATGTTTGACATTTTTTCCATATCTAACCTGAGGTAGTCCCACGTTCTTTCGGAGTATTATTCACAACTTTAATCTGTCTTGATTTGTCTCCCTCCTTTATAGGACTTTTAAACTTCCAATAGAAGATGTCCTAACCATTGATGTAGAAGTCCTTATTATTGCTATTGTTGCCCTCTGTCACAGAATTTTATACAGCTGTATGACTCTTTTGCTTGGTTCTGTATGTTCTGGCGGTAACATCTCGAACACGACATGCAGTTTTCTAAGTGTAACCCCGCCTATTATGATCTAACCTGCTTATTAAGTGTTCTTTACAGCTTTATTCAACTTTGTTTTCCTAACCCTTTATAGATTTTTAAACTTGTCACTAAAAGATGATCTATCCGCAGATGTTGAGGTACTTATAGCTCAATATTTTTAAGAGATATTCAGCAATACCTTTGATAGTATTTTAACACAATCTTCTGTTTATATAAAGTTAATGAGGGTATACTTACTTTAAGGTAGTAGGGTATACGCCTCTCCTCTTTTATCTGGGCTGGAGACCAGCACTAGAGTTAAAGTCTAGTGGCAGAGTTAACGCCTCCCTTTATAATTTTTATTTTTCTTCTTTCTTCGACAAGTATCATGGGAACTACGGAGAAGCCTGGTGAGTAATTTTTTTTATTTTTTCTTCTTTCTTCGTCAGACATCATTGGAGGCGTGGAGGAGTCAGTTCATTAAACTTTCATTTTCTACAGGAAACGTAACGGAGAAAATAATTATCTTGAGATCTAAGTTGCATACTCTTATGCACGGCTTGCAACGTTGTAATGCCCATACGCATACGTTGATATTCCATCCTCTGCAATTACTCTCTTGTCATCATGAGGCGACAGAGCTATTTTATTAGATTCAACTGTAGAGACATTATGACGTTGGGATAGGATTAAATTCATAGGGGTTCTTACGATTTTTAAAGTTTTAAGGCACTCCATATAGCTGTTGAAGCTGATGTGTTGCTTAATGGCGCTATGTTTTATGCCTTTGATCTTTTTTATCACACAGCCATCAATATCGAGAGCGTACATTTTAGGTCTGAGACCAACGAAACGACGAATGATTTTACCACTTGCTTCATCTTTAAACTTTCCCAACACTTTCTTGTTTTGTGTGGAATAGCATATATGGTTAGCAGGGTAATCCGCTGTATCCAGATGTTCAAGCATGTGTAATTTATCCTGGTATATATCAGCTGTAGTCACTCGATGGATGAAGGAATCTGTATCCGTATATAACAGTTTAAGATTTTCAGCTCCATAATATGGAAGTAACACATCGTATTGATACGAATACATTAGCGTCTTGGAGATGTCTAGTACGCTCATACCAATGTATATAGGCTTGTTGAACACTATTTTACGAGAAGCCATATGAACAGCTGCGAGATTAGGACCGTATATAGTTCGATCGATAAATGTAGGTTTGGCTATTAGTTTTTCTAATGTTTTGCTGTTTGCTACAAGACGTATATCCATACGACTACGAATATTTTCCATTGTTTTTCCAAACATCGCATTATTGAAAAGTTTGTACAAATCCTTCTCGAAATCGTTTCTTGCTTGCTGTCGTAGGCGATTATTAAATTCGACGTAAGGCTTTAACCAACAAGATTGACGGAATTTTAGCACTCGATGAATCTTTGACAGTCGTAGACCATGACTAAGAGCCTGTTTCAAGGCCATGTAATGTACCACATACTTCTTACGAGATCCAAGATGGGCGATTAGTTTCTTTGAAGAGGATTCCCCCGGTTTCATACTCTCAGGCAGAAAGGGTAAATCATTATGAAGTTCATGCAGCTCGACAGGATATTCGACATCGACTTCTAAGATGTATCCAAGGGGGTCATCTTCCTTCAATAATTCCAGGTCTATGTCTTCAGGAGAAACCCATTTAAACCCTCCATAAGGAAGGGCCTTACACATTCCCCAGCCGTATTGGTTATTGGCGTCTTCGTATGTAATAAAATGAGAGGGTTTACGAGGATCATACTGCTCCATATATATGTTGTTAGCCTCCGCACACCGGTGAGAAACCTGACATAGCCCTCCTCTTATGCCAGATTCAACCATGAGTAGCTGATCGTAATCAAGAAGCAATTCCAACTCGATTCCAGTATACAGCAGCATAGCATCCCATGTAAGTCCTGGAGAAGTAAAATAATGTGCAGGGTCCACTTTATGAGTTTTCAGGGTTTGGTCTCTAAATGTCTCGAAGACATCTGCTAGGAGAAGAACATCTGAAATTAAGTACAAGTCACTGTACTCGCCAAGGTTTCGGACGTTAAAGTGCTTCCACACGTTCAGAGCATGATCATAGTCCTCACTGCTGATTTCTTCGCTGTTTAACCTGTTGTAGAAGGAGTCCCTAGGAGGCAAACATGTATCGTTCAGGACATCCCACGATGTTACGTAATCATAGGGAAATACCCCCTTACGAGTCATCAAGCCAATATTATCTACTCCAAAGTATTTCGCTGTTTCAGGATGCGTTTCAAGGTTCTTTGCAAGCTTCTCCAAACTCGTACTGAGAAAGCGGAAAGTATCCACAAACCTGAGTTTAATATCCCCAACATACTTGGAGAATGATATATAACTTTCCTCTGAATTTGGTATAACCTCTACTCTTTCGCTAGTGCACCCCAGTTCCTTAACAATGAAATGAGAGTCATACCCACTCAGGTTATGCATGAAGACAGGTATATAATTAGGTGTTTTACAAGACAGGTTACATCTATTGTGTAAAGGTCCTCTGAACGCCCCGCTTATATGTGAGTGATCGCGAACCTTCCAATTATCTTCTGTAAATTCATGTTCACACAGGTAGCATATTGTAGAAGCATCGAATGATTCTTGTTCTTCAGCTGTAAGATTAAGAGGTTTAGCAGATTTGTATAAGTCACTAATTTTATTTGCCAGATCCATCACGCATTCCATAAACTTCTGTGCAGCGTCAGGCCCTCGGTAAACATACGGTTCAGTAGGAAGAGTTGTTTCTAGTTGTTCAACACTGGACGACGGCTTCACGTAAACACAAAAGCTCATAGGAGAATGACTTTGATAAGGAGCTGTGTAGGAGGTTTCAGGGTTAGAGGAGCAGGTATGGAGAGGGGTAAGAATGCATTCAAAATCTGCGTAGATAACATAAGGTAGTTTCAACATCCTCTCAACATTCTTGAATTTAACGATAGAGTTATCCTTTGTAGGCATAACGCATCTAGCAATGCCATGTTGTCTACATATTTCTCGGTGCTCTTCTAATTTTTTCATTCCACTTTGCTCGTATCGGTCATCAAAATGGCTGAAACATCTTTTACATACATAAATTCGACCATCATGTTTGGTTTTCTGCTGACGAATAAGCCTCTCAAAATTCTTTATATAAGCATAGTGATGTCTGTCAGCTGAATCACTCAACAGAAGGAGATCGCGATGATCATCTAATTCTTCATCAATCACCTTTATTGGAAACACTTCATGTTTATCATCCACTCCAAACACATTTATGGATATATTATTAAGTTTTTCAAACTTAGCGATCTCACCCAAGCTCGTAGGAAACGAGACGCATGAGAAATCGTATTTTTCTTGGAGATCCTTGTACTTGCTAACACGCTGAGGATTCTTTTGAATGAACTTAGCAAGCACAGCATACATAAAGCATTTCTCGTCGCTATAGTTCTGAGGGTTTATACAGGCTTTTTTCACATCCAAAGATGACGGTAGAGGAATATAGCTGCTCCCTCGAAGAAGATTATACTTGTTAATACGTAGTCGAACACCATCAACAGCCAGTAGAGCCCAATTACTACCTTTCAACTTACTTTCCTCCATTTCAACACGAAGCTTCTCGAATTTTTTTTCCAAGATGGCATCCAAGTCGCTATCTAAAAACACAGCATGATTACGCGTTTTGAAGGCTTTGTTAGTAGTGTCTCCAACGGCATTCACAAATTTGCATTCAGCCATAATGTTAATTTTCAAACTTTTATGAGCCCGCAGTTCCTTCTGAACAGCATGAATTATACGCTGCTTAGCCTGCTGCAGGTATGAATTTAAATCCTGACTTGCTGGGCATTGGATGAAATACGATTTCAGCCGATCCTGAAAAGCTGTTTCATATTCTACAACATCATCTTCATCAGGAGACATTAACAATAATTTATGCTTAGTAGGTTCGAATTTGACTTTCTTAGCATCTTTAGCCCTCTCACAGCGCCCTTCATGTACATCCCCTCGATTTTCAGTACCGTAAACATCACCACAATGTCTACACTCGAAAAACTCACCACATATCAGCTCATGCCTCTTCTTATGGTAGTCGCGTAGAAAACTCTTTTCACATTTGCTGCACCTATAATCTGGTATAGCATTCAGAACCGATTCCATCATTTCACCACTCCACATTTTTATAATATGTAGTGCAACACTTGTAAATGATATAAATGAATAAATGCTTATAGCACTTTCCACTGACTCGCCTCGATAACTTATAAAAGCTATTGAACGGTAATCTCGCTAAGAGAAGCTGATGTGCTCGACTCGAAGGTTAATTACTGAATAACTATGTAAGCTCAAACAAACCCTACTTATTCCACTAGCACGTACCTTATAAATGACTACGCGATTCAAGATTAAGTTTGTATTTTTTAAAATATATATCATTAAACTACGTGAGTCAAGGATCAACTTGTTTCATTTTTATTTACCAGTTCAACGTTAACATGCATTTCCCCTCATTTTTAAAGTTTAAACAAGGTAAATTATATTTCAACCACTGTATTTATAGAAATAAATGTTTATAATTTTAATACTTTCACGCCACACACACACACACACACACACACACGCACACACACACACACACACACACACACACACACACACACACACTCACACACGCGCGCTCGCAAAATTAAGACGTGAAGCGGCGGTTATGTATCTTTAAGTAACATTTCTTTAATCGATATCGGATGACAGTAATGGAACCATCTAAGCAATATTTAAACGCTTAAAAAAACCAAATTTCTGCTATATTTCATCAAACCTTCCTATTTTTATGACTTTTTCTCGTCTTTTACGCACTTTGAAACGAATCCAACAGAAAAAATTAAGACGCGAAACGGAAGACGTGAAACGGCGGTTATGTATCTTTAAGTAACATTTCTTTTATCGATATCGGATGACAGTAATGGAACCATCTAAACAATATTTAAACGCTTAAAAAAAACCAAATTTCTGCTATATTTCATCAAACCTTCCTATTTTTATGACTTTTTCTCGTCTTTTACGCACTTTGAAAAGAATCCAACAGAAAAATTAAGACGCGAAACGGCGGTTATGTATCTTTAAGTAACATTTCTTTAATCGATATCGGATGACAGTAATGGAACCATCTAAGCAATATTTAAACGCTTAAAAAAACCAAATTTCTGCTATATTTCATCAAACCTTCCTATTTTTATGACTTTTTCTCGTCTTTTACGCACTTTGAAACGAATCCAACAGAAAAAATTAAGACGCGAAACGGAAGACGTGAAACGGCGGTTATGTATCTTTAAGTAACATTTCTTTTATCGATATCGGATGACAGTAATGGAACCATCTAAACAATATTTAAACGCTTAAAAAAACCAAATTTCTGCTATATTTCATCAAACCTTCCTATTTTTATGACTTTTTCTCGTCTTTTACGCACTTTGAAAAGAATCCAACAGAAAAATTAAGACGCGAAACGGCGGTTATGTATCTTTAAGTAACATTTCTTTTATCGATATCGGATGACAGTAATGGAACCATCTAAACATTATTTAAACGCTTAAAGAAACAAATACCCCGTATTTTTATAATTCTTTCTCCATTTTTATTCACTTTAAGACGAATCAAGCGTCAAATTAAAACATGAAAAGATGATTATGTTTCTAAGTACCATCATTTCAACAACAAAGACATTAATTTTAACTATCACCACGAAATAAACCTATTTTCACGCGTCTTAACACGCTAACATACTATATGTTACAATCTATCAACTGAACCTCTTTTAAACGTGTCCCAACAGGTAAAATCGTCACCATGTCATTAGTTGAGAAACTCTAGCCTCAAACACAGGTGTAAACCTCTCTAAAAACATGTCCCATCAGGTAAAAGTATCACATTGTCCTCACATTAACGGAAAAAACCTTAACCTCACGCAGAGGCGTCGATTTATAACATTAGTGGAGAAATTGTAGCCTCGAAGAGTCCCGGCGACGTGCTGTCTACAAAAAAACAAGTTCAGACAGGAAAAATTACAAATACTCATTCTTTCGTGTTTCGGAAAAACCCTAAAGATGTTATCGGATTGTACCATTAGTAAGATGCTTTTAGCTGAAATATAAAATAAAATCTCTTCATCTTGTTCTGGTTCTTCTTCTTCTTCTTCTTCTTCTTCTTCTTCTAGTCTCATTCTCCTTCATGCTAACAGGGAATATACGCGAACTGAAGGTTATTAGCTGAAATATAAAATAAAATCTCTTCTTCTTGTTCTGGTTCTTCTTCTTCTTCTTCTTCTTGTTCTGGTTCTTCTTCTTCTGCTTCTTCTTCTTATTATTATTATATTCTCATTCTCCTTCGTGCTATCAAGAAATATACGCGTAATTTTGACGTTATTACCTTAAATATTAAATAAAATAACAGCATTCTCCGTCAATTATATCTAAACCGACTTTTTCCGTGTTATGCAAGATTTAAGCTTCTAGAATCAACACAAGCAATGTTTCTCTCAATAACAGCATTTTTTTATAATTGATTTTGTAAGTAATAACACCAATTTAAACTTTATTACAGATCTCTAAGACCCTAGTTTGCAAAGTATTTAAATGGACACTTAGAGATTCGAACTAGACCCCACAGTACAAAAGCTACCATTTTTATCAATAATTCAAGAGCAGATATTTAGCTGAAGTGTTTAACTTTTTATTTCATCACGCTAACTTTATTGATTCGCGAATAAATCGACTTGAAGTAATTGCCCCGTCCCGGTAATCGAACTATGAGTCCTAGGGATAAAATTGTCTAGTATATCATTTTATATGCCAAGTTACCCTAATTTGTCTTTGCATTACTATTCCAAGTGTAAAAATAGCGATATAGAGCAAATTTCAATAATTCTCCACAAGATAGGGTTCGAACCTACGATACGTTAACTCTAGCATGTTATAAAATAATCGTCCTTAACAAGTATTATCATATAAAGTTTATTTCAGTCTTCCAACACAAGCGGTTCTCGAAATAATTAAATTTACCAAATCAGGATTGGAACCCAAGACTCCAGGATCCCGAGCATACCACAGAGGAAAGCTTATAACAATACCAATTTAATAAAATTTATTCGAAGATTTTATCACTAATAGTTTAGGAGTTATTCCAATAATAATTCATAATTTGCACGGGGATCGAACGCTAGGCCACCGACAATCTTCAAAATTAGACCAAGGATGCGTCGTTTTATTATAAGATAATTACCGTTTACCACATTTCGATATCTCATTTAGTTTAGGAGAAATCAGGCATCAATGAGTAGAGTATATATGGGGCGTTTTAAAAACAATTAGCGGCATCCCTTTGAGTGATTTGAAAATATTGTGCGCAACACAACATTTTAAAACCACTCAAAGGAGCCGCCACTAATTGGATGACAATGACGGTAATTGGTAATTAACCTGTCAACCCTTGTCAACCCTTATCGATGGTAATCTGACAGATGATGAGGGTCGACCCATTGTCGGCTTTTCACCGACAAAGACAATGGAGTGTGAAAACACGTGTAATCCAATTAGCGCCCATTGTTAACCAATTAACCAATTAGCGGCATCCCTTTGAGTGATTTGAAAGCGCTATATTTACTCTACTCATTGATGCCTGATTTCTCGTAAACTAAATGAGATATCGAAATGTGGTAAACGGTAATTATCTTATAATAAAACGACGCATCCTTGGTCTAATTTTGAAGATTGTCGGTGGCCTAGCGTTCGATCCCCGTGCAAATTATGAATTATTATTGGAATAACTCCTAAACTATTAGTGATAAAATCTTCGAATAAATTTTATTAAATTGGTATTGTTATAAGCTTTCCTCTGTGGTATGCTCGGGATCCTGGAGTCTTGGGTTCCAATCCTGATTTGGTAAATTTAATTATTTCAAGAACCGCTTGTGTTGGAAGACTGAAATAAACTTTATATGATAATACTTGTTAAGGACGATTATTTTATAACATGCTAGAGTTAACGTATCGTAGGTTCGAACCCTATCTTGTGGAGAATTATTGAAATTTGCTCTATATCGCTATTTTTACACTTGGAATAGTAATGCAAAGACAAATTAGGGTAACTTGGCATATAAAATGATATACTAGACAATTTTATCCCTAGGACTCATAGTTCGATTACCGGGACGGGGCAATTACTTCAAGTCGATTTATTCGCGAATCAATAAAGTTAGCGTGATGAAATAAAAAGTTAAACACTTCAGCTAAATATCTGCTCTTGAATTATTGATAAAAATGGTAGCTTTTGTACTGTGGGGTCTAGTTCGAATCTCTAAGTGTCCATTTAAATACTTTGCAAACTAGGGTCTTAGAGATCTGTAATAAAGTTTAAATTGGTGTTATTACTTACAAAATCAATTATAAAAAAATGCTGTTATTGAGAGAAACATTGCTTGTGTTGATTCTAGAAGCTTAAATCTTGCATAACACGGAAAAAGTCGGTTTAGATATAATTGACGGAGAATGCTGTTATTTTATTTAATATTTAAGGTAATAACGTCAAAATTACGCGTATATTTCTTGATAGCACGAAGGAGAATGAGAATATAATAATAATAAGAAGAAGAAGCAGAAGAAGAAGAACCAGAACAAGAAGAAGAAGAAGAAGAAGAACCAGAACAAGAAGAAGAGATTTTATTTTATATTTCAGCTAATAACCTTCAGTTCGCGTATATTCCCTGTTAGCATGAAGGAGAATGAGACTAGAAGAAGAAGAAGAAGAAGAAGAAGAAGAACCAGAACAAGATGAAGAGATTTTATTTTATATTTCAGCTAAAAGCATCTTACTAATGGTACAATCCGATAACATCTTTAGGGTTTTTCCGAAACACGAAAGAATGAGTATTTGTAATTTTTCCTGTCTGAACTTGTTTTTTTGTAGACAGCACGTCGCCGGGACTCTTCGAGGCTACAATTTCTCCACTAATGTTATAAATCGACGCCTCTGCGTGAGGCTAAGGTTTTTTCCGTTAATGTGAGGACAATGTGATACTTTTACCTGATGGGACATGTTTTTAGAGAGGTTTACACCTGTGTTTGAGGCTAGAGTTTCTCAACTAATGACATGGTGACAATTTTACCTGTTGGGACACGTTTAAAAGAGGTTCAGTTGATAGATTGTAACATATAGTATGTTAGCGTGTTAAGACGCGTGCAAATAGGTTTATTTCGTGGTGATAGTTAAAATTAATGTCTTTGTTGTTGAAATGATGGTACTTAGAAACATAATCATCTTTTCATGTTTTAATTTGACGCTTGATTCGTCTTAAAGTGAATAAAAATGGAGAAAGAATTATAAAAATACGGGGTATTTGTTTCTTTAAGCGTTTAAATAATGTTTAGATGGTTCCATTACTGTCATCCGATATCGATAAAAGAAATGTTACTTAAAGATACATAACCGCCGTTTCGCGTCTTAATTTTTCTGTTGGATTCTTTTCAAAGTGCGTAAAAGACGAGAAAAAGTCATAAAAATAGGAAGGTTTGATGAAATATAGCAGAAATTTGGTTTTTTTAAGCGTTTAAATATTGTTTAGATGGTTCCATTACTGTCATCCGATATCGATAAAAGAAATGTTACTTAAAGATACATAACCGCCGTTTCACGTCTTCCGTTTCGCGTCTTAATTTTTTCTATTGGATTCGTTTCAAAGTGCGTAAAAGACGAGAAAAAGTCATAAAAATAGGAAGGTTTGATGAAATATAGCAGAAATTTGGTTTTTTTAAGCGTTTAAATATTGCTTAGATGGTTCCATTACTGTCATCCGATATCGATTAAAGAAATGTTACTTAAAGATACATAACCGCCGTTTCGCGTCTTAATTTTTCTGTTGGATTCTTTTCAAAGTGCGTAAAAGACGAGAAAAAGTCATAAAAATAGGAAGGTTTGATGAAATATAGCAGAAATTTGGTTTTTTTTAAGCGTTTAAATATTGTTTAGATGGTTCCATTACTGTCATCCGATATCGATAAAAGAAATGTTACTTAAAGATACATAACCGCCGTTTCACGTCTTCCGTTTCGCGTCTTAATTTTTTCTGTTGGATTCGTTTCAAAGTGCGTAAAAGACGAGAAAAAGTCATAAAAATAGGAAGGTTTGATGAAATATAGCAGAAATTTGGTTTTTTTAAGCGTTTAAATATTGCTTAGATGGTTCCATTACTGTCATCCGATATCGATTAAAGAAATGTTACTTAAAGATACATAACCGCCGTTTCACGTCTTAATTTTGCGAGCGCGCGTGTGTGAGTGTGTGTGTGTGTGTGTGTGTGTGTGTGTGTGTGTGTGTGTGTGTGTGTGTGTGTGTGTGTGTGTGTGGCGTGAAAGTATTAAAATTATAAACATTTATTTCTATAAATACAGTGGTTGAAATATAATTTACCTTGTTTAAACTTTAAAAATGAGGGGAAATGCATGTTAACGTTGAACTGGCAAATAAAAATGAAACAAGTTGATCCTTGACTCACGTAGTTTAATGATATATATTTTAAAAAATACAAACTTAATCTTGAATCGCGTAGTCATTTATAAGGTACGTGCTAGTGGAATAAGTAGGGTTTGTTTGAGCTTACATAGTTATTCAGTAATTAACCTTCGAGTCGAGCACATCAGCTTCTCTTAGCGAGATTACCGTTCAATAGCTTTTATAAGTTATCGAGGCGAGTCAGTGGAAAGTGCTATAAGCATTTATTCATTTATATCATTTACAAGTGTTGCACTACATATTATAAAAATGTGGAGTGGTGAAATGATGGAATCGGTTCTGAATGCTATACCAGATTATAGGTGCAGCAAATGTGAAAAGAGTTTTCTACGCGACTACCATAAGAAGAGGCATGAGCTGATATGTGGTGAGTTTTTCGAGTGTAGACATTGTGGTGATGTTTACGGTACTGAAAATCGAAGGGATGTACATGAAGGGCGCTGTGAGAGGGCTAAAGATGCTAAGAAAGTCAAATTCGAACCTACTAAGCATAAATTATTGTTAATGTCTCCTGATGAAGATGATGTTGTAGAATATGAAACAGCTTTTCAGGATCGGCTGAAATCGTATTTCATCCAATGCCCAGCAAGTCAGGATTTAAATTCATACCTGCAGCAGGCTAAGCAGCGTATAATTCATGCTGTTCAGAAGGAACTGCGGGCTCATAAAAGTTTGAAAATTAACATTATGGCTGAATGCAAATTTGTGAATGCCGTTGGAGACACTACTAACAAAGCCTTCAAAACGCGTAATCATGCTGTGTTTTTAGATAGCGACTTGGATGCCATCTTGGAAAAAAAATTCGAGAAGCTTCGTGTTGAAATGGAGGAAAGTAAGTTGAAAGGTAGTAATTGGGCTCTACTGGCTGTTGATGGTGTTCGACTACGTATTAACAAGTATAATCTTCTTCGAGGGAGCAGCTATATTCCTCTACCGTCATCTTTGGATGTGAAAAAAGCCTGTATAAACCCTCAGAACTATAGCGACGAGAAATGCTTTATGTATGCTGTGCTTGCTAAGTTCATTCAAAAGAATCCTCAGCGTGTTAGCAAGTACAAGGATCTCCAAGAAAAATACGATTTCTCATGCGTCTCGTTTCCTACGAGCTTGGGTGAGATCGCTAAATTTGAAAAACTTAATAATATATCCATAAATGTGTTTGGAGTGGATGATAAACATGAAGTGTTTCCAATAAAGGTGATTGATGAAGAATTAGATGATCATCGCGATCTCCTTCTGTTGAGTGATTCAGCTGACAGACATCACTATGCTTATATAAAGAATTTTGAGAGGCTTATTCGTCAGCAGAAAACCAAACATGATGGTCGAATTTATGTATGTAAAAGATGTTTCAGCCATTTTGATGACCGATACGAGCAAAGTGGAATGAAAAAATTAGAAGAGCACCGAGAAATATGTAGACAACATGGCATTGCTAGATGCGTTATGCCTACAAAGGATAACTCTATCGTTAAATTCAAGAATGTTGAGAGGATGTTGAAACTACCTTATGTTATCTACGCAGATTTTGAATGCATTCTTACCCCTCTCCATACCTGCTCCTCTAACCCTGAAACCTCCTACACAGCTCCTTATCAAAGTCATTCTCCTATGAGCTTTTGTGTTTACGTGAAGCCGTCGTCCAGTGTTGAACAACTAGAAACAACTCTTCCTACTGAACCGTATGTTTACCGAGGGCCTGACGCTGCACAGAAGTTTATGGAATGCGTGATGGATCTGGCAAATAAAATTAGTGACTTATACAAATCTGCTAAACCTCTTAATCTTACAGCTGAAGAACAAGAATCATTCGATGCTTCTACAATATGCTACCTGTGTGAACATGAATTTACAGAAGATAATTGGAAGGTTCGCGATCACTCACATATAAGCGGGGCGTTCAGAGGACCTTTACACAATAGATGTAACCTGTCTTGTAAAACACCTAATTATATACCTGTCTTCATGCATAACCTGAGTGGGTATGACTCTCATTTCATTGTTAAGGAACTGGGGTGCACTAGCGAAAGAGTAGAGGTTATACCAAATTCAGAGGAAAGTTATATATCATTCTCCAAGTATGTTGGGGATATTAAACTCAGGTTTGTGGATACTTTCCGCTTTCTCAGTACGAGTTTGGAGAAGCTTGCAAAGAACCTTGAAACGCATCCTGAAACAGCGAAATACTTTGGAGTAGATAATATTGGCTTGATGACTCGTAAGGGGGTATTTCCCTATGATTACGTAACATCGTGGGATGTCCTGAACGATACATGTTTGCCTCCTAGGGACTCCTTCTACAACAGGTTAAACAGCGAAGAAATCAGCAGTGAGGACTATGATCATGCTCTGAACGTGTGGAAGCACTTTAACGTCCGAAACCTTGGCGAGTACAGTGACTTGTACTTAATTTCAGATGTTCTTCTCCTAGCAGATGTCTTCGAGACATTTAGAGACCAAACCCTGAAAACTCATAAAGTGGACCCTGCACATTATTTTACTTCTCCAGGACTTACATGGGATGCTATGCTGCTGTATACTGGAATCGAGTTGGAATTGCTTCTTGATTACGATCAGCTACTCATGGTTGAATCTGGCATAAGAGGAGGGCTATGTCAGGTTTCTCACCGGTGTGCGGAGGCTAACAACATATATATGGAGCAGTATGATCCTCGTAAACCCTCTCATTTTATTACATACGAAGACGCCAATAACCAATACGGCTGGGGAATGTGTAAGGCCCTTCCTTATGGAGGGTTTAAATGGGTTTCTCCTGAAGACATAGACCTGGAATTATTGAAGGAAGATGACCCCCTTGGATACATCTTAGAAGTCGATGTCGAATATCCTGTCGAGCTGCATGAACTTCATAATGATTTACCCTTTCTGCCTGAGAGTATGAAACCGGGGGAATCCTCTTCAAAGAAACTAATCGCCCATCTTGGATCTCGTAAGAAGTATGTGGTACATTACATGGCCTTGAAACAGGCTCTTAGTCATGGTCTACGACTGTCAAAGATTCATCGAGTGCTAAAATTCCGTCAATCTTGTTGGTTAAAGCCTTACGTCGAATTTAATAATCGCCTACGACAGCAAGCAAGAAACGATTTCGAGAAGGATTTGTACAAACTTTTCAATAATGCGATGTTTGGAAAAACAATGGAAAATATTCGTAGTCGTATGGATATACGTCTTGTAGCAAACAGCAAAACATTAGAAAAACTAATAGCCAAACCTACATTTATCGATCGAACTATATACGGTCCTAATCTCGCAGCTGTTCATATGGCTTCTCGTAAAATAGTGTTCAACAAGCCTATATACATTGGTATGAGCGTACTAGACATCTCCAAGACGCTAATGTATTCGTATCAATACGATGTGTTACTTCCATATTATGGAGCTGAAAATCTTAAACTGTTATATACGGATACAGATTCCTTCATCCATCGAGTGACTACAGCTGATATATACCAGGATAAATTACACATGCTTGAACATCTGGATACAGCGGATTACCCTGCTAACCATATATGCTATTCCACACAAAACAAGAAAGTGTTGGGAAAGTTTAAAGATGAAGCAAGTGGTAAAATCATTCGTCGTTTCGTTGGTCTCAGACCTAAAATGTACGCTCTCGATATTGATGGCTGTGTGATAAAAAAGATCAAAGGCATAAAACATAGCGCCATTAAGCAACACATCAGCTTCAACAGCTATATGGAGTGCCTTAAAACTTTAAAAATCGTAAGAACCCCTATGAATTTAATCCTATCCCAACGTCATAATGTCTCTACAGTTGAATCTAATAAAATAGCTCTGTCGCCTCATGATGACAAGAGAGTAATTGCAGAGGATGGAATATCAACGTATGCGTATGGGCATTACAACGTTGCAAGCCGTGCATAAGAGTATGCAACTTAGATCTCAAGATAATTATTTTCTCCGTTACGTTTCCTGTAGAAAATGAAAGTTTAATGAACTGACTCCTCCACGCCTCCAATGATGTCTGACGAAGAAAGAAGAAAAAATAAAAAAAATTACTCACCAGGCTTCTCCGTAGTTCCCATGATACTTGTCGAAGAAAGAAGAAAAATAAAAATTATAAAGGGAGGCGTTAACTCTGCCACTAGACTTTAACTCTAGTGCTGGTCTCCAGCCCAGATAAAAGAGGAGAGGCGTATACCCTACTACCTTAAAGTAAGTATACCCTCATTAACTTTATATAAACAGAAGATTGTGTTAAAATACTATCAAAGGTATTGCTGAATATCTCTTAAAAATATTGAGCTATAAGTACCTCAACATCTGCGGATAGATAATCTTTTAGTGACAAGTTTAAAAATCTATAAAGGGTTAGGAAAACAAAGTTGAATAAAGCTGTAAAGAACACTTAATAAGCAGGTTAGATCATAATAGGCGGGGTTACACTTAGAAAACTGCATGTCGTGTTCGAGATGTTACCGCCAGAACATACAGAACCAAGCAAAAGAGTCATACAGCTGTATAAAATTCTGTGACAGAGGGCAACAATAGCAATAATAAGGACTTCTACATCAATGGTTAGGACATCTTCTATTGGAAGTTTAAAAGTCCTATAAAGGAGGGAGACAAATCAAGACAGATTAAAGTTGTGAATAATACTCCGAAAGAACGTGGGACTACCTCAGGTTAGATATGGAAAAAATGTCAAACATACTATGTACAATAGCTGCACAATATGGCGGTGGTGCAGGATCTGGTTGCGCTGGTGATGATGTAGGTTATGGTCGCGCTGGTGATGGTGGAGGTGGTGGTGCTGGAGATGTTTGTGGTCATGCAGGTTATAGTGACGCTGGTGATGATGGATTTTTTGTTGGGTTAGGTTAGGGTGGTGGTGGCGGTGGTGGTGGTGGTGGGGGGTGGTGGTGGTGGTGGTGCTCGTAATGGTGGTTTTGGGGTGGCGTTGCTGGTGGTGGTGGTGGTGGTGGGATAGGATAGGTTAGGATAGTCTTAGAGGGAATGTAAACAACGTTTGACGTGTTACTATTAGAACCTACAGAATTATGCAAAAGAATCGTCAATTGAGGTTAACATGCATAACATACTGGAGCAGTGTACAAGAAAGTAAACGATAGCTAGTTGAATAAGGCTAAAACATCTTCTGATGTTAGTGTAAGAAACGGTGGAAGGGAGGAGAAGAAGCATATATACTGTTAAATAAGGATGAGGAAATGTCTCTAAAGATGTTTGTGGTTAAGTTAGGCTAGTCTTAGAAAGACCGTAAGCAATGCTTTAGGCGTGAACATCATACATTCACAAAAGGATGAAATTTGATCTTGAAAGCTTAACAATCGTGAAAAAGGGTCCATATGTCCATTAAAAGTATTAAAACATACTAGAGACGCGAAAATATAGAAAATCCCAACGAAGCTGCAAAAATTCCTGAAAATCTCTTGAATACCGCAAAAATGGCCAAAATACTTACCAACTCCTAAAATAGCACTAGCATACCATGAAATGTTCAGAAATCCTTAGGGTTTGCATGTCAGAGGGTGTAATACCTTTAAAGTATCTAAAGTTGTTGGAGAAACGTCTCCAAAAGAAAGTGAAATATCTAAGCTTGAAACGGCATGGTGCAAAGGTCAGAATAGATTATAAAAGAATATAATGCTCGTGTAAAATGGGATGAGATAGGTTAGGTTGAGTCAGGTTAATAAATAGGAAGGTTTGCGCTCCCTTAGGTTAAGTAACGTTAGGTTAGGTTAGACGAATAGAAGTATGAGACTTAGGTTATGTGAAATTATGAAAGACCATAGTAAAAAGAGTAAGAGCAAGGTTAGGCTAAATAAAGTTAAACTATGAAAAAGGTAAAAAAAAATAAAAAGAGTGGGTGCTAGCTTAGGTTAGGTTAGGTATGTAGAAGTATGGGCTTAGGTTAAATTATTAAAGACCTGAGTAAAAAGAGTGGGAGCTGGGTTGGGTTAGGTTAGGTTAGGTTAGGTTAGGTTAGGTTAGGTTAGGTTAGGTTAGGTTAGGTTGACGAGGCGATGTGGGGTGGGGTGTCATTATGTTGGGGGGTATCATATACAATCAAGATAAAAAGCTGTTGCGTTAGTTAGCATACATCGATATAGTGAAGAACGTGCTCAAGTATCAAGAACATGCATAAAGACATACGGTTCTAAACACCTTAAACATTATCCCTAGAGTCAGCCTCAAAACCCTACATCCTGCGGCCTTCTATTCTCCTACCTAATAATCCTTAGGTTACGTATGGCGGCCATCTTGCCCATAAAAAAGTGTGCCAGTTCTGTCCTAATCTCCCTACTTTTGTAATATTACATATGAAATCAACAGCAGTATCTCAAGTCAGCTATGAACAATGAAGGGCCTAAGGAAAGAAAAACATAATATGGATATATTATATCCTTTATGTCACTTTCCTTCTGATAACTGTCTCAGCACAATACGCAATAAATTATTCATTCGTTTGAAGGATTTCAAATAATCTGTTGGTATTATGGAGTTTGAGAAAGAATTATGCTGGATCTTGCACTATGCATGTTCTATTACCATAGCGATAAGATTGAAGCAGAGGCCAAATTAGATATTAATATTTACTCACAGTATCGGACGATGACTGGAAATGAAGCAAAGAAGTTTTAAAAAAAGGAACTCGGCAGGATGATAATGGTGGTGATCGTGACAAGATTTGTCCCTCGACGAAGGAAGTAAGCAAGGCGTGACGTAACCGCTAATTGAACAGTTAGAGTTCGTCTGTGCACCGTAACGATGAGGCCATCTTCATAAGGAAGCTTCAACAGTGCGAAAACATCGCTTGGTTCTCATAAGTTGCTGTCTCTCATTTCTTAAGTATCTGTCATTAACAAATAGCGTTGTGCACTATTTTAGGAGTAGCTGCACCATGAATAATAACTGTTATTCGTGCAATTAATCTTAAAATAGTCCTATTATTAGACACTTACTGAATCAATTTATTTTCTGGTATACAGTCTATTTTATAGTCATATTTGCATACCGCTAAGGGAATGCACACGACTTGCCTGTCTCAGTATAACTGGTGCAATTAACACTCGTGGCCTGCATGCGGCAAAAATCTATATTTTATCAGATAGCCAGGCTACCCTGAAAGCTCTAGATTGGTCTGGAACTGTTAATCGCTTCTCAATCAACTGGCCAAACGCAATGAGGTAAGTTTAATGTGGGTGCCAGAATTGCTAACCGCCTGGAATTGGAACGACACACGTCTGCAACATTCGGTAAAGGCACACTTCTTTTAACTCTGTGGCACATTACCGTTTAGAAGTACGTATAAAAACTTCCCTAAATAGGGAAGGTATCGCACTTTCTCGAACATGTTTCATTAGATGGTACACCAACATAACTTGGGAAAATATTAAACTATTATAATGAATATGTCGGAAATGCATAATGCTAAGAAAAGTTATCTGACACCGATTGTGTATTTAATGAGCTCTACATACTTTTCTGTGGAAAACATTTGTCTCTTATGATTTCGCAGTTATATAACATTCAATTTAAGTGGAGCAGACTTAATAGAATATCCGCCAAAATACATATACCTATTCATATATGTATACATTGCATATACTATGCAAATGTCTCAAACAAATTATTTTAACCAAAATTGTTAAAATTGTTTTCAGATAAAAAATAAAGATAATTGATCCATCTAAAAGTGGTTTAGTGTGATGGAACATGATACTACCTCTACTTGGTACTCTTAAACTTGTTTTCATGAACCGACTTTTGTTTGTTGCGTTTTACTTATAATCTTTCTTTCCTTCCTTCCCTCCCCCCTCCCTCCCTTCCTTCCTGCCTTCCTTTCTTTCTTTCTTTCTTTGTTTCTCTCTCTCCCTATCTCCCTCACTCATATACATAAGAACCTTTTCTCTAAAATCTTTTCTTATTCAAGGTACCACACAACGTGTATTCTGGTGAACTCATGGTATTGATCTTGGGTCTAATTAGCCATTTCCTTCCTCTGCCTTTGATAACTAAGACGGGCAGAAGATAAAAACCTGCCGATAGTGATCGCAGATTCTCTTTGCAATCCCAACTCTCAGGAATGCGCACGGCATCGCTGCTTGGAATTTTCCTGGAATTTATTTTGAAACATTAAAAGGAACAGCATTAGCATTTTTCTTGTTCTGTTTTAGCCTCTTTGCTGCAATTTCGTTAATGGCAGTAATGGTACCCTTTTTTCCTCATTCAAGTCAGAGAATGTATTGTATCAGGTTCAAAAATACGTTACCATTTTATCACCGAAAGGCACTGCTCCAAAAAAAAAAAAAAAAAAAAAAAAAAAGGCATTTTTGGAAAGAAGTCAGAGAGAGAGAGAGAGAGAGGGGGGGGGGGACAAAAATGCAGCTCAAAACGAAAGGTTGACGTTTTAAGTATTCGTGGCGATGACTTTAAGAGGCTTTCTTCAGCCCAGGAACTCTTCAACTGTAAAGTTTGTTGTCGATTTTCACCAAAAATTTGACTCTAAGCACATAGAATTGTGGGCATGAAGATTGCCACGTTTGGGCTTTCTGTACACAGCCACCAAACTACTTCATCCTCAGGGAATTTTATAAAGAGAATATTCATAAACTGAGTAGGCATATCATGGATCTTTTGCACATAGGATGGTAATGAAATGTTGGATATTAACATTTCTGCACAAAATATCCTTTTTAACCTTGTTGGAAAATATAAGATGAGTATTTAAAATTTTAGATAATCCAGGTTCGAAACTTGAGTGATAAGAACCTGAAATGTAGTACGTTGCGCTTTTTTGAAACCACGTGACTCGGTTTTCGTTTCCTGTCATAAGAATAGAATCCAGAATATCTTCGTTTAATACGCTGCATAACTAACACATACGTCTTCCTTAACCGTGAGCGCTTTTGCAGTAAATAAGACACGCGTAATAGTAACCTGAAATGTGATGGAGAATGCATTTTGAATGCAAACGTCTTTTGGCCATTCGACAAACTTCAATTTCGTTATGATTTCCTCCTCTTCTCTCGTGCCAGAGATTCCATAGCTGTTCAGAATGAATTCCAGCTGAAGTTATGATGATGCAAGAACATGATTTTCATACTATAATGCAGAGACTGACTCTACGACTCAATACGTTATCTACCTGAGCATGAAAATTAAATATAATGATGAAACGCGCGTGATTATTTTTCAATGAGGTCCCCCTTGACTGGAGTGCACTTAATCCAGTTTGGCTCCAGTGATTGAAAACCCTCAGAAAAAAATGAAACATCTTGGGTGTGAAAACGCCCTGTTACAGCTGCCTTGATTGCATTGGCATCGGAAAATTGTCGCCCACGCAGAAAGTTTTTAAGGTTTCTGAATAGAAAGTTGTCACTGGGAGACAGGTCTGGACTGTAGGGTGGATGGTTAAGCTCTATGAAGCCACACTCCTATATAGCACCTGCGATATACGAGACTTGTATGCGGATGCATTGTCATGAGTAGGGCTAGGAAGTTCATGCATTTGCATGTTTTTTCATATCGGCTAAAAATGTATGCTTTTACGTTATGAGCACGAATTATGGAATTTTCAGTTATTTGGACATGATTTTATGGTGCATATAACTGCATATTTTCTTGATTTTGATAAATGCATATTATTTCAATATTATATTCCCTATATTGCATATTTTAATGATTTTTATGGTTTTTTATCATTTTGTCTATCTGGATAATATTTTTCATATTGGTAGTATTGCACATGATGATGCAACACACGAAGATTTCAATATTATAGCCCCTATATTGCATATTTTAATTATTTTTATGGTTTTTATTATTTTTTCCATGTATATAATACTTTTCATATTGGTAGTATTGCACATGTTGATGCAACTCGCGAGGTGAGTCATGTTGTTATGAAGTGAATCCCCTGTTTCCATCCCTTCATTATATGTATGTGCGTAGAGAATAATCAGTGCGTTGTCTGAGAGGTTTATATTAACAAAGATAAAGTGCAGGCCAGTTGGTTTTGAGCAGCACGATTATCGCAACGCTTCCCTGCTCTCCAATAGTTGTGCCCAAATAATCTGTGGTTGTACCATGGTCTTCAAACGTAACAGTGTTGTGAACCGGTTCCCACCAAATTAAATTAGGCGTATAAAATGTTAAAGAGCTCTTCAAATGCCGAAAATAAAACCAACTTCGAATGTTAGATTAATTAATTTACAGAAAGAGTTTTCGGGTGATTTAATATCTACAGATAATAGGGTACTGTATTGTGGAGCGTGTGAGAAAAAGGTAGGGGTGAGAAAAGATTTCAAATAGTTCAGCACATAAACACAGCAAAACATGAGGAGAATTTAATCAGAAAACTCGCAAACAAAGAACCTATTCAAAAAGAGCTAGTAGAGTGTTTAGGAAGTAGGGTTACTGAATTTTCCTATGACTGGCCAAGCATTTCTAGCTGCTGATATTCCCTTGTTCAAAATGAAAAATCCGACATTTAAAAACTTTCTTGCCAAGTACACTCGACAACATGTGCCTGAAGAAAGTACACTGCGTAAGACTTATGTAGGACATTGTTACAATAACGTATTGTCAAATATACAAAATGAAATAGCGGATCAGTTTGTGTGGTTGTCTTTTGATGAAACCCCTGATTCTGAGCGCCGTTCTATTGCTAATATAATCGTTTGAGCTTTAAATAAAGACGACACCTTATCTTCTTAACGTGTGCGAATTGTCGGTCACTGACAGTGTAACTGTAACCCAGTTTGTGATGGACTCTTTGAAATTATTATGGCCATGTGGAATTAAATACGACCGGGTACTTTTATTTGTTACTGATGCCGGTGCTTATATGGTAAAATTAGGACAAACCCTGAAAGGTATTTTTCCTAACTTAATTCATATAACTTGTTTGGCACACGCTCTTCATCGCATTTCTGAGACAATACGCGATTCTTTTCCATTGGTAGATAGATTTGTGTCCTGTACAAAGAGAATTTGTGTTAAATCTCCTAAAAGAGTTAAGTTGTTTAGATCAACAGCACCTAATATCAGACTTCCTCCTGCACCAGTGTTAACTCGATGGTGAACATGGGTCGATGCAGTTTTATATTATGCTGAGCACATAGAAAGTCAAAGAGGTTGTTAATTCATTGGACTCGAAAGATGCTTCATCAATAGAAACTGTGCAAAATATTCTGCCAAGCACTGGGTTAAAAGAGGATCTTAGTTTCATATCTGCCCATTTTTCTTTCTTACCAACAGCCATAACGGCATTGGAAGCTGTAGGATCTCTTTTGCATGAATCACTTACTGTGTTTGAAAAAACAATTTGTGATCTAGGTTCGGTTCCTGGTAGCATAAGACAAAAAGTGAAAGAGAAAGTGAATTATATAATTTCAAAAAATTCTGGTCATAAACAGATGTACGATATTCGAGACATCCTTGAAAGAAAACCATCTACCACACCAAGAGACTTGACTCTCTCTCTCTCTCTCTCTCTCTCTCTCTCTCTCTCTCTCTGTGAAGCAGTTAACATCATTTAAATATGCCCCGATAACATTTTGTAACGTGGAGAGAAGTTTTTCACGTTACAAAAGTATTTTGCGAGACAAGAGACGGTGTTTTACAGTTTAAAATTTGTGCAAAGTGTTGGTTGTGAACTGCAATTTAGCAGTTAATACAAGCGGTGAGACCACTTCTGCTTCAACCTCCAAGGAATAAGGTAAATTTATTTATTATTTATACTAACTCGCCTTGTCTACTGCGAAGGGGCATTGTTTTAATTCAATAGTGCATATTTCTTGGCATATTTTCAAGTTTTTAAGAGCATATTTGCATGCATATTTCAGTGTTGTTTAGGGCATGAACTTCCGAGCCCTAGTCATGAGGCAGCACAATACCAGCCGACAACTTTCCACGGCATTTCTGTTTGATATTCTTGTGGAAGCGTAGGTGCTTCGAATAATGGTTGCCTTGTGTGACATTAATTCCAAAAGTAGAACACCTTCTGAGTCCCAAAAACCTTTTTTTCTTTGTTTTTTTTTTTTTTTAATTAACGTCCTCCAACATTGTGTATATATCGGACGAATGAATGAAATGAAATGGGTGAACTGATGCTCAAATGAACCCGAGGTCCATGGAGCTTTAAGTTACCCGACATTCGTCTTCTCAGGGTGGGGAAAACCTCGGAAAAAAACCTCACCCGGATAACTTACCCTAAGCGAGATTCGAACTCGCGACCTCTTGAACGTGAGGCAGAAACGCTAACCATCACGCTACCGAGGCGGGCAGAGAGTGGGGTAGATAACTTTATCCTCCCAAAAGCTTCAGCGGTAACTGTGTTTGGCATCTTCAGTGTCACTTACAGCTCCAGAACTATCAACCGCAACTCATGTGAGACAAGGACTTTTCAACCGCAAGAAAGATTATTTGTGAGCATTTGGTGAACAGATACAGCCGCTTACTTCGTTAAATATTATGAGTACCATAGACGCATAAATTTAACACATTCTTTACTTTACTTTAAAAAAAAATGGGCACTAAATGTAGAGGTTATTAAAGACAGAAATACTACCATCCATGTAAGTTATAATACGCTTAAACAAACCGGTCCCAGAACTGTGGTCGTCCCGAGTTGCGACACCTTGCAGGTGTCACAAATCGGTGTACATTTATAATACCCTATAAAATCTTTGATTAGCATATTGATTTAAATCTAAACAATGCACCGTTGTCTCTCCTTCCTGGGTACAACAAAACAAATAATTAAACAGAAATAAATATAGAGCTTTTATCGTGGTAGTGCTATTAAAATCTTAGTGCATGTATTACTCCCTAATGCGATACAACATAAGAGCAGATGCAGCGACATTTAGTGACAGTATGATGGTGGTAGCGGCAGTGTTGTTCTTGTTGAAGGTGTTGGTGGTGATGGTGGTGATGGTGGTGGTGGTGGTGATGGTGGTGATGATAGTATTGGTGATGGTGGTGGTGATGGTGGTGACGGTGGTGATGATGGTGGTGGTGATGGTGGTGGTGGTGGTGGTGGTGGTGATGGTGGTGGTGGTGGTGATGGTGGTGATGATAGTATTGGTGATGGTGGTGGTGGTGATGGTGGTGACGGTGGTGATGATGGTGATGATGGTGGTGGTGATGGTGGTGATGATGGTGGTGATGGTGATGGTGGTGATGATGGAGATGATGATGGTGATTATGGTGATGGTGTGGTGGTGATTGTGGTGGTGATGGTGTGATAGCAGTGGCGGTGGTGATGGTGATGGTGGTGGTGGTGATGGTGGTGGTGGTGATGGTGGTGGTGATGGTGGTGGTTTTAGTGGAGCTGGTAGCGGCAGTGTTGTTCTTGGTGATGGTGATAGTGATGGCGATGGCAATGGTGGTGATAGTGATGGTGATGGTGGTGTTGATGGTGGTGATGATGGTGATGATGGTGATGGTGAAAGTGGCGATGGTGCTGGTGGTGGTGGTGGTGATGGTGTGATGGTAGTGGCGGTGATGATGTTGATGGTGGTGGTAGTGGTAGTGATGCTGATGGTGGTGGTTTTAGTGGAGGTGGTAGCGGCAGTGTTGTTCTTGTTAGAGGTGATAGTGACGGCGATGGCGATGGTGGTGGTGATAGTGATGGTGATGGTGGTGATGATGGTGATGATGGTGATGGTGATAGTGGCGTAGGTGCTGGTGGTGGTGATGGTCTACTGGCAGTGGCGGTTGTGATGGTAATGGTGGTGGTGATGGTAGTGGTGATGATGGTGATGGTGATGGTGGTGGTGATGGTGATGGTGGTGGTAATGGTGATGGTGATGGTGGTAGTGATGGTGGCGGTGGTCGTGGGGTGGTGGCAGTGGCGGCGATGGTGGTGGTGGTGGTAGTGGTAGTGGTGGTGGTAGTGATGGTGGTGGCGATGGCGGTGGTGACAGTGGGGGTGGTGGTGGTGGTAGTGGTTGTGGTAGTGCCAGTGGTGGTGGCGGTGGCGATGAGGGCAGTGCCGGTGGTGGTGGTGGTGTTGGTGATAGTGCCAGTGGTGGTGGTGGTGGTGGTAGTGGTGGTAGTGGTGGTGGTAGTGGCAGTGGTGGTGGCGGCGGTGGCAGTATCGGTGGTGGTAGTGGTGGCAGTGGCAGTGGTGGTAGTAGTGGCAGTGGCAGCGGTGGTGGCGGTAGTGGCTGTGGCGGTGGTGACAGTGGCGGTGGTGGTGGTGGTAGTGGCAGTGGCGGTGGTGGTTGTGGCAATGGCGGTGGTGGTGGTAGCGGTAGTGGTAGTGGTGATGGTGGTGGCAGTGGTGGTGGTAGGGCTCGTGGTGGTGGTTGTGGCAGTGGCGATGATGATGGTTGTAGTGGTGGTAGAGGCAGTGGTGGTGTTGGTGGTGCTAGTGGTGTTGGTAGTGGTGGTGGGGGTGATGGTGATGATAATGGTGATGGTGGTGATGGCGATGGTGGTGGTGATGGTGGTGGTGGTGATGGTGGCGGTGGCGGCAGTGACGGTGGTGGTGGTAGTGGTGGTGGTGGTGCCAATGGCGGTGGTGGTGGTAGTTGTTTTGGTGGTGGCTGTGGTGGTGGTGGTAGTGGCAGTGGTGGCAGTGGCGGCGGTGGCGATGATGGTGGTGGTAGAGGTAGTGGTGGTGCTGGTGGTGCTGGTGGCAGTGGTACTGGTGGTGGATGTGGTACTGTCAGTGGTGGTGGCGATGACGGTGGTGGCAGTGGCGGTGGTGGTGGTAGTGGTTGTAGTGGTGGTAGTAACAGTGGTGGTGGTGACATTGGTGGTGATAGCGGTGGTGGTTGTGGTGGTGGTGATTTTGTCAGTGGTGGTGGCAGTGCCGGTTGTGGTTGTGGTGGTTGTAGTGGTAGTAGTGGCAGCGGTGGTGATGGTTGTGGGTGTGGTGGTGGTAGTGGCAGTGGCGGTGGCGCTGGTGGCAGTGGCGGTGGTGGTGGTGGTAATGGTGGTAGTGGCAGTGGCGGTCGTGGTGGTGGAGGCGGTGTTGGCAATGGCGGTGGTGGTGGTTGTGGTGGTGGTGACGGTGGTGGAGGTAGTGCGGGCGGTGGCCGCAGTGGTGGTGGCGGTGGTGCTGGTGGTGGTGGTGATAGTGGCAGTGGTGGTGGCGGTGGCGGTGGTGGTGGTAGTGGTAGCAGTGGTGGTAGTGGTAGCAGTGGTGGTAGTGGTGGCGGTGGTGGTGTTGGTGCTAGTGGCAGTTGTGGTGGCAGTGTCGGGGGTGGTGGAGGTAGTGGTGATGGTGACCGCAGTGGTGGCGGCGGTGGTGCTGGTAGTGGTGATAGTGGCAGTTGTGGTGGTGATGGCGGAGATGGTGGTAGTGGCAGTTGTGGTGGCAGTGGCGGTGGTGGTGGAGGTAGTGCTGGCGGTGGTGGTGATAGTGGCAGTTGTGGTGGTGGCGGTGGTGCTGTTGGTGGTGGTGATAGTGGCAGTTGTGGTGGCGGTGGAGGTGTTGGTGGTAGCGGCAGTCGTGGTGGCAGTGGCGGTGGTAGTGCAGGTAGTGATGGTGATGGCCGCAATGGTGGTGGCGGTGGTGGTATATGGTAGCAGTGGTGGTAGTGGTGGCGTTGGTGGTAGTGCTGGCGGTGGTGGTGTAGGCGGTAGTGGCAGTTGTGTTGGCAATGGCGGTGGTGGTGGAGGTAGTGGTGGTGGTGGAGGTAGTGGTGGTGGCGGTGGTGCTGGTGGTGGTGGTGATAGTGGCAGTTGTGGTGACAGTGGCGGTGGTGGTAGTGGTAGCAGTGGTGGTAGTGGTGGCGGTAGTGATGGTTGTAGTGGTGGCGGTGGTGGTAGTGGTGGTGGTGGCAGTGGCGGTCGTGGTGGTAGTGGCGGTGGTGGCAGTGGCGGTCGTGGTGGTAGTGGTGGTGGTGGTGGTGGTGGTTATGGTGGTGGTGGTGTAGGCGGTGGTGGTAGTGGTGGTGGCAGTGATTGTGGCTGCGGTGCTGGCAGTAGTGGCGGTGGTGGTGGTGACTGTGGTTGCGGTGGTGGTGTTGGGGGTGGTTGTGGTGGTGGCGGTGTTGGTGGTGGCGTTGGCGGTGGTGGTAGTGATTGTGGTTGCGGTGGTGGTGGTAGTGGCAGTGTCGTTGGTGGTGGTGGCGTGGTGGCTGTGGCGGTGGTGGTGGTTATGGTGGTGGTGGCGGTGGTGGTGGCGGTGGTGGCAGTGGTTGTGGTGTTGGTGGTGGTTGTGGTGGTGGTGGCGGTGATGGTGGTAGTGGTGGCGGTGGTGGTAGTGATTGTGGTGGCGGTGGTGGCAGTGGTGGTGGTGATGGTGGTGTGTTGGCTGTGACGGTGATGGTGGTGGTTGTGGTGGTGGTGGTGGTTGTGGTGATCGTGGTGGTGATGGTGGTTGTGGTGGTGATGGCGGTTGTATTGGTGGTGGTGGTCGTGGTGGTGGTGGTGGTTGTGGTGGTTGTGGTGATCGTGATGGTGATGGTGGTGGTGGTTTTGGTTGTGGTGGTGGTGGTAGTGGTGGTGGTGGTGGTGGTGGTTATGGTGGTGGTGGTGTAGGCGGTGGTAATGGTGGTGGTGGCAGTGATTGTGGCTGCGGTGGTGGCAGTGGTGGCGGTGGTGGTGGTGGTGGTGACTGTGGTTGCGGTGGTGGTGTTGGGGGTGGTTGTGGTGGTGGTGGCGGTGTTGGTGGTGGCGTTGGCGGTGGTGGTAGTGATTGTGGTTGCGGTGGTGGTGGTAGTGGCAGTGTCGTTGGTGGTGGTGGCGTGGTGGCTGTGGCGGTGGTGGTGGTTATGGTGGTGGTGGTTATGGTGGTGGTGGTGGCGGTGGTGGTGGCGGTGGTGGCAGTGGTTGTGGTGTTGGTGGTGGTTGTGGTGGTGGTGGCGGTGATGGTGGTAGTGGTGGCGGTGGTGGTAGTGATTGTGGTGGCGGTGGTGGCAGTGGTGGTGATGGTGGCGTGTTGGCTGTGACGGTGATGGTGGTGGTGGTGGTTGTGGTGGTGGTGGTTGTGGTGATCGTGGTGGTGATGGTGGTTGTGGTGGTGATGGCGGTTGTGGTGGTGGTGGTGGTCGTGGTGGTGGTGGTTGCGGTGGTGGTTGTGGTGATCGTGATGGTGATGGTGGTGGTGGTTTTGGTTGTGGTGGTGGTTGTGGTGGTGGCTGTGGTGGTGTTGGTGGCTGTGGTGGTGGTTGATGTGATGGTGGTAGTAGTGGCAGTGATGGTGGTGATGGCGGCGATGATGATAATTTATCTGGTTGTTCATCCGATGCCTATTTTGAGTCTTGTAAGCGATGTAAATGTTCGCCCAATGGCCCACACGGGTATATTTATGGGGTTTTCACGAATATACAATTTGCGATACAAAAATGGTACGCGTATACCGCCAATTTTCGGGTCCCAGAGCCTCATCTATAGCAGTAGGTTACACCGCAGGAAGATTGATATTGGGATTAGGATAGGAGAGGTTTTGGAATGCACTTCACTAGCCCTTGTGTGATGAGGAAATTAATATGAATAAATAAAAGAATGTCATTGTGTGTGAAATGTCCAATCGCTAATAAAATCTTTCTAATAAATAAACTACTCGAATGAGTTAATCAATTTTCATATATTGGCTATAAGGGATTCTTTGTAGATAAACACATATACCAGATAACACTCTTAAATACACCAGAACCTTGGGGATAATAAACAACTTAATGAAACCATGAAAAGTACAGCAGCACACAAGACTACGCTTCTATGAGGTTTTAGCAAGACCGGTTTTGTGTTACGGCAGCGAGGCATGGACAATGAGACGAAAAGATGAAAACAGTAGTGATAAGAGATGCATGCGCCTATACAACAAGGGACTACAAACGCAAAGAAGATATGCTAAAGGAGCTGCAAGTTGTTCCTGTTATTTGACAAATCCAGCAATACTAGGACAAATTGGAAAAAACCTACCTCCATTGAATGCAATCTAGTGGGATCCCTAAAGGCTGTGCTTAATTATCCCAGAGGGAAACGACCTATGAATCGCCCCGCAGTGGGGCAGGGAACATAAAGAGGTGGATTTAAATCATTAGTGATATTGTTTGCACGCAACGGTGTTACAAGCATGAACATTTGTGTATACCCGTTTAAAGTATGTTGTGTACTCACATGCTAAATGATGATGTATTTAATATCACAAATACTGTAACAATTGGCACACTTTTTTTTTTTTTTTTTTTTTTTTTTGAAACATTCACAAGTTGCTTAGCAACATGAACTATAGCTCTACGCACCAGAATCACCAGAATTGATGTTTTCAGCTTCACTATCAGCAACACCTTGTGTACAATTGTAGCTTTCAGCAAGTGCAGTGCTTACAGACGAAGGTGTGTAGCTTTCTTTCTTTGGCTTTTAATTTTTAGACTACCACTGATCAACAGCGAATAAAATACATATTCACTGGCTCTGTATCTGCTGCACTTTCTTGAATTGCTTCCCACATATATTTTTAACTCGTTACATGTTTTCTTTGCCTCCTCAGTCAATTACCCTTTAGGTAGACGGGCACAGGGTATTATCTCAGGACCAGTGGTGGTTC
>CM060964.1:138413447-138473447 GCA_030765045.1 Tenodera sinensis | reverse complement strand
CACGAAAGAGGGGAGTTTGGGTTTACCTTGTTCCACTTTGCCTCTCTTTAACCCCTAGCTGTGCATTGTGTTGCAGTGGCGGATTGGTTACATGCACGTTGCGTTTGATTTACGAAAGCACTTTCAAAACTTATGCGATAAACATATGTTCATTAGTGACTTCTTTGGCACTGATTACGTTTAAGAAGTCTATCAATATTTGACGACAAGGGCGAAGTGCATAGCCTTAGAAGATCTACCAAGTGATCGTCGCGTAACATATTGCGTTAGACTTTTAATATGGTTCAGTTTGAAGAAACTCTGTTCGCAAATATATGTATGTAGAGCTATACTCACTCTTATACACACTATTCCTGCAAATGATAACTTCTCTATCTACTTTTTTAACCGACATATGAATTTTCAGAAATTACTTTATTGCTACTTTTCTTGTGGGTACAACGGAAATATGGGAATACAGTAGGCTTTAAGCGATAGTGAAATCTTCTAAGAGCTGGTTGCTATGTGATGCCTTTGAAATTCCATTCTCTTTGCAAGGTCAAGAGGTGAAAAAACCTAATTGAAACTATTTGAAAAAATTGGCAATGTCAAACAAATAATAAAGAATATCTCGGAAATGGTTCACTCAGAAGAAAAACGAAGTATTTGACATAACTTATGAGTTTTAACGAGATCCACATTTTTTTTTATTTAGTAAGCGTTTGTGTCTCTTACTGTTCAGCATTTGTGCAAAAATCATCCACAATGACGAGGTCTTCTGAGGGCATTCCCAGAAAAGTCAAGGTATGACCTAGAAGTGACTGTGGAATCGCCTGTTTGTGTCCGTCACTGGATACCGACTGTCCCTCCGACTGAAGGAGTTGAGTGGGGTGTAGCAAGGTTCTCCAAAGAGTCTAGGTTGGGCATCCCTGGGCTAGATAGTCTCTAGTGAAAAATACCTGCTTATGTTTTTTTTTTTTTTTTTTTTTTCCCCTTACCTGGATGTTTTTCTGCTGTTGTAAGTTAGTAGCCCGTAGACTTGCTACAAAAATAGGAGTGGAAATATCTTACTATTACATATCAAATTGAATACCAGACGTAAGTAATGTTGAGTGGAACATACACTTTAGGCTATAAATGTCAGGTGAAACTGATATTGCATACTTCGCTCAATATCACAAAATTAAATATGGTCGGAGTGCGGAGTGCAGCTAGAACATTGGAATTCTGTCGATGGATAAGCGTTCAAAGTAACTCCGACAACAGGTTGGCTGAGTAGTCGAGTAACTCCCGCAGCACGTAGGCGACCGGTTTTCAATCGCAGCACCGAATTTGGAGGATACAGAGACATCTGGTGTGCTCCTCAATTTATTCCGCAAATTACACCATCATATAAATATTCCAGCACTTCGAAGGGATCCCCTTTACACTGCAAAGTTTGCACTCTGTCTCATGGTTCAGCAAACGATTTCATTGCCAGCTTTCCTGTGACTCCCTCTCAGATTTCTATCTGGCTGTGTCTACGTCATCAGTTTTCGTAAATGTTTGGTAAACATCGTTGATGCCTTATATAGTGAATGGAGAATGATTAATACGAGATATAAATCAGAAGAACTTCAGAATGATGAAAGTAAAGTAGTCGCCAAAAATACGTTTGCTTCTTTATCTGCTCTCGCATTACTACGCTCAGATCTCATTCAAAATAGCGCCAGTCAATTTCTGTGTTACATAAGACCTTCAAGCATTAGTACCTACAGCAAACTGACCACGAAGAAAGTAAACTGAAGAATATGAACAATTTCCGTAGGAGTGCAGCAGCAAATTCGTGAGATGAAGCAATATAATATTCAAAACGTAATTTCCTGCGAGTAGAGGAAATTGCTTCCATTATGCATGTTCTGTAAGTATTCTTGTTCTCGATTGTGATACATGATAGCAAGCACCGTTCCTCAGATTACATACTACCTCAGTCATGAAACTTTTGTGACATTTCCGCTGCACATCTTAATGCTTTGAGAACAGTAAACAGTTTACTTTGCAGACAGAGAATTATTACGATTAGATCCGAGAATACATTTGAAAGATATGCCAATGAACTTAGTCAACCATAGAAATAAATGAGTAAAACATTAGTTAACTTTATTTGATGATAATAATAAGATTTACTGTCTTAATTCAAAGAGTTTGGGAGTAGGTACCTATCAGAGGGAGGCAGCAGCTCCATTACGGAGCGTTTGTCACGTTATCCGAAAGTAATGAAAATATTACCATCTTCAGAGTCCTTGCCTTCATGAAATTGATAATACTAATGCTGTCTTCTAACACGGGCTTGAATTTATAAGGCACAGTTTTCGCCATTGAGGGTTTCCCGTCAATTAAACAACAGCTCCAAGTATTGTGTTCCTCTCACCAGAATGTGCCTATAAGGAATGTGTTTGATATCTACAACTGGTGTTTTCTGAGAAGGATTGCGGCTAGAGTTTAAACACATAAACAAGGTTTAGGTCTCTTAGAACACATACTCTTGTGCTAGGAATGCCGAAATACTAATATTGCGCGATGTATTTGATGCAGGTAGTAGATCTATTCATGAGCTGCCTTGTGGTACTGTCTCTCACAAACCCTCAGAGGCTTACAGTAGCATGAGGTGTGTATCGCTGACCTCTAGGAAGCCCCACCGACCACAACGCTATACATTTTATCCCAATCAAGTACATGCTCTTGCACGTACCTACTTATTAAGACATTTTAACATTTGTTCACTTGTTTACTAGCTGGCAAAATGTTTAAACAGAACATTTCTTTTAAAAATCGTACCTGACATAACGAAACTACTGGGTATCATTTACAGAGTTTGATGTCTCAGCTATCTGCAGTGAATCAAATATACTTTCTCCTCTTCCGCTTACAACAAGTCCAAACTTTACGTTATTAGAAATGCCATTGATTCGGTGTGTAACTGCATCGCTTGAGAGTGGTATTAAACCAATATCCTTAAATCAATTTTTCCTAAACATATTTAACTAGCCATATCTTCTGAATCTGGAGCAATTGACATTTCGGCTTCAGAATGAAATGAGCCGCTCTTCGCGATACGAAGACTTCTAATATAGGAGGTTTCTAATCGCTTTTTAACTGTCGAATCTACATTGCAAATTGAGATGGGCTATCTGCGACACTTTTTTAATTTAGCCCTGTATAGAGTAACAGACGAAATAGACTCCTCTAAAGGGACTATATTTCCCAAGTCTAGCCTATGCTGACGACACAGTTATAGTGGTAAGAGATAAAGGAATACTAGCGCAAGTTTATAAAGAACTCGAAAGAAAATCCAAACAAACAGGATTATAAGTAAATGAGAAAAAACCAAATATTTGAAAATGACAGCAGATAAAAATAAACGAACAGTTACAAATCTAGTAGCTGGAGAAAAAACATTTGAAGGGATATCCCAATTTAAATATCTAGGTGCTCTTGTAAACAATAATAGTAATAATAACAATGATGATAATAATGATAATAATAATGATGATAATGATGATAGGTAATAATAACAACAATAATAATAATAATAATAATAATAATAATAATAATAATAATAATAATAATAATAATAATAATAATAATAATAATAATAATAATAATAATAATAATAATAATAATAATAATAATAATAATAATAATAATAACAGTAATAATAATAATAATAATAATAATAATAATAATAATAACAGTAATAATAATAATAATAATAATAATAATAATAATAATAATAATAATAATAATAATAATAATAATAATAATAATAATAATAATAATAATAATAATAATAATAATAATAATAATAATAATAATAATAATAATAATAATAATAATAATAATAATAATAATAATAATAATAATAATAATAATAATAATAATAATAATAATAATAATAATAATTTAAGGGGGTGCATGAAACAAAGAATCCGCAGTGGGAATGCAGCTTATTATGCTAATTTACAACTATTACAAACTAGATTCATTAGTAGAGGGACCAAACACAAAGTATATAAAACATTAAGGGACACTGGGAGTGAAATTTTGGTCAAAATTGCCGAAAAGTCGAATATTGTTTTTTTAGCTTAAAATGTTCCTGGAACACCTGTGCATTTGAATCAGCTAACAGTTTTCATATCCCCCTCTCCATGTGGTTATTACGGCCCTTTCAAATAGTGCTCTTCCCTTAACGTACACAGTATGTTCCTATATAAAAGTCTGTTTTTCTCAAAACTACATTTCTGCATATTCCAAAAGAAGGTCGCGCCTGAATTTTACTTCAAATTCAATGAACATTTCCAAAGGTATTCATAAATAGCAGCTAAACAAAACTATGATTCAATATTGATGTTATCATTAACATGAATTCGAAAAACATTTTTTTTTTGTATCACAAAAATCAATAATTTTAAGATTAAATTTTCTTTGTTATTAAAAAAATATGTACAGCATAATCAGCAAACGTATTTGAAATATCTCTTCATACAATTGTTACCCATGTTTTAGAGTACCAGTTCTGGCAATATAAATGAATTTTGAAAAGTCAATAGACGCGAGCTACATTTTGAAGATGTGCCTATTAAATTCATAAAATAATTTATATATCATAAACGAATTATCCAATTTTAATGAAATTTGGTGTACCGCCTATTCTCATATAAATACAAACACAGTAAAACTTTCAGAAAAATCTATCAAGAAATGTGAAACTTTCAAATTTCACTCTCAGTGTCCCTTTATATGACCAATAGTAACATATGCTGCAAAAACGTGGACCCTGAACAACACAGACGAGGAAATACTGCAAAAGGGTAAAGGGTAAATGATACAGAACGGAGGGGTACACCTCGCTCACGTCGACCTACACAGGTCTATTGTGGCTACTACCCTCCAGGTGGTAGGGATGAATGAGGGAACCGAAGGGATGCTATCAGACTCGCAGCTAGACAGGCCCACCAGAGACGCGTGGAAGTCCCTAACCAGTGCTGAGATGTCTTCATACCGGCGCTAGGCCCCGCCAAGCAGCCAGCACCACACCGCGGGTCCGGGGCGGTATCGCACGAAGCGTCCCCCCCCCCCCTCCTCGACGGAGGACAAGAGCCACCATACGCCACCCAGCGCCGAGAACAGCAGTTACCGCGCGCAATCATCCACGCCATCTGCCCGACACTGCCCACACTACATGCCTGGAACTGCACCACCTGAAAGATGATAAGGAAAGGGAGTGAAAGGAAATGATGGAAAGGAAACCGCGGTATGAAATAATGCACCCCAGCATTCGCCTAAGTGACATGGGGAAACCAAGGAAAAACCCATATCAGAGTGTGTAGCCACGGGGATCGAACCCACGACCTCCTGAATGCGGACCACAGTAGTTACTGCCTGAGCCATCCCCTTCGGTAAATACTACGAATATTTGAAAGAAAAATACTGAGAAGAACCTTTGGACCAGTAAAGGATAAGGAACAATGAAGAATAAGACACAACTATGAGCTGGATGAACTAATAAGCAAGATACTGTGAGATTTATAAACGCACTAAGAATAAGATGGCTAGGACATATTGAGGGAATGACGGAAGATGGAATCCCAAAAAGAATATTGAAAGGAAGGTTGTTTGCTAGAAGAAAAAAAAAAAAAAACGAACGCCAAAAACAAGATGGTTAGATGATGTAACAGAAGCTTTAAGGAAGACTAGAATTAGACGGTGGAAAAGTAAACTGGAAAATAGAAGTTTGTGGAGGAGGAGGAGGAGGAGGAGAGAAAGAGAGAGAGACATAAATTGAAAAGTTCAAGACACCTACTGTTTAAAGTCTAAATGACATTTCAGTTTTGCGGGTTCCATGCAGTCCTTTGAAAGTATTTCGCAGCATACAATGCACCGCGATTTTGGTTCATTCTCATTGCAACACTAAATATACGTTCCTAATAACTCTTTGTCATTTTTCCAACAAGAACCACCTGATATTTCTTTAATCACACTACAATAACTAGTATTAATATATTCACACACAACTTCTGCCTAAATGAAGCGTATTAGCAGGTTTCCTTCTTGTCAAAGATTGAAATCGAAGCGTGTTTTCCATTACTTACGCTGGACATTTTATGATATACATAGATAAGCTTTAGTGTGCAACCGACCGTGACCGATCTTACTGACCCATGGATCTTTTCGGGGGTTTCCCCGTGTCGCTATTGCGAATGTTGGGAAAGATAGTTACATCCTCCGAATTTCCTGTACCTCCATTTTACTTGCATTCTGATTTCATTTCACCCATCATCCAACTGTCCTTTCAGGGTTGGTATCTCGGGCGCTGCTAGGTGGGGAATCTGCGCTCTACAGATGCCTTCGAGGTATCCGACTTGAAGCCTCCGGCCGCTGTGGTTGAAGTCCCGGTTCAACTAAACGTCACCAGGAAGATTGCAACTGTAAACGGTAGCGACCCTGCCCTCTGTCTCCTTTCGCCTCAACCCTCCCTCCTGGGACGCCCACGTGGCACAGGTACGACAGGCTGCATGGCCGTGGTATCGAAATCCCCGCCTCACGCAGTTACTTCACCTTACCTCATTACTAGGGCTAGGAAGTTTATGCATTTGCATGTTTTTTCTTAGGGGTTAAAAATGTATGCTTTTACATTATGTGCACGAATTATGGAGTTTTCAGTTATTTGGGCATGATTTTATGGTGCATATAACTGCATATTTTTTGATTTTGATAAATGCATATTATTTGAATATTATAGCCCCTATATTGCATATTTTAATGATTTTTATGGCATTTTATTATTTTTTCCACCTGGATAATATTTTTCATATTGGTAGTATTGCACATGATGATGCAACTCAGGAAGAGTTCAATATTATAGCCCCTATATTGCGTATTTTAATGATTTTATGGTTTTTTTTATTATTATTATTTTTTACATCTGTATAATATTTTTCATATTGGTAGTATTGCACAAGGATGGTGCAACTCGCGAGGTGGCGAGAACTAATGCTGAGTCATGTTGTCTTGAAGTGAATCCCGTTTCCATCCTTTCATTATATGTATGTGCTTAGAGAATAATCAGTGCGTTATCTGAGAGGTTTATATTAACAAAGATAAAGTGCAGGTCAACATTTTGAGCAGCACGATTATAGCAACGCTTGCCCGCCCACCAGTAGTTGTGTCGTGGTCTTCAAACGTAACTGTGTTGTGAACTGGTTCCCACCAAATTAAATTAGGCGTATAAAATGTTAAAAAGCTCTTCAAATGCCGAAAATAAAACCAACTTCGAGTGCTAGATTAATTAATTTACAGAAAGGGTTTTCGGTTGACTTAATATCTACAAATAATAGGGTACTGCTTTGGGGAGCGTGTGAGAAAAATGTAGGGAGTGACAATACATTTTAAATAGTTCAGCACATAAACACACCAAAACTAAGGGGAATTTAATCAGAAAACTCGCAAACAAAGAACCTGTTCATAAACAACTAGTACAGTATTTAGGAAGTAGGGTTACTCAATTTTCCTATGACTTGTGCCAAGCATCTTTAGTGCTGATATTCCCTTGTTCAAAATCAATAATCCGACATTTAAAAACTTTCCTGCCAAGTATACTCGACATGTGCCTGAAGAAAGTACACTGCGTAAGACTTATGCAGGACATTGTTACAATAACGTATTGTCAAATATACAAAATGAATTAGCGGATCAGTTTGTGTGGTTGTCTGTTGATGAAGCCCCTGATTCTGAGCGCCATTCTAGTGCTAATATAATCGTGGGTGCTTTAAATAATGAACAAAAGACTACACCTTATCTTCTTAATATGTGCGAATTGTCGGCCTCTGACAGTGTAACTGTGACCCAGTTTGTGATGGATTCTTTGAAATTACTATGGTCATGTGGTATCAAATGCGACCGGTTACTTTTGTTACTGATGCAGGTCCTAATGTGGTAAAATCAGGACAAACTCTGAAACGTATTTTTCCTAACTTAATTCATATAACTTGTTTGGCACACGCTCTTCATCGCATTTCTGAGACAATACGTGATTCTTTCCCATTGATAGATAGATTTGTGTCCAGTACAAAGAGAATTTTTGTTAAATCTCCTAAAAGAGTTAAGTTCTTTAGATCAACAGCACCTAATATCAGACTTCCTCCTGCACCAGTGTTAACTCGATGGTGAACATGGGTCGATGCAGTTTTACATTATGCTGAGCACATAGAAATAGCCAAAGAGGACTCGAAAGATGCTTCATCAATAGAAACTGTGCAAAATATTATGTCAGGCACTGGGTTAAAAGAGGATCTTAGTTTCATACCTTCCCATTTTTCTTTCTTACCAACAGCCATAACGGCATTGGAAGCTGTAGGATCTCCTTTGCATGAATCACTTACTGTCTTTGAAAAAACAATATGTGACCTAAGTTCGGTTCCTGGTAGCACAGGAAAAAAAATGAAAGAGAAAGTGAATTATGTAATTTCAAAAAATTCTGGTTATAAACAGATGTGCGATATTCGAGACATCCTCGAAAGAAAACCATCTGTCACACCAAGAGACTTGACTCTTTGTGAAGCAGTTAACATCATTTAAATATGCCCCGATAAGATGTTGTGACGTGGACAGAAGTTTCTCATGTTACAGAAGTGTTTTGCGAGACAAGAAGCGATGTTTTACAGTTGAAAATTTGTGCAAAGTGTTGGCTGTGAACTGCAATTTAGCAGTTAATACCAACGCGGGACCACTTCTGCTTCAGCCTCTAAGGAATAAGGTAACTTTATACTATTTCGTCTTGTCTACTGCAAAGGGACATTGTTTTAATTAAATAGTGCATATTTCTTGGCATATTTTCAAGTTTTTAAGAGCATATTTGCATGCATATTTCAGTGTTTTTTAGGGCATGAACTTCCGAGCCCTACTCATTACTGTGTACCATATAACAACAATTTCAAACGAGCAATTATTATTGCTAACAGGCAAGCGACGAGTCGACAATGCACAGAGTTTATTATAGGTTACTTGTGATTGGTCACAAAATATAATTAGAAAAATATTGTAATATGAATTTCTGTATCATATTCGCCCGATTTAGACCAGAATGAGTTTCAAATTTCTTATATCGCCATCTGGAAAACAATAGTCCCTAGGGCATTTCTTCTATACAGAGGGTATCCTTACCGCCTGGCCGCTGCGTCCTCCAGCCGCAGCCAAGGCCATGAAGCAGTGCAGAATTGGGGCGGCAGGAGTCAGCGCGCCGACTTCCCCATCCATAAGGCGACTACTTCAGCTTTTATAGACGCTACCTTTCCAACAGGATAGCTACTCAATTGGCATCACGATGCTGATTGCACCCCAGAACACACCTCACAATGAAGAAAAAATCCCCATGCCGATCCGGGGGATCGAACCCGTGCCGCAGAACACTTTAACCAATCTCTTTTCTAATTCTTTCCCCGAGTCGAAAGAAAATGTTTATTTTTCAACGAAGGCTTCCTTTTCCAGTGCTACCCTCTCGAACTCTCAAGTTACTTATAATGGCAGAACCTACATAGGATTCAAGCACTACCTACTTGTTTTATTATTATTATTGTTAATGTTATTGTTATTGTTATTATTATTATTATTATTATTATTGTTATTGTTTTGTTATTATTATTATTATTATTATTATTATTATTATTATTATTATTATTATTATTATTATTATTATTATTATTATTATTATTATTATTATTATTATTATTATTATTATTATTATTATTATTATTATTATTATTATTATTATTATTATTATTATTATTATTATTATTATTATTATTATTATTATTATTATTATTATTATTATTATTATTATTATTATTATTATTATTTTGTTTAACAACGCTGTCAATTGCTAGGATCACATCAGCGTCGCCGGTGCGCCGGAATTTCGTCCAGCAGGAGTTCTTTTACATGCCCATAAATCTACTGACATGGAGTTGTCGTTTTTAAGCACACTTAAAAACCATCGTCTGGGCCGGTTTTGAACCGGCGACCTTGGGATCAGTAGGCCAGCGTCTAACCAACTGAGCCACCCAGACCGACACTATCCACTTGTTCCACCACCTTATCTTGTATTCACAAGTAGGTATATGGTAAATTGATAATACCTCACTGTAATGCTGCATTACGCCAATAGTACGGTGCAAACAATCTCGGAGTGGCCAGGAAGCGATACAAAGCATTTTATAGGCTCCCTGCTGCTTTCTGTGATAGTAAATAACATAGGGTTTTAGGGGTATGAGTGCACAGATTTCGCGTGATGGTAGACTCAAAAATGAATAAAAAGAAAGTCCGGTTAAGATTGTGTGTCTGCGAAAACACTCAATATCGCTTACTGTGCACATGCAGAATTATATTGTACTCGTTTATTACACAACTTATAGTAACACACATAATTGACTATAATTCACACTCAGGATGTGGTAGTCACAATTATATAGTGAGTGAGTGAGTGAGTGAGTGACCGAGTGAGTGATCGAGCGAGAGATCGAGCGAGTGATCGAGTGATCGAGGGAGTGTTCGAGCGAGTGATCGAGGGAGTGATCGAGCGAGTGATCAAGTGAGTGATCGAGTTAGTGATCGAGTGAGTGATCGAGTGAGTGAGTGAGTGAATGAGTGAGTGACGTATAAGGGCCCGTCGCCGACTAGGTCATTTGGGCCCGAAGTCCGAATATGAAAACCGCGAAAGCTCACAAACTTAAAAGTTCAAAGTCAAAAAGTGAAAGTGACAAGGTTAAAACGTTAAAAAGTTAAAATATAACCAGGCTAAAAGGTTAAAAAGTGTAAAAGGTCAAAAAGTGAAAGTTAAAACAGTTAATATTAAAATGCTAAAACAACGAAAAACGGTATAATGTTAAAACACATCATTGCCTAATAGGCTAAAATCTACTAAAGTTAAAACACAAGTTAAACATGCTTCGCGAACCGCAGTGCCTAATCTACAGCGATTGGGTCGTCGCCCAAAAGGGAACGCAGCGTAAAACCGAGACCAAGGGACCGACGCTGTTGGAACGCAAATGGAGTTAGAGACCAGAGACCTGGCCTGTTAGAGTTCGTAGACAGTCACGGGATTGATATCCTGATGGTCTGTGAAACGCACTTGCACGCCGGTGTACAGTTTACCCTGCCAAGTTACGCCGCTCATCGGTCTGATCGGGTCGGCCGACAGGGCGGTGGTACTGCCATTTTCATAAAGAACCATCTCACCCACACTCCTGTTACCATTCCTCCGCTACAACACCTGGAAGCAACCGCCATAAGGTTATCCTTGGGCGGGAACGACCTAGTGCTTGTGGCGGTATATGACCCGCCGGATGGGCGTTTCCATGAAGCGGACATCACGGCACTCCTGAACCTACACCACAAGGTTTGCATTGCAGGCGACTTCAGCGCAAAACACCCAAGCTGGCACAGCCGCACCCAGAACGTTAAGGGCCGGGGACTGTACCGTCTCATTAGCGGGAACCCCGCCCTTCACGCGCACGGGTCGAGAGGTCCAACCCACTACCCGGCACGCGGCGCCGCGGATGTCATCGATTTCATGATCACCAAAAACATACCATTTCACTTGGACCTCTCTGTGATTAACGCTCTGGACTCTGATCACAACCCTGTTGTGGTCGACTCAGACGTTAATCTCACTGCGCTGGGAGTACCGGACTGGGTGGAAGAAGTCGACTGGGACGCAGCCGTCCTTGCCCTTCAAAACTCCGTGGAGGAAAATCCTCGAATAGATTCGATCGAGGCTCTCGAGGAGGCAGCCGCAGGGTTTGCTACCTCTGTCCTAAATGCGGTGCGTGCTCACACACACCGCATCCCTACCGAAGCACCAAACCCGACATCTATCCCTGTTCCACTTAAACGCCTCATACAAGCAAAGAATGCTGTCAGACGGCTATGGCAGAGATTCGACATCCTAGGATAGGAGTAATACACCAGAGGTTCAAATCCCTGGTGAGACGACTCCTAAGAAAACATAGGCAAGCAGCTTGGGACGAAACAATGCGTCACGTAAACCTCCAAGAGAGGAAACCGTGGCGCATTATCCGAGGCTTGCGGAAAGATAAATCTGTACACCAGCATCGTGTGCATAGCCCTCGGGGAAGACTTGTCTTTGAACCGAGGGAAAAAGCAGAGGCGCTAGCAGACTATCTGGAAACTCAATTCCAGCCCAGGGAAGATCCCCAGAACGATGACCATACTGACCTCGTGGAACAAGCGGTAGAAGACTTCCTAGAAGTCGGACCCGCGGGCCACGAGGAGTTTCACATCCCGATAGTTACCCCTCGCGAGGTAACTAACACCATCAAATCACTAAAAGCCCGAAAATCCCCTGGACAGGACCGTGTAACAGCGGAAATGCTCCAGCACCTTCCGCATAGAGCCGTGATGCACTTGACCCGCATTTATAACGCATGCCTCAGCATGCGTCATTTTCCAGTTATCTGGAAACAGGCGCGTGTGGTATGCGTTCTGAAGCAGGGCAAAAATCCGGTCTTTCCATCCAGTTATCGATCCATCAGTCTCCTACCAGTTATCTCGAAAGTATTCGAGAAACTGTTCCTGTCCCGCCTTGGACCTCTATTGGAGGAAAAAGGTCTCCTTCCTGAACATCAGTTTGGTTTTCGTTCTGGCCACTCCACGACCGAGCAACTACTGCGTGTAGCCGAGAAAGCTTCCCTGGCTTACCAGGATAGGGCTAAAACGGTGGCAGTGTTGCTTGACGTGGAAAAGGCATTTTCTACCACCGGGCATGATGGGCTTGTCTACAAGCTCATACAGCACGAAATCCCCCCTCCATACATTTACTTGGTGGCTAGTTTCCCACAGGAACGTAGCTTCCGGGTGAAGGTGGAGGGATCATTCTCTAGAGAGAGGCCCATTGGCGCAGGAGTCCCCGAGGGCAATGAACTGTCACCGGCGCTCTTTGCAGCTTACATGGCCGATCTCCCCACGCACCCAAACACACTCATCTGTCAGTATGCGGACGATCTTATGATCTTCGCTACTAACAAGAATCCGCGCTACAGTTACCAACAAGTACAAGCCCACCTCCGTGCCATCAGTAGATGGTGCGAGAACTGGCGTATGTCGATTAACCCGGAGAAAAGCTCTGCGATTCTCCTGGCGAATACGAAAGCCAACCGGCTCCCGCGAGACCTCGAGCTTCGGCGCCGTCGGATCCCCTGGGTCACTACGGCGAAGTATCTCGGAGTCACGCTGGACCGGCGGCTGACGTATAGACATCACGTCAGGGGCAAGGTACTACAAGGCCATGCTGCTCTCCGGCAGCTATATCCCATACTCAGATCCCAAACCATGCCCTTACGCCTGAAGCTCCAGCTGTATCGAGCGATCATCCCGCCTCTGGTCCTGTACGGATGTGAGATCTGGGGAGTGGTGGCAAAGTCCACCTTCATCAGACTCCAGACGCTGCAGAACCGGGCATTAAGGATGATCTATGATACCGGCTGGAGATTTCCTGCCCATATCCTTCACGAACATTCCGGTATCCCGTACATTGTCGACGTGATTAAAACCCGCGCTCGAACAATGTACAACAAACTCCAGAACCACCCTAACCCTCTGGTGAATACTCTGGGTCAATACGACCAGAGAGAGCCACGCCGACTACCATCAAAAAGACTACCAAAGGACATCCTAGGCCCGGCGGTTTAACTTTGAAGATGGGAAAGGCGAAAGTACAATCTGTATCCAAAACAGAGAAAACACCTGTTTCAGTTCACCTCTCAGTGAGTGACTGACGGCCAGAACCCTGGAGGGGATTAGCGCGTCACCTGACTGGCCGGAAATGACCAATCAGAAGCCGCGCAGAGCCCGCTCGCGGACCAATCCCTTCCAACCACCCCTCCTGCCCCTATAAAAACCCCTGTTTCCACAGTGTAACACACATTCCCCGTAGCGACATCATCGAAACCATCGCGCAGGTTAAGCCGTATAACGGCTAGGTACTGCGGACAAGACACTCGGACGGGGCAACCATCGACCCCGTTCGACTCGAACTGCCTCTGGACGCTGTTGGGTGTAATGCGGGCAATCTAGGGAAACGTGTCACACGGAGAGTTGAACGCCGCACGTCGGACACATGGGGGCCGGGTCACCACGCAACAGATGACCATGAGTGGCGAAGGTGTGACCTATTCTTAAGCGTGTTAAAATAACCTCTGACGGCCGAGAGTCCCTGCAAGATGTCAGCCAGGGATCTACGGTGTCCTTGATAGTCCGCAATTGAGTGGCAGTTAACGCCCCCCAAGATTGCTGCCAAACCGATAAAACATGCCGACGGAGGTACCGCTGCACATTCCTAGGAGAGAGTGTCTGTGTGGATAACTCCGGCAAACGGCATGCAGGCTTAGCAGCCGTATCTGCCCCTCATTGCCGGTAACACTTGTAGGTATATATATATATATATATATATATATATATATATATACACTTCAAATAAAGCAGTAACGCCGTCTACGTTTGCATATCGGGTTTAAGACTCAACATTGCTTATTCTGTACATGTATCATTATATGATACAAACCTTTGTTGTATGTCTTGTAGTAATACACGTAAGTGATAATTATTCACACCGAGGATATGGAAGTTATATTATACAGAATGTTTAAAAAATAGGGGGGATAATTTCAGGTGCGTATTCCCCATGTGTAGACAATAAAAATAGTTCATTACAACATTTGTCCGGAAATGTTTCATTTCCGAGTTATGGCCTTCACAACACTGAAACTCATTGGGACGTTTTTCTTTGCGCAGGTCGTTGTCGTGAAAGGAGACATTAATAGGACACTAACAGTTTATTCCAAGGCGAAAGTTACATTCAGTGTTGTGTTTGGCGTTGGACTGTGCATCATGTACTCAAATCAGAAGCTGGCAGAAATACACTTCATGTAAGGTAAATCGAACGGCAATGCTGCGCTGGCTTGTCGGTTGTATCAGGAGAGGTACCCACAGCGATAATGTCCAGATCGAAAGACATCTGTACATCTCCATCGCCGTCTGCGCGAGCAGGAGAATTTAACTCTCCTGGTTTGGGGAGGGGACGACCAAGATCTACAACTCCAGCTGTAGAGGAGATTCTGTACGCTGTGGATGACTCCTTCTATCAGCACACGAAGGTTAGCATTGCAGGGAATGTTCCGCATACTACAGTCTGGAGACTGTTGCAAGAGCATCAGTTGTATCCTTTTCATTTGCAACGTGTACGGGCCCTGTCACCAGCAGATTACCCTGCACGAGTTAGGCTCTGTCAGTGGTCCTTGCAGTAGTGAGGTGCAAATCCGAACTTTTCTGCCTTAGTATTATTTACAGATGAAGCACAGTTCACATGAGATGGTATTAAAATGTTCCACAATCAGCATGCTTAGGCATATGAAAACCCACGTGCAACTGTTCCATCTCATCACCGGGTGCTGTTTTCCCTCAACATGTAGGCCGGTATCATTGGTGATCGATTAGTTGGACCCTATGTACTTGAAAACAGACTTACAGGGCAGGCGTACAAAAACTTCCTGGAAAACACAATACCTCATGTTCATGAAGACACTCCACTGATCATTCGTCACCAAGCTCATTTCTTGCATGGTGACGCTCCTGCACCCTTCAGTAGTACGGCTCGCCGGTACGTGGATCGAAGGTTTCCTGATCGGTGGATAGGTAGAGGTGGCCTAATTACTTGGCCTCCTCGCTCACCTGATTGGAACCCCTCGATTTCTACTTGTGGGGCCATTTAAAATCATTGGTGTATTCGTCTCTGGTGTATGATATGGAATGGAATGGTGGCATATTGTGAGGACATACACAATACTGGAGTTTGGGATCGTGTTCGCAGGTCAATGAGACATCGGTGTGAGGTCTGTATTCAAGCAGAAGGTGGACATTTTTAATATCTTCTGTAATGACAACGACCTGCGGAAAGAAAAACGTTCCGGTGAATTTCAGTGTTTTGAAGGTCATAACTCGGAAATGAAGCATTTCCGGACACATGTAATGAACTAATTTGATTGTCTCTGAAACATCCTGTATATGCAGTTACTGATGTATTTTCTTGAAATAAACCTATGCAACTGAGATCGCTTAGAAGGGAGGCTGGGTGGTACCAACAACTATAACGAGGCAGCAGTATGTCCTTAAACCGCTACTTGTTAATTCGGCATAATTTTGCACCTACCCAGGGTTCCACAACAACTCTTTCTAACGAAACAGTGCTTTTCGTGCCTATGCAATCTGAACTAAAGGATCAATAACAAATTCGTCTATCGTAAAAGGTAAAGGAGATAATTGACCATTGCTGAATACACCATTTGCAGACTCTGACAAAAGAGTAGGATTGAACGGGTGAACTTTTACTAATCTGCTTCAGCTATCCCATGCACACGTTCCCAACTACGACGAGTGAAAGCCCAAAGTAGGCCAGGGCTCGAAAATTGGTTTCGTCACGTGCCTGTGTATGTTATCAGCTACTGCAAGTAACGAGGGGAGGGGTGGTTTTCTTTCCGAGCAGTCATCACAAGACCTGAGCAGGTAGGGTTTATTGTCAACATTGCTGACGTTCCGCTTTACACCCACGCCGAAGCTGCGCGACTGACAAGCGTATGTTCAGGAATCTATTCCAATAGACACGCTGAAATATAATTATTTAATATAATTTTGTGCCTAAATGACTCATTTTAGCAAGAAATGGAAACTATACAAATAATTCGCCTTTTGGAGCTCTATCTCTCTATGCTAATTGCAGAAGTAAACAATAGAGGAATGGTGACATATGGGCAATCCAACATTCGACCAATTTTATTTTTTGTTTATGAAATCATGCACTATAGAGAAAAATGGCAGAGGAAGTTATGTGTCAGCTAATATCAAGAAGTCGCCATTAAAGTCTGCGCAATCATACCCCTAACAATTTGTATACTGTTTTATTTCCGAAATAAATCATAAGTGTGAATAACTGCTACACCATTAGAGAAAACGTTGTGGTTAAACTTAACATGAAATGTAACAATTTGGCCAGTATCGCATTCAAATATCGTGTGTACACAATATAATATGAGCTTTAATATTGCATTAATGGGTATAAAATGTAGTGAATCCAAAAGTTTAAGGAGTAACTGAGTGAGGGAGCACTGTGTAGGCGGCAGTATGTAGGAAGGTCAATTCACCTTTGTATTTTATAGGTACCACGTTAAGGGTACACCGAAGTGAAAAAGGCGATTTTCTAAAGTATTGAAGTTAGAGGCTTAATTTTTTGCGTACCCATTACAAGCAACTAAAGAAATTTGTGTACCACATTTCATTCCAATATCTGATAGCATTCCTGATATATTAATTAATTTATATCAATCTTATTGGATATAATAAAAATCGATCGCCTGCAACAGATATTGAACAACGGAATTGTTTTTTTTTTTTTTTTTTTTTTTTAATTGTATGTCTTATTACTCTTGTAACAAATTAAAGGAAGGACATTTTGACAGAGTGAATAGTTTCTCTTAAGAAGCGTTTTAATACTGCAATGTATAAAAATGTCATAAAAACAGCGCCTTATTATATTAATTATTTTTTTAAAAAGGTATAAGCAACTCAAAATTCCAAACGGATATTTTATTTCCTATATTTTGGGCTATATTGGAAAACTTTTTAGATCTCTAACTAGATTTTTGTGGGAGAAGATAGATTTTGAACGTGACAAAGTAACAACAAAGTCGTTTCCAAGAAAAAAGGTTTATAGTTGAAGTGGAAGGTGCGGGCACGCCCATTTAAAAGGTAGAGGCGCACAACTTTAAAAATGGCATCCAAAAGATCTATTTCCTCCTCCCTAGGGGATTAAAACTTCGCAGGTATATTCTTTGATGTATGGTGCATCTTTTGCAATAAAAATCCAAAAATCGATTTATTTTACCAAACAGGCATAATTATCACTTCGGTGTTCCCTTAAGTCTATACAGCTCAATGTTATGGTAGCACATTGCCATAAATCGTAAGTAAATAAACAATAACCATAAGCAAAGTTCACATTAAAAAGGAATAAAATAAATAGATGTATAGATATTCAGTGGAACACTAACCAAAATTCTTCTGGTCATTTCAGATTCTGAATAAGATTATCATGTCAAGGTTTATAATGGTCTATCTAAAAACCAAAGAGCATACATGTGTCACTGTAATTATGTACTATAGCGCTCAAAAGTATTTTGTATGGGCAGTAAATACAAAAAAGAAACCTATCTGCACATGAAATAAAATACGAAATATACTGAGACCACAATATGTAATGCATTTCCTTATCTCCTAGTGCACTTAAAGGCATAGGCTTCGTCATTAGTAAAGGTTAACATAACTTCGCAGGTACAAAAGAAAAGCAAACTAACAAAGGGGAGCTTCTGATTTTATTGCCTTAGTACTTAATTGCATAGCCGGTTGTCTTTATGCCCACAGCACCTCTTGAAGGCATTGAAATGTACTTAGGGAAGATTTTTCCACGCAACACATTATGCTGTGCAAAACTCTCTCCTCTTGGTGTAGTTTTTCTGGAGAAAACAACCACGCACGTAGCGAGCACGTACACGTACACACACACTCACATACACGCGCGCGCGCGCGCGCGATTTTACAGCTGTGACTACCGGCCATGGAAAATTCGGTGAATATTTCTACAATTTAAGTTAACACACAACATGCGTGTGCAGACAGAAAACTCAATCAGTAAAGCATATTCTACGGGAATGTGAGTTGTTATATAGTGAAAGAACCGATTTTAGAAATGCAGTGACACAGAAAGGTGGATAGTGGCCTATCAACAAACAACAACTCGCGGAAAAACACATAAAAGTATTTAAAAAATACGTTGATAATACCTACAGACTTTGAACTCTTATAAATAAATAACAAACAATAATTGTATAAAACCATTGTATAGCAATGTTACATAACATCATATAGAATTAATGCATGTAGTATTACGCCCTGTAATGGAAAGATGTTTATAAAAAGGTACACATACACACAGCATCCTCCAAAGGTGATCAATTGGGTTATGGTCCGGACTCAGGAAGAAATGCTTGGAACTCGCGTCCGGGAGGTCCTGGGATCGGTTCACTCTCATCATATGTTCGTCGTGATTTTTCATGGTTGGCAAGATGAATGCTGCGGTGGTATTTGTTCCTTTCCCTCATTTCCTATCATTTTGCTTCTCCTTTCATGTATGAGGTGCAGTGTTGGTCGGTGTCGGACAGATGGCACAGATACTTGCTCGCTGAAAAAGTTCTTCTGAGCCCTTCCGGATGACAGCCGAGTTCTCCCCAGTTCTGTGCAGCCCACTGCAGTAACCGGCTCATCAAGCTTGGAATCTTTAGGGACCCTTATGCATCTGTCAGCCGGCCTGCCTTCAGCCTATAGCCTCCTGGGCTTCCTTCACCTCATCCGTTTCTCCTGGGGAAGGAGCACAAAATATCCGTGTTTAGGAGAGATGCGAGATGTCTCACCGTTCCCTGATTATTGGGCATAGTCATAAAGTGTGGCGAATGTTAAATGGTTATAAGCATGTTATTTCTCATGATTTTTCTTACGTACAAATATTTAAAGGATGAGTACTTAACAAGACAATACAAATAGTTCATTCTACAAAATTCTACAACAGAAAACGTTTTTTCCAATAGCCGTCACTTAACAAAAGTTATGTTTCCATGGTGAAACATTTTATAACAAAAGAGGTAGACGTAATGCATTCGTACTCATTTAATTTAATACTTCATAAGACAGCCTTTACATAAGTTTACTTTTAGTAGGCTTTCATTTCATATTATATATAATTTTCCAAATAGCGGCTGGTTCAGTTTTAAACAAATATCCAAGCGATATACAAGGCGATGAGCACATTTCTGATTCGTTTATTCCGTTCAGTTCATAAATTCTCTATTAGATTAAGACCTGTACGCTACCGAGGAGTATTATTACCTTTGGGCTGTTGCCAGATACCTTGGGTCACTATCGGAAGAGACTTAATAACCTTTGATTAGCGTTCGTCTGTATTTATACCACACGCACCACAGGTTTCGGGCATTGCTGATACGTGAAATAAAATGACAATTGAGAAAAAAAGTTTAGCAGGAGAAGTTCTAGGTCTAAGTTTCAGTGTATTCCCCAACATTTGACTGCTAACACTCTGGTGAAACCTCACTCAAATACGACACCCCTGAAGAAATTTCAACCGCCTTCAAGACGTCGGTGTGATGGAATTCATAAGTGTTGCTTACCCTAGTTTCTCTGCGCGCTGGTGAAATTCTTTTTTCCAGCATGTGAAGATATTTCTTTGTCTGTGGTATTTCCAAACTAACCCAAATTTCCCGCCCGACCTGCTGAAATTCACCTGGAAACAACCATATTGCCATATTTGTTTTACTATAGCGTGCAATATATTTTTCTGCACAACCCTGTATTGGGGTTGCACCGATCATCAATCGCTGATGACCTAGAAGTTGAGCGCCCTTAAACCAAATCCAAATCAACCGATCATCAACCATGACTTCGAAATCTAACGAATACAGTGAACGTGTTCATGCTGTTTAGAATGCGGCCAAAAGAAATGTGTCACTGTCATGGTTACCTACCATTTAATGTTGCAGTAGGTTACAAAGCATTCGGAATTTTCCGAAAAATATGCCATGTCAAGATTTTGTAACATCCCTTCGGAAACTAACGCAAATCACAATCGTTATCTGCTGTGCCGTTTATTTTCTAGAGAAGCGACGTTGCGGCGAAAAAGAATTATTCCACTATGATACGGGGACATAATAAACTTAATATTATTTTTGCACAGTATACACTGTTTATATAGGCACTAATTTAATAAAAAAAAATATGTGTTGCACTCACATGACTTTCTCTACCCTTGTGTGTTTCAACGAGATCTACACTTTTGTATAGTAAGACTTGGTCTATCTCTTACGGTTGCAAAAGTAATAAAGAGTAACTAGGACTACATAGGCTATAGCCAGAAAATTCAAAATATACATTTTCTTTGCCATAAAAATGTCTTAAACATAATAATAATAATAAAAATCGTTAGAGCCATTTTCGAGAAAATAAACATTTTCGAAAAATTTTCCATGTAAAGGGTTGTTTAGGTTGGAGGAATTTTCTTCAAAATCTTCGTGTCGCATCCTTAAAAGACATTAAAGTTAAATACCAACTTTGTTTTTTAACTGACTTTTCGTTTTTTAGTTATGCTGCACACAGACACAATGACTGACACACTGACAGACACACACATGGACCTTTTTCTAAAAATGCTCTTTTTGGGTTCAGGGGGCCTCGAAACACATATTTCCGGTGAAATCTCGACATCAAGTAAAAATATCGTACTTAAAAGTTGTTAGAAATATCTAAGTAAATCTTTTGGCGGTTGTCTCACAAAATGTTTGATTCATGTACAGGATATCCCCCTACCACTCAAGAAAATTACATCCTATAAACTTTACAGGTTTAAAATGTCCATTTAAGTCTATATACCGACAGAAGCTTGACTCATAACATGTTACAGTTCTTTCATAGGCGTTGATCTGTAACACAAATGTGTGTATCTATTCACATGGAGTAGGCTAGAACATTAACATGTTTACAATGAAAGCTATCTGCGACCAAACAGTGTACCAGATCATTGATTTCTCGCAGTTTCAGGAGTGAATAGTTCCATTCATTACTAGCCCTAATTTCAGGGCTCCATAGGAATAAGTCCAATGGAGTGAGGTGAGATGATCCAATATATGCACTTCCTTTAACCCATCTACCAGGGAACACTTAGCTCAAGAAACATAGCATACGTAACGTGCAAGTGCACCATGTCGTTCAAACCAGGTGTTCCCTTGATGCACACCCAAAGCTGGGATAAAGAGCAAGCTAAAGCCGTTGATATTTATTAAAATCCCATTTCCAGTGATGAAAATGGGCTAGTTTTGCTTCTCACTAAACCTACCTAGGCACTCAATTTTTGGGGTTTGGGGTTGCTGTGTATCTTCTGCTGCTACCCAACGAGGCTTGTGAGGAGACCAATACTGACAGTTATGGTGGTTGACGGTCATTTGCAGAAAAAGTTGATTCATCTGAAAATAAGATCCACAACTCAAAATATAGGTTTTAATCGATCACGTCAATCAATGTTTCACTGAACATTTTCTCTTTCGTCACTTTCTCTCAAAATAATCCTGGTTCAAACCTGCACAAGGCCAATTTTATGCGAATGGCATTTCTGTGAGTGCATCAATTTCCATGCAGATACATAGCTGTATTCATATTCAAGTTTTGCCTCTCTTTGGAAAGTGGACTCAGAACTGAAAAATTCAATACGATAACCGAGATTTGAACCACGGATCTGCTAGTCTATAGGCGACTACTCTTAATCACTGAGCTACCGTGGCAACATGCAGGCACGGCCCTAAATTTGTGTGTGTTACAACAATAAATTGTCATTGATTAGCCTGATATATGAAAATTCACCTATCTTGATTTATAAAGTTCTTCAATGGATGAATCAAGGGCATTTTCAACACCTGTAGCTGTTTCTGATACTCCATATATTTTTTCCCCCCTTGGACACCTGTTATTTCATTGTTCATTAATTTTTGTATTTATTAAACTTGTACTATTTTTGAAACCTGCTTTTGTTATATTCTTAATTGAGTGTACCTCAGCAAATAAATTACATACCTCTTGTTGGTTTCTCTTGTTTTGTCACCATTAACCAACCATAGTTAGGATTTCTATCCTTTATTTTTCGAAAAGCATTGTCATGAGCAACTTTCAACTCAGGAATGAGGAGTCATTGTTGATTTCTTCCCTCCCTCCTTCCCTTCTTCCCTTCCTCTCTTTCTCCTACCCTCCATCCCTCCCTTCCTAAATTGTCTGATCCTACTCCATATGAATACATACATACATTTCGTGTTACATATAATCAAAAACTGTGACAAGTCAAGAGAGTATCATGATTTGAGTCGAACTTCTATTGCTTTTTAAAACTGACTGGATTTTTAAAATATGTAAAATCTAATAGGATGCACTTTAAAAGAAGCTGTTTTGCCATAACCTGTACTTGAGTGAATCATTTTGTGAGACCATCATCATAAGTTTTAGTTAGATATTTCCATCAACTTTTGTACATTATCTTTTTTCATACAATGAACAATATACAGTTATTAGCAATGTTCCACAATTAACTCACCTTATAGTTAATATGATTAAACTGCTGGGCGTAGTTCTTACCTTCAGTCCAACAGGAAGTTGCTAAAAGGTGCAGTAAACTTACCATTCATTTTCTACAACTTAAGCATCTCATGCAGTGATACGAGAGGCACTCGTTACAACTGTTACATTTGCCTTCTAGCACATATTGTGAACATTACACGCCACGCTAGCCCTTATCCAATAACGTACAAAAGTTCGTGGCAGCCTTTGGTAACATTGCCTTCGTTTTTAAACCCTTGTTTAAGCTTTTAGATTCTTATTTGCACGACAAGCTATTTCAAAGAAATTGAAGTTTCCTAGTTTTGAGCCGGCTGAAAATGTACATGTACATGTGAATTCGAAACTGTTTTCTCAACTTCTACAAGAGAGAAAGTACATACATTTTAAGTACACCCTAGAATTATGTGGATATTAAAAAGACGCTCCTTATGTGTAAGACACTCCTCGGCGTCCTATCAGTTTTGATTGCTTAAAATGTATAAGCTTGTTTTACTCCAAGCATTTACTTGGAGGCGCAAACACTACATATAATAATTCAGCAATTACCCCATAGACAGATGTACGATCCCTAACATTATGCAAAAGGCTCGTCGGATGCATATGTCGCCCCTACATAAAATAATTCTTTATGTGTGGGCAAATTAAATATTTATTTGAAGCTACTTATTCACTTTTTGCTCAAATGAATACCTACCTTTACAGTTGATTACTTAAAACACGTTGCTATCAGTACCAGGACTCCTTCGAATAAGTGGTTGTGCTTGGCGTTCATTGATACACCCCTATCAACAGCAGCAACTAGCCTGTGACCTTAATTCGCCTTCCCAGAAGTACAAATGTTTTAACATTATCTGATTGGAAAATCAATTCTTTGCTCTGCTATAACAAACTACATCACCTAGCTGTGCCTGCATGCCTCACAAGTGCACTATCAAAGTTTTCTTACAGTAATATCGTTCTCATTCAAGGATATGCGATATTACTGTACCCAGCGTCTTACAGCAATTGGAAAATGTTCAGTAATAGAATAACTTAGCACCACTTTGCACTGATATCTTTCAGTGAATGCAGTTACACTAAACATACGTACAAATGAGAGTGCATAATGCAAACACAAATAATAGTACACACGAGAGCATAATGGCAGCAATTTAGATAGGAGTATATTTTATGAACGAGCGGTAGCAAGTTACATAGTATTCATACGAGCATCTTAATTGTAATAATACTCAAGTTTCATACGGCTATTTGTGTTCGATCATGTGTCTAAGTTTAAAACATTTATAAAATGCTTTTGATATTCTACACTGCATGTTTTTGTCACTGGTATCCAGTGTATAACCATTTGTTATTCAGTTGCATATACGGGAATCGATAATAGCGTCTTCAACTTTTATTATGTTGGTCTTGACACAATGATACAGAGAGTATAATATATGCTATGACCTTTACAAGAGTAGACTTTCGAAAACGAGAAGATAAACTGAATTTATTACAATATTATCACCAATTATTAAATAAACAGAGTAGGTTTAATCAGTAAACGCTTTCAGCTGCGTGAGAAATGTGCGCAGAAGAATTGTTGGTTACATGCGGATCCTTTGATTGGCGGTTAGCAGTGTCTTTATGAACTTGTGCATATTTGATTGGTGGATAGCAGTTCCATTATGAAGAGGTGGATATAATGAGGTCCATTACAGTGGCGTATAAGCGCTACATAATGGTATGGTCAAGTATAATAATATGTTAACGTCTCATTCACTCGGCTAATATCTTTATTGGAATAATGCGTACCGGCAGAAACGCGCCGTACTGGTAAGCAGCGCAGTGAAACGTAGGTATATTTCCGATTTTTCTACGAACACAAAGAGGTATCCAGCCGTAGAATGGATATGCTCAGATACACTAGTAGTTGTGTTCTGAAGCGTAAATAATCCAATATAAATTGCCTTTAATTTAGCCACACGCAGTGTGCGGCTTGCTCTATCCACTTAAGCGGTGCTTCCCACGTGTGGCGCTTGTTCAAATCACTACGTTATACTCCACATCGCTTGTAATTGTAAATGTAAGGGGTAGCATTCTCGTATGTATGTGCGTGTGGGCGCCCTCAAGTACACTGTGATCAAATACGTTCTGTCGACTTAGAAAAAAAGTTTAGCGCGAGAGAGGAATGTGTGTTGTGATGACTGTGAATGTAAATACCGCAGATACTGCTGAATAAGGATGAGTTAAACTGCACTGTTAGTTTCCAAGTTCTGCTACTGATTGTCCAGCAGTGTTAAGGACATCTTAATTTTTCAAGTTAGTTACAAATGTTAATGCAAAACAAAGCATGGAAAAAGTGTTGTAGTGGTGATCGAATTTAACGCACCCGCGTACAAAATTTACTGAACATTATTGTAAACTGCACCACTTTTCATCTTTGCATATTTTAAATCATACCATTATACCATATTAAGTCGATGGAGTAGGTGCGTTCGTACATCAAGAATGGAGCATAAGCAGAAGTAAAAGCTCAAGCTACTCAACAGTTCTGTGACATTACTGCACAGATTACATCCAGACGACGGGCTACTCAAATAGGTACAAATTGTTATCAGACCTAAACCTATTTATGCATAGTAGGACACATATCCTTTTATTTTAACTATGATAATCCACATTATTACTCTTTATTATTATTATTATTATTATTATTATTATTATTATTATTATTATTATTATTATTATTATTATTATTATTATTATTATTATTATTATTATTATTATTATTATTATTATTATTATTATTATTATTATTATTATTATTATTATTATTATTATTATTATTATTATTATTATTATTATTATTATTATTATTATTATTATTATTATTATTATTATTATCATTATTATTATTATTATTATTATCATCATCATCATCATCATCATCATCGTCATCATCATCGTTATCACCATTATTATTATTATTATTATTATTATTATTATTATTATTATTATTATTATTATTATTATTATTATTATTATTATTATTATTATTATTATTATTATTATTATTATTATTATTATTATCAGTATTATTAGTATAATTATTGTTGTTATCATTTATTTGTTTCTGTTCATTATAATATTTAAAAAACCTTGAAAAGCTTTTAAAGAAATTGCCGTCACAGTAGGTATAAATGTGGCATGAAATTACGTAAAATCATGACTGTAATAAGTTACGAACCTTAGTACTAAGTTTTGTGTGTATGTGTATGTGTGTATGCGTGTGTGTGTGTATGTGTGTGCGTGCGTGTGTGTATGCGTGTGTTTGTGTGTGCGTGTGTATGTGTTTGTGTGTGTATGCGTGTGTGTGTGCGTGTGTGTATGTGTGTGCGTGCGTGTGTATGCGTGTGTTTGTGTGTGCGTGTGTATGTGTGTTTGTGTGCGTGTGTGTGTTTGTGTGCGTGTTTGTATGCGTGTGTGTGCGTGTGTGTATGTGTGTTTGTGTGTGCGTGCGTGTGTGTGTTTGTGTGTGCGTGTGTGTGTGTGCGCGCGCAGGAGGGTCCAACAATAACCAGTACCGTTTTTTGAAATCGACATTAACCTGAAAGGCCGAGCATTAGACCGTTAGCCTCTCCCCAAGGGTTCGGTCTCAGGAACCCGCATGTGGAATTCGCGCTGGACGAAGCGGCGTCTGGAGGGGTTTTCTCCGGGTTCTCCGGTTTCTCCTGCCACTCGTTTCACCAACTGCTCCACCCCTCCTTTCCATTCGTCAATTTCTCCTGAATTTCATATCTTCCTCTTCCTCATACCTGGTACTGTGTTGACCACCCGCTTTCCGGTCTTCACTCTGACCAATCCAGAGGTTGGTCTGCTCCCCGACCGGAATCTGACTCTAGGCACAGGCTTGTTAGTCCTCCATACGGGGAGGGAGGGTAGTCAGATAAAGAAAGCAAGAAAAAGAAAGACATTAACCTGAAGCGGATTATCTTATTTACTTTGTCAGTCCTTCGCCCTACACACCCACCCCTATTGATCCTCTTAGTCTCGTGGCAAAGAAGTTATGTAGGTAATGTTCCGATTACTATTAGCACACCATAAAGAAGAACGCTATCACTTGCAAGTATAACCTTCGAGCACATATTTGTCTTTGAGTAAAAGTAACGAAGTTTCTTACTCCGCGAATTGTACCAAACATGTGTATTGTGCAGCCTAAACCACCCGGTTGTGGAAATCAGTACTCCTGTGACAATATATACAGAGAAATTCGGTAACAATGTCGTTATGTTACATATTATGTTAAGTTTTCGGGAATGTAAATGGCAATGCTGCGACCTTGCACATACCAGTGGCTTGTGTTGTACCCGTCCGGGGTGTGCATGAGGCCAGCACTATCCTCAGTCGGTAATGACCGTAGTAGTAGTGCGCCCTAAGACTCCCACTGTCCTCAGATGTAAACAAAACACTCGACCGGCGTGTGCTTTGAAGCCAGTACTGCTCTCAGTTGTAAACAAAATATCCGAACGGTGTGTTTTTCGAGGCAAGCACTAACATCAGATATAAACGAAACACCCGTTCAGTGCGTTTACCGTATCGCTGAAGTGGCCGCTATTTCGGGCAAATCTACACGAATCGAAATGTTATGCCCGACAAGTGTGAATGTTACTGAAATTATGTATTTGTTCGAGTAATAATGATTATTCAATTTTCCATAGTTAACAAAGCAGAAAAATGAAACAATCGAAACCACGTATTTTAGGGTTAAAACGATGCTGACATAAAGGGATATTTTCCCAATTATGCACACTATTATTATCATCAACTTCAAGCTAAAACAATAGTAATTGCTTTTAATACACCGATAAATAAAAGTATTCCTCTTCATTTTCATAAAATAGTTGCGTTCTTTTGTAGATTACCAGGCTGAGATAAAACTAATGATATCCTTGTCATAAAAATTACAGCTGAAGCTGCTACACCAATGTCTATACCTGGCGCATGAATTTGTCACCAGCCCTCCCCTTCCCCCTCAATTTCGGTAATGCAAGCGATACTTCCCCTAACCTCCCCTCCATCCAAATGTGCCCACCGTCAACCATCAATGTGAGAACAGAAATACAACTTTGCGTGACATTTTAACATTAAATTGTGGCTAAGTTCGTTCGAATGGAGGTAAACATGTACTAGAACGTTGTTCACACAATGTTTGCACGACAGTTAGCGAAATAATAAACCATTTATATCCATTCGTCAAGAAGCTAGATGGCTTCAAATATTTGGCAGAAATTAATTTTTTCGGCGAAACGGCTCTTTATTGACAATCATTGTATTGGACATATTTGTTACACTCATCAATAGGGCTAGGAAGTTCATGCATTTGCATGTTCTTTTCATAGGGGTTAAAAATGTATGCTTTTACATTATGTGCACGAATTATGGAATTTTCAGTTATTTGTACAGGATTTTATGGTGCATATAAGTGCATATTTTCCTGATTTTGATAAATGCATATTATTTCAATATTATAGCCCCTATATTGCATATTTTAATGATTTTAATGGTTCTTTTTTTTTTTTTTTTCCATCTGGATAATATTTTTCATATTGGTAGTATTGCACATGATGATGCAACTCATGAAGATTTCAATATTATAGCCCCTAAATTGCATATTTTTATGATTTTTATGTTTTTTTTTAAATTATTTTTTCCATCTGTATAATATTTTTGCTTTCTCTACTGATAAGTAGGAGTATTGTATTCCACCCAAAAATTCGATGTCGAGATTTCACCGGAAATATATATTTCGAGACCCCCTGAATCAAAAAAAAATTTAGAAAGAGGTCCGTGTGTCAGTTTGTGTCAGTCTGTGTGTCTGTCTGTCAGTCAATCTGTGGACAGCATAACTCAGAAACGAAAAGTCGCTTAGAAACCAAAGTCGGTATTTAAGTTTAATGTCTTTCAAGGATGCGTCACGAAGATTTTGAAGAAAATAGCCCCACGACGTGGAGAGAAGTTTTTCACGCTACAAAAGTGTTTTGCGAGACAACAGACGAAGTTTTACAGTTGAAAATTTGTTCAAAGTGTTGGCTGTGAACTGCAATATAGCAGTTAATACCAGTAGCGGTACCACTTCTGCTTCAACCTCTAAGGAATAAGGTAACTTTATTTATTATTTATACTGACTCATCTTGTCTACTGCAAAGGAACATTAATTGTTTTAATTAAATAGTGCATATTTCTTGGCATATTTTCAAGTTTTTAAGAGCATATTTGCATGCATATTTCAGTGCTTTTTAGGGCATGAACTTCCGAGCCCTACTCATCAAGTAGAAATGGCCGAAGCAGTAGGTGCCTTACACCCGGTGTGATTACACTAACAAGTCATAATTCTTAGGGATATAAGCTTCCTCCATACAAAATGGTACCTTTAACCGTCGTCCTTCGAGGTCTAGGGTTAACGTGATAGCCTCTGGTTCCTGAGGTCGCGAGCTCAAAGCCGGCAGAGGACGATGGCTTTTTTTGGGCATAAAAATCCTTAGCATGGCTTCCTTCGGAAAGTAAGTAAAGCCGGTGGTCCCGTATCAAAGATTTATGGCACCTAAAAGAACTTCAAGCCCGATAAGAGCACTCCGAGCAAAATTAAGCAATCTACCAAGCCCAATATAGAATAGCACGCTGAGAATGACAGCAGTTCATGAATAAAAACTCAATTTTGGTACCTTTAACCAAGGGTTTTAAACAACAACACTATTTCTTTTGAATTTAAATAATAAATGATTAATGAGTGCCCCTTCTCAGGTATGTATGCTTAGATCATTGGATTAACCTACGTATATACAGTGCGTTTGCTTCCCCCTGCGGCCGGCCGGGGCAGGGTCGCATATAAGCGCGAGCATTAGCGTCGTGCATCAACCATTAAGCTTATTCTACTCACTTATTGTTTCAAACTGACCCTTTAATGGAAACCACCATCGTGAGGCAGCACCTAAGTATATATACTGTAGTAGTTGGAGTTCACCCCCCCGCCCCCCCCCCCCCCACATGTATGTGCCACCTTTAGCATCTTAGTTACTGGAACAAATTGCTCGTGGTAATGGCGTTGAATTGCTGACTGTTTAGGTTAATCTTTGGTTTGTTTTTTTTTTCATATTCACACACACACGCACACGCGCGCGCGCGCGCACACACACACACACACACACACACACACACACACACACACACACACACACACACACACTCAGTCACTCACTGCCCGCCTCAGTGTGGTGGTAGCGTGTCTGGCTCCCGTCTAAGAGGTCGCGAGTTCGAATCTCGCTTAGGGTGAGTTATCTGGATATGGTTTTCGCTTATCCTGAGAAGACGAATGTCGGGTAACTTAAAGGTCTATGGACCTTGGGCTCATTTGAACATTATTTTTCACTCATTTCACTCATTCACCGTCCGACATGACACTACGTTAGAGGGCGTTAACCCAAACAAAAACAAAAAACCTCACTCGCTCACTCTCTCTTTCACACATCCAGATTCTACGTTTCTGCCGGGAATTATAACCGTAACCCATGGATCAAGCTAGCATGCTAACCACTGGATCAGTAAGGCAGTCTCTGATATGTTTTGTATTTCAAAACAACTATTGATGTTGACACTAGTTAATCTTATAAAAGTGATAGCGCCGTTCTTCATAACTACAGATCGCACCTTCGTATACGAAATAAAAAGTTGCGGGATTTGAACTATAGAAATTGGGAGAAGTAAGTCTATCGGATGATCACAATACAGAGCAGGCAAGGTACAGTCGATGTAGGAACGTTGTAGATAAGGCTTTTTGCATAACTAACATTCAACGTTGTCACCATTTGCAGTAAAATATTCACTCCCAAATTCTTGTACAAGTTCAGAAGTACGTGAATATTTCGATTTTTGTGCTGCAGGCGTTTTACTGTATGGAGCTACTGAACACATTCGAGAGACAATATGCACTGTAGGCAACATCACCAGACACCTGCGGCCGTGTACATGCGCGAGTAGCAACAGCAGAACCCATGTTCACTAAACCTGTGGCTTATCGCACAATCTTCCGTAGTATATACACGCGCATCAGCAGACATCTGCGGCCGTGTACATGCGCGAGTAGCAACAGCAGAACCCATGTTCACTAAACCTGTGGCCTATCGTGCAATCTTCCGTAGTATATACACGCGCATCAGCAGACACCTGCGGCTGTGTACATGCGCGAGTAGCAACAGCAGAACCCATGTTCACTAAACCTGTGGCCTATCGTGCAATCTTCCGTAGTATATACACGCGCATCAGCAGACATCTGCGGCCGTGTACATGCGCGAGTAGCAACAGCAGAACCCATGTTCACTAAACCTGTGGCTTATCGTGCAATCTTCCGTAGTATATACACGCGCATCAGCAGACACCTGCGGCCGTGTACATGCGCAAGTAGCAACAGCAGAACCCATGTTCACTAAACCTGTGGCTTATCGCGCAATCTTCCGTAGTATATACACGCGCATCAGCAGACACCTGCGGCCGTGTTCATGCGCGAGTAGCAACAGCAGAACGCATGTTCACTAAACCTGTGGCTTATCGCGCAATCTTCCGTAGTATATACACGCGCATCAGCAGACACCTGCGGCCGTGTACATGCGCAAGTAGCAACAGCAGAACCCATGATCACTAAACCTGTGGCTTATCGTGCAATCTTCCGTAGTATATACACGCGCATCAGCAGACACCTGCGGCCGTGTACATGCGCAAGTAGCAACAGCAGAACCCATGATCACTAAACCTGTGGCTTATCGTGCAATCTTCCGTAGTATATACACGCGCATCAGCAGACACCCGCGGCCGTGTAGCAACAGCAGAACCCATGATCACTAAACCTGTGGCTTATCGTGCAATCTTCCGTAGTATATACACGCGCATCAGCAGACACCTGCGGCCGTGTACATGCGCAAGTAGCAACAGCAGAACCCATGTTCACTAAACCTGTGGCTTATCGCACGATCTCCCGTAGTATATACACGCGCATCAGCAGACACCTGCGGCCGTGTACATGCGCAAGGAGCAACAGCAGAACCCATGTTCACTAAACCTGTGGCTTATCGCACGATCTCCCGTAGTATATACACGCGCATCAGCAGACACCTGCGGCCGTGTACATGCGCGAGTAGCAACAGCAGAACCCATGTTCACTAAACCTGTGGCTTATCGCACAATCTTCTGTAGTATATACACGCGCATCAGCAGACACCCGCGGCCGTGTGGCAACAGCAGAACCCATGTTCACTAAACCTGTGGTTCATTGCACAATCTTCCGTAGTATATACACGCGTGTAACTAGTGTGCGATGTGGGCTTATGAATTATAGGAATGGCAACTTCTCTAAGTGTGGCTACTTCATCTATTCCTCACCCATCATCCCCATATACGTTTCTCTCTGTTTGGGAAGAACGGTATTTGTTTGTGGATATAGATAGTACACCGAAATGCTAAGGGTACGGCAATGTTGTTCAAATAATTAAAAAGTATAATTTACAACGACACTACATCATTCACAGGGGCGAGTACATGTTTATAAAGGAGTAGACCGTGATATGATGATACATAAGTTCAAAGTCGCCATGACCACTGAACAAGAGTTTCAATTTTAACTTATTGGTCTGCAATATGGTCCGGAAATGAAGAAGTACTATTTTTCACAAAACAAGCTTCACAGATTTTTACTTAACATTTCCTGAGTCCAAATTTCCACAACCACGCAGGCACGCTGCTAAAATTTGAGCATGTTTGGATCTACTTACCTGTGTGAGCAGTATGTTTCTTCATTAATGAAACCTTAAAGCTGGTCACAGAAGCCAACTATCTGACAATTTAAAATGTAGTTCTTGGCTTTATACAACAAAGACAATAATTGGTCTCACTCATGGTCTCAATGCGCCTAGCCCACTTTGTTCAAATTTGTTCACCTTTGGCACTGTTTTCTTATAAATAATCTTGGCTACACTGCGTGACATCGTAGGAATTATATTTTAGTTTGACAACAAATATCGTGAATATCGTGAAATATTGATAGAGAAATGGTGCAGTTCTCAATTGAAAAACGAATTGATAAGGTGGAATTTTACATAAGGACAGGCTCCATTAAGGAGTCTAAAGAAATGTTTGGGGATAAATGCCCTCATGGCAAGACACCCACAACCAGCACAATTCAAGATGGCACAAACAAGAAATGGAGGGCTAATGGTTCCATCGTGAATATGAAGAACAAGCGTCCGATAGTGAGAACCCCGCCGGTAGTCCACAGAATGCGAACAAACATAACGAGAATGCCCCAATAAATCGATAAGGAGATTGCCTCAAGTTTTTGTATTTCGTACAACATGCCATCGTGTGCTAACGAAAGATCTCAAATTCCGACTATTTCGTGTCAGTGTAGTGCATGAGTTACAAGAACAAGACAAAGAGAGACGAGTTACTTACTGCAACTGGCTCTTATCTTCGATCGTTGACGGTTTCTTGGGACCAATGTTCATCTTTATGACAGATGCGGCCTGATTCCATCTGTCTGTTATGTTAACTCACAGAATTGCGGATACTGGTCGCAGAATAACCCATATGTTGTACACGAACCTTTTCAACCACAGAAGACAGGCATGTGGTGTGCAGTGTCAGGAATGCGCATTATCGGCCCCATTTTTTTCATTGATACTATTAACACTGCAAGATATTTGGAGATCTTTGACACATTCTTTGCACAATTAACAGAAAATGGAAATGAGTATGGCGTCTTCCAACAAGATGGTGCCACAGCCGACACATCCAACCAGACTGTGGCCCATACCAGCAGTGTTTCCTGAAAGCAGGCTTGTCAGCAAAAACCTATGGCCTCCGCTGTCACCGGTTTAACATCCTGTAATTTTTATTTATGGGAAACTCTGAAAAACAAAGTTTATGCAAACGACCCTCGGACGATAGACCAATTTAAGGAGAACATTATTAATGAGATAAATAACATCTCGCCTCAAGAATTACAATGTGTCAACCAGAACGTTCTCGTTAGAGCGCAGCGGTGCCTGGGTGCCTGTGGAGAGCACTTTCAGCACTTGTTATAACCGGCAAGTCTGGCCCATGCCATATTTACACAGGAAGTTGCTTGGTTGAGGAATTAACATAACATAATGTTATGTAATGAATGCAGTGAGGCGTACCGGGTTTAAGCGGGACACCCTGGATAATTAGAGGGAAAAGGGTACAAAACGCTCGATGTCTGAATTAGATACGATTGAATACAATCGTAAATATTGAATGTTATACCGGTATATACTCGTAAGTGGCAGAAGAGCTACAAAATGGATTGTTCGTTTGCTCTATTAAGCACCCGGTAGAATGCAGTATAAAATATTATTTCTATTTCACTTTGTATACACAGTCAATACTTTAAATTAAAAGTGCAAGACTTCTGATAGTGAAAATCGTACAACTGCCACTGCCTTTCCTTCCACCTGTGTTGACCTTCCATTTTGTCCGTTTCCAGCTGTCCAGGCTTCGAGCTAAATAATATGACGGCACAGTGCACTGAATTGAGGCGGCCTAGTCTGCAGCTCCGAGGCACTGTCGTACATTCCATATTTCATAGAAATCCCTTGCAAAATGTATGTATATCGCTACAGCTGTAATGAGACGGTAAGCTGCATATAGAATGTGGACATTAAATGATGCTTCCTTGGTCCAGCTAGTGCTAAATACCTATAGCATGCCATGTATATAAAGTTCAGAGGCGAAGCGTCTATACATTTATAACAAGGGTAGATATTTTAGAGCCCATAAATCATACCCTTAGTTAAATAGATATCCCAAGCAACTTATGACTACTTACGTGCATATTATTATCCAACTGTGAAGTGTATCATAAAAATAATTTTTAACATATGGCACTCATCTAAATACGCTTGCATATTTTACTCAACAGGGTGAGATTTTTTCTCTGCAAAAGCATCCATAATCCTCCTTTTAAACTGACGATCCCTTGACATTTCAGATAGTAGGGCTTTGTCAATGGCCAAGAAATATATGACAGTTGTTCATCACTGAGATTCGTTAAAAAATAACGCATTTCTTGAAGCAGTTGTCGCAGGCAAACACCACCAATTGCAGTGACTTTGTCACTTGCGCGTAAGCACCTTGTAAGTCATTCTTGTGAATGAATTTCAAATGTTTTTAAGTGGTGGTAAACATTTCTCAGAATCACAATAGATAATACTTAATTCATTTTTCAGTGTTCTTCTTCGAAAACTGGATACACTGGCAGTAATTTTATAACTTTACTGTAAAGGAAACTTCATTTATAGTCACTGGACCTTTTCTCATTCAACCATTCCAAAACACTTAAGCTTTTCAAAGTATATGTTTCATCTGAGCAATAAATTGATAGGAAACTTGATACATGAGGATGCGCAGTTTGTGATACCTTTTGTTTTAAAACCAATGTTGTCCTTTAACAGTTTTGCTTGAGTACAGCGGTGAAGAACTGTAGCTTCATTACTCATCTCATTGAAGATACACAATATTTGTTTAACTTCGTTGTTGCACAGTTCCATGTCAGGTGTCCCTTTGGCCCGAAGTACAATGGACACATTATCAGTGACCAAAACTACTTCGCCAAAAGACACAACAATAAAAAACACGAAATTTGGTCATTTAATTTACTAATAAGACCCCGAGCACAGCTAACTGATGTCTACTACCTGTTCTACTGCCTGCTTCAATTCTGCGAAATGAGGTTTGATTGTTGCAGCTCCTCCAGAATGATCATTTCGCCTTGCATGACTGTGCGAAGGAAGTTTGAAACTTTGTTCTCGCAAGAGTTCACTCTGTTTAGTAGAACTACGGAAGAACTTAAGGAACATAGTGACATCACAAATAAACAGTCTTATTTCTTTAATGTGATTAGAACTATACGAGAGCACTAGGTTCATTTTATTGGCCTAACAATGGATGAACATTGTATGCTGATAAGATTGCCACACAAGGGCCTGGACACATTTATGGCCTCCTGCTAAGTTGGAAGCCCCATCATAAGTTTGACATATTAGTCTCTTCCCTAGTCCCTAGAGTTTTAAATTCTCCATATTAATAGACGACAGTTCTGTAGTTTTGTTTTCTGAGACATCAAAGAATCCTAGTAATCTTTCCTCAGCTCTCTTATATTGCATATTGAATATAATGGTCAACTGAGCTCTGCGCGAGACGTCAGTCATTCCTTATTCTTTTCTTTAGCACATCACTTATACAATCTATTAAGTCACTCTGAATGACGCTAGAAGTTCCTTTAAATCAGAAGTTGGGCTACAAGTGTCTCTTTAGGCTTTTATACTTATTGGCTAAAGAGGATCAAAGTTCTAAATAATTTCCCGTTTGCTGAATCTCCATACTGACGATGATCCGAAGTAGAAGTCCTTGTTATATTTGACGTGCAGAGGGAATGAAAGTAGTATTGCTCTTACAGTAGGCACCCTATAAGAGCTATGGAGAAAAGTGGAACACGTGAGTTGCAACCAAATATTGGCAACACTACCGTGGAAGCGAGGCAAGAAGGAATTATTTGTTGTTACTTCTACCACATGTAGGTCTACATATTTCGGACCTCCCCCCCCCCCCCCCCCCCCTCCTCCCTCCCCCCGGTATGGGCTGTGGCAAGAGGAAGTTAGTCTGCTTTTATTTACCGTTCTAAGCTGTTGTGTTTCGCCATGTTTACAAAACAGGAACATTGATTTTAGCTGAAAATCCAATGTGTCCGTGGCACGAAAATGTCGTGACTCATGAGGGTCTTATTGAGGCATGTAGGGAGACGGCGTTGCCGTACAGGACTGTGGCGAGGTGGATTAGAGCCTTCAACGGGAGGCATGACCGTGTGGAACACATGGCTGGGCAGGGTCGTCCCAGTGTTAGCGAAGAGGACCGAGGACGTGCAAGTTGTTTCCGCACTACTAGACACCGGTCAACGACAGACGGTACGTGAATTAGCTCTGGAGATAAGAAAATTGCATATGCCTGTGTTTCGTATTCTAAAGAATCGCCTGAGAATGCGAAAAATTGCATCTCAGTGGGTTTCCTGGAACTTGACGGAAGCACAGCCATGTCTGCGAACACATTACTGCGCTAGATGAGACATGAGCCAGGTCATACTAACTTCTGCTTAGGCGCCAATCAAATGAGTGGCGTCATTACCGGTCACCACGCAATACAGTACCTGCTTCGTACCCCTACAAGTGTGAAATGTATGCTGATTCATGCACACGACTGCAATGGTGTCAACCTGACACATGCCGTCCCACAAGAACAGAATGTTGATGCACTTTATTTCCGTCATTTTTTAAAGAATAACCACGGACCAACGTTGCAAAGGAAGCGCCCACACGTTTTGGGGAACCCTTCCATCATTTTGTATGGTCGGTTTGGGTGGATCAGTTGGTTAGACGCTGGCCTACCGATCCCAAGGTCGCGGGTTCAAATCCGACCCAGACCTATGGTTTTTAAGTGTGCTTAAAAACGACAGCTCCATGTCAGATTTACTGGCATGTAAAAGAACTCCTGCGGGACGAAATTCCGGTACACCGACGACGCTGATGTGATCCAGGCAATTGACAGCATTGTTAAATGACAACAAACATAACATCATTTTGTACGATAATGCGTGGACGCAGGTGCCAACTGTGTAATTGCTCTGTACCGTTGCTGGGATGAGGAGTGCTTTTCTATTCACCGGACTTAAGCCCCTGTGATTATGACTTGTTCTTAAAGATGAAGAAATCACTTCGTGATGTTTGATTCTGGATTGTTCTCGAGATTTTGTAGGCAGTAGGACGATCCATCGACTGCTACAGGGATACTACGACTTCCATAATGCTGGCAACGAGTTGTCCCGCAAAAAATCTTTCTAAGTCCAATATCGGATGTGATTAAACCAACGCTGACGGAACCTGCCGAAGTTGTCCAGGAATAGCAGTGCAGGTAAGCTCGATAGTTGCAGAGCCATTCGCGGCCAATCTCTACACCAATGCCCCAGACATATGTCTTGTAAATGACATTAACCGTTAGAAGCAAAACACTGTTTATTTTGGAAATTAATATCACGTTCGGTCCCTGCCATTCAGTAAATGAACGTAAGTGTAAGTTGTTTCTACTGCTATGGCTAGATTCGTTAATATTGTTGATTTCGCACCATTGTGTTAGAGCAATGTATGCAGTTCCTATATGAAAAACGCACATGGTATCTATGTTGGGAGTGCGAGACGCTCTACACCCCGTTACGAAACGGGATCGCAGATACGAGATCTTTTCACATAGACAAAGACTTGAACAGTTTTCGAAGTCAGTCCGTGGTGAAGGGTACTAGTTACCACCTGCTCAGGTAAATCTAGTTCCACTCAAATATTCCCACGCATCTTCGTATGAGCAACCCTTTATGCATTGTTGTATTGGAGACTCAAGCGCAAGCCACAACACAATAGCCGATTGGTGCAGGCGTTGTCGTAAGGTGCCAGTCATTCAAATCGACGAATGCAACATTGGAAACTGGATCCTCGGGATGATCGACGTGATATTTACGTCAGTTAAAGGTTTCGCCATTCATTTGACTATAGTGTATGGAGTTTTTTAACTTTGGCAACAAACACTCAGGTGATTGTGAGACCAATGTTGGTAGCAAGGTAACAACCGTCTGCTACCGATTCGGCACATGCGCAGTAAATTCATTTGCACTTAACTTTCATTCGTTTCATTTCAAATGAGTTTATGTATTTTGACCCTTTAGAGCATGTTATTATTTTTTATGTTTCGATCGTATGTGTGACTTCCTACAGCATATGAGATCGTAACTGATGTCAGAAATTACAACAAACCTTTGCGTGACGTAAAGTGAAGAAGAACCAATGGGTACTACATTGAAGGTCTGTATAAGTTTCACAGATGTATCACTTATATGCCAATAAAAATAAATAGTTGTCACTGTAAAATTTACAACCTAAGCAGTTAAAAGCAATAAGAAAGGGATACTTACTTGGGAGATGTCCGTTAGTTTTGGCATGACTATGTCCTCGCATCACCGGCATGGTTCCTTGCTGCTGGTGATGCATTGCAATAGTAACCGCATCCTGAGATTCTCCTTACATCCTCAGTGTATCGCAGTTACGTCGACACTTCTCTATTGTAGCACTCTGTATTCAGCTAAGCTTGTATTCTACTCCATTGCAGAGCTATTCTTCCAGTTTATTTCAATTCGAAGAAGCACCTGGAAGGAAAGACGTAGTACTTTTTACCTCACGCTTTGCACAATAAATTACCATCTGGCACTTTTAACAGCATTAAATTCAATATTTATACATTTAAGCTTTGTAAAGTTTTAAAGATAAAATACAAACTTCAAGTGCCTTGCAAAATTAAAGCTAATATTAACAGAAACCAAAGCTATGTTTGGGGTTACATCATATTATGCTCAAGCCTTTGTCTTATCTCCCAACCCCAAACCGTTTCCTTACGTCCATATATTAGGCCTACTCCAAAATGTTATTTATGTGGCGCACTATAGCATTACAAATATAACTTAATAAACGCCTATCTTAGTCCCCAAAGAAGTTAAAGATCAGAGAGAAGCAGCTAATGGCTTTTTAAGTCTGCAAGGCATTTTGCCCAAAATAATAATAGTAATAGTAACAGTAACACTAACACTAATAGTTAATAATAATAAATAACAACGCTAACGCTAACGCCAACGAGAACGACGATGACGATGACGGACGATGGAGATGACGACAACAATAACAACAACAACAACAACAACAACAATAATAATAATAATAATAATAATAATAATAATAATAATAATAATAATAATAATAATAATAATAATAATAACAATAACAATAACAATAATAATAATAATAATAATAATAATAATAATAATAATAATAATAATAATAATAATAATAATAATAATAATAATAATAATAATAATAATAATAATAATAATAATAATAATAATAATAATAATAATAATAATAATAATAATAATAATAATAATAAGAAGAAGAAGAAGAAGAAGAAGAAGAAGAAGAAGAAGAAGAAGAAGAAGAAGAAGAAGAAGAAGAAGCTTTTTTCAGCTAAGGATTTTCCGATGTAACCCTTTGCGTCATCTATACATACATATAAAACTATTACTAGACTGATAATTGTCGAGCTCGGTTAAATAGCAAATGTGTATTTCATGCTATAATGGGCTACTCACACACAAAAGTCCCAATTTTATCTCTTTTACCCTTTAAATAGCAGGCAGATGAAGTATTGCATTCCACCCAAAAGTTAGATACCGATGTTTCAACGGAAATATGCGTTTTGGGGACCTCTGAATCAAAGTTTGTGTGTGTGTTTGTGTGTGTGTGTGTGTGTGTGTGTGTGTGTGGGAGGGGGTGTGTGTATCTTCTGTGTGCGTGTGTGCCTGTGTCTGTGTGTCTGTGTTCGTGCGTGCCTGTGTGCGTGTGTGTGTCGGATAAATAACAAAATTAGGATTTAGAGGCAGTGTCTTCCAACGTTGGAACATGACGACTTTAAGGATAATCATTCACTCAAAACTACGTAGTTTACTAAAATCACTTTCAATGTGTTTTATTTTCTCAAAAGTTTCTGTTAACGATTTGTTTAAAATACCATATATTTGTGATACTGTAATAGTGTGACAAAATCAGTCCACTTTCTTTTCTATCACTTGGTTTCTCTTCTAAACTTCTGCACCAAACACAGTTCTCTTCTACTGGTTAACAGTCTATAGTCTTTCGTGATGTTACAACTCATAGCTAAAGGCCGGAGGGATGTGCGCTCGCATGCGATACAGGTTAGCTGGAGCAGAGTATGAATGACGTCAGAAGTACAGCACGGCCATCAAATATGCAAACAATTGCCACTAGAAGCAAGAGTCGAAAACAACGTTACGTAGTACTCTGCGAACCAGTGAACCATTGCCCTGCAAGTGTACGCAAACGCAAGGTCAAGGTGGAGTATAACGCGACTGTTTTGTTTCTTCTCGCAGTGAGCTGCACACGTGGAGTGATAGTGTTCTTTAGTGTTCATATGATGATTGTAGGTTGTGTTGCAGTGAGGCGAGTTTCATAGTCAGATCGTACCTACCTGCAGTTGTTTTCATGCGCGAGCGATAACAGTAAAGTCCATGTGCAGTATAACTATGGAAAAACGCACATGCATCCGATCTTTATTCATAACTGTCTTATTCTCGTAACCTTGACTCGGTCCTTTTACTGTCTAACCTTTTCTGTCTCTCATACACTAACTCTGACGACACAATTACTCAACTCATTAAGACTTCTTCACTTCGACGCGACGTATCTTTCACGACGACAGTATCCCACACACACACACACACACACACACACACACACACACACACACACACACACACACACACACACACACACACACACACACACACAATTCAATGGAAGGACGAATACTTTTGTTTTCGAGATGAAGACGATAAAGTTAAGTGCTTGATTTGTAAGACTGGTAGTTGCAGATTTATTCCATTTCCCTTGCTTACGTTCCGTGTTCACGATAAATGTTATTCTCGTGGAAAAATACAACGAACTTTTGAAGCAACTGTACGACACATTCTCATCACAATTTGAGGACCAAATAACATTTGAAACCAAAATCCAATTATTTTGTACTTTTGAAGTTTCCATGTAGCGAGGCTTCACACAAGCTGCACAATATGAAACTACTTGCATTGCAGAATTCCACGACCGTAAAATGTTCTGAAAAGGAGGGGGAGAGGGGAATCATTTAGGTCTCTGCCTTGCTATGAGTATCCGAGATTACGTTTGTTTACATCTAGTCTAATGGCAGTCTTTGGCTTCACTGATATCTGCGAGCAAACAGTTTCAAAAATGAACTACATTAAAAGTGAGTATCGCAGCAAAAGAAGTGAAAATCACCTTGCTTACCTTTTGAGACTGTGCTCTTCGTTTTTTGCACCAAATATTGAAAACCTCCTGTAGCGTAAATCGAGCCAAAAAGTATCCTGCGAAACATCGTGTGTTAACCAGGAGTAGAATGTGAATGTGTTCGCCTTTGATTTCCTGTGCGTAAGAATGTGCCGCCACTGGAACTCAGTAACCACGGATAAATGCGTAATTCTGTCCCAGCGGGTGGAAGGACGTGATTTCAAGCTCCCCTAATTACCTGCGGTTGAGCACCCCTGCTCTATCATGTTTATACATGCTGGTGACTCTCATATCAGTGTTGCCAACTAGTGTTAACCAGGCGCGGCTCCTCAGGGTAGGCAGGGTAGGCATTGCCTGCCCTACCGTAATACATCAACAAATAATTTTTAGCTATGATTCTGCATTTTATCGTTTAAACCATCATTTTCCCTAAATTGTAGTTCAAGAAAAGTTTTCTCGGTTATAATGACCAGCGCATGATCAAATCCTTGAATCTCAATTCCGATTCATCAAAACTGCGCTGCGTGTTTGAAACGCGCGGCAGAATTGAAACGCATCGAACCTGGATAGTGGAGAGCAGGCTAGCTTAACCTCTGCCGGCTCGGCCCCCTTTCCTCAGTACGAGGCCCTTGAACATGGATAAGGAAGTATTCCATCTGTATACGCACTCCGAGCATGCGTAGACGCGTCTGCCAGCAGTTAGAACACTTTGCCTGCCCAAATCCGAATTTATGTGACTTTTTCCGAACAGCCATGCTCCACGAACGAAGATCTCAGAGACCCAAATCGTGTCGTTATCACTCTCTGTAATACCAGTGTGTTGTAATACCAGTATGACCGACTTAATTAGTAAACTATTACAAAGTCCGCTTTCGCGGCGCACTGAACAGTCTTCCAGTTTCTTCATTCATTTTAGTTTTGGCGGTAATTCGTCCGTAAGTCACACTCATTCACTCTGCACTTATTAAACAACCAAACAATATATTGTTTGCGTTCTCCGCAATGACTTCGCCCCCTTTATTTCGAATAAATAGGGTTCTACTGTATTATTGTTACTGTTATTATTATTACTATTATTATTGATATTGTTGTTGTTATTGTTGTTGTTCTTGTTGTTGTTCTTGTTATGGTTATGACTACGGTTATTATTATTATTGTTGTTGTTGTGTGTGTTTTTTTTTTTTTTTTTTTTTTTTTTTTTTTTTTTTTTTGCTGCTGCTGCTGTTACACTTTGCCTACCCTAAAGTTTTAACTGCGAGCCGCCACTGGTGTTAACCAAACGTCCCCAGATCTTAAATTAAAACTAGCTAGAAGGCCTCCAAATCAAAATAAATGCTATAATAATTGAAAGGTATTTGTAACATATTTAGGAATTATAAAAGAAAAATTCACTTCCGTAATCACAAGAGAAATAACTGCTCCTCAACCATCTCCACAGCAAATGAGTTGAACGTTGCACAGGACCTCATGTACTATCTTTCACAAAAGTAAATACCCATCTTCGGTGAGACGTGCGCGAAGGGTCACCTAATTTTCAGGCGTGCTTGCATAGGTGGTATGAGAATTGAATTACTCATATTCCTTCTTTGCTGCTCGGAGAACATGGCAGCCATATCACCTCGCCTCGTGCCTTTGAAAAGCAATATTTCAGCAATCCTTCTACATTAACAGGAAAACATTGCAGATTCAACTTCAGTGCACCTGCAGAACATATGTTCTTATGGTGTTTCTGTTAAATTGTGGACTTGAACTAAAATGATTCAGTTTTGGTGCTAGACTTAGAGAACGTGAGTTTAATCAGTCAGGCAGTACTTCACGGTTCAGTATAGCTGTGCTGGCTAAGGCGTGTTCTTTCAAATGAACAGTATAGGCTGACATGTGTTCGAACCCCATCTAGCTTGTTTATTTTTTGTTTCCCTTTTTCTTTTTTATTTCCCTTTTTCTTTTTTATTTCTTAACGGGAGCATTTTTATTTATATAACCCGAGCGAAATATAAAATTATAAAAACTAATGGAATCTATTTCTCATAACGCTCCTCCTTTAGGTATTTTTATTCCGCGTACCGCTGTAACTTTTCCTGCCGTCTTATGAATGCTGCAGTATGATGCAAGTTTTACAAATGAATGCTTACTAAGATATCAATTGCTGAAAATGAAGCGGGGAACACGCGTACCTCAATTGTCAAACATTCCCCTTGAAATTAATATTTCCGTTGAAACATTCACATTCTAAAGCATCTCTATGAATTTCGTAGGCTACTACCATATTAAAACATATACGCGTGTAATAGTGTAAATTACCATATCTGGATGCCAGTGAATATGACACATTAAACAGAACAGAATGCAGTTGTTGAAGCAAGCTTTGCACCCAGCAAGGTTGTCATGTTTATTTCCAAGCAGACACAACGTTGCCATATCCCCATTAACTCAATTTGTAGCAGTGTGCCTTCAACTGATTTTCCGCTACTGATAAAAAGCTGTAGAGAACTAAACACATTTGTTAATCTTGTGTTACAGAAAATAAGCATGCGAAAAACGAGGCTCGAACCCCCGCCAGCTAGCACATCTGAATTTTACAGTCAACTTCTCAACGACGAAGCGCTCCTAGCTATTTGTCAGCTGGACTTTCGGCTTCCATTATATGATATTAAGGTTGCTGTCACTACCTCAGCAGCTAATTTCACTGCAAGGCGGAAAGTTCGTGTGCACTTTTAGAAATGGTTTAAAATTTTGCGTTTCTTTTTCTAAGTATTCGCTTACATTCATTTATAGGAATAAGAAAAGAGAATATTTCTGAGCAGTTCCGCGAATGTCATACCGAGTGTTAAAATTTGAAACTAATGTTTCACTTTTTTTACTGAGGAAAGAATATGCTAGATACTCCAAAGTCTCTTATGAAGTGAAAAATAGATCATTTTGACGTGAATATGGGTTCAAACTTCACATTCTTACCCATATATTTCCAAAACACTAAAAATAAGTGCGAATAACAGTGATTTTCATACCAATATTTCAGGAGCTAGTACAACTGTTTTAATTTTTTTGTTCTGTACATAACAAAATGACTCTTCGTCTTCGAAACGTGATATGGCTAATAATTTTCGACATTTATAAATAATCCTTAGTGCCTCTTTAATTATTACTGTGTGTCAATGTCAGTTAGTCACGGTAAATAAGGATAAAGTCCTCTGGAGGGAAAAGTAATAGACTGAAATAAATATCGTTTTGGATTCTACGTCATTACAATATAACAAATAAAAAAAAGTATCAGAAAGTTTTCCTCTATAGTCATTAGTTTACCCACAAAACACGTGACTAACGGGCAATTAGTGCTGGCGCTCTGAGGTGGTCATACGCGTACAGTGCTTGAGACTTACGTCAGGATAGACGTATCAGTCCGTTTCTGACTCCATGGCTAATACAGCAGCCCAAAGACAATGTGAATACAAACAACGTCTGAAGGAGCAAGGCAGCTATCCACAATGGAAGGAAAAAATAAAAGTGACTATGAGGAAAGGAAGAGAAATACTGAAGTAAACAAAACAAGGAAGAGAACACCTCAAAGTTGAATATAGGAGATATAAGCAAGCACAGCGGCAAGATAGAAGATAAGAGACCAAGAAGGGATTGATAAGGATACTCCATCAACATCAACTGCTTTCAAAAGCAAACGGTATTTCGGAAAGTGCACAAAACGTGTTGAGGAAGCATTGCCGCAATTCTTTACGAAAAGCAATGATTCGTAAGTTAGCAGTTGAAGAGGGATTACATGTTGTAAAACCAAAGCATTCTGTCCCGGTGTCAGGAAAACAACTAACAGAGGAACTTAAAAGTGCAATCATCAAGTTCCATCAGGATGATTTAATATCTTATCAAGCTCCTGGAAAAGATGATTTTATTGAAATCCATGTTGAGGGAGAAACAAAAGAAGTTCGCATTAGGTATCTAGTGGTAACATTAAAAGAAGCACATGCACTCTTTCTACAAGAGCGAGAAGAAATGTCCGTGGGGTTGACAAAATTCGCCGAATTACGCCCTGCTCACGTGCGTCTTCAAAGTCAGATCCCACATAATGTGTGCACATGCATTATACATGAAAATACGAAGTTTCTCCTCAAAGCATTGTGTAAAAATCACGTACTCACTGAGACTGAACTTCGTAAGTTCATAGCAGAAGTGGTTTGTGATCAGAAATCGAGTAAGTGTATGCAGGGAGGATGCTGTTCGGGATTGAGTGAAGCAGGCATTTCGGACGAACTCGCTAATTCTCCATGCGAATGGAACCTGTGGAGTTCACGAAATGGAAGAATGGAAATAGAAGTTAAAATGGGTCTGTAAAAGACTGCATTGAAGAACTGACCAATTGCCTGCCACGTTTCCTAAATCACGTTTATGTAAAAAACAGCAATCCGAGGCCTTTAAGAAGGCAATTAGTGAAGCTGTGATACAGATCGACTTCTTTGAGAACTATACATGCAAGGAGCAAAATGAAATTCAAGCTGCCCACTGGAGCAACACACAGATCTCAATATTTACTGCTGTTACCTGGTATGGGAAAGAAGATATTGGTGAAATTCAGAAACAATCTTTTGCTTTGGTGTCTGATTATGTATCGCATGACAAATATGCAGTTGATATTTGCTTAAGGAATATATTTTCGGAAATATTGGATATTGTTCCGAATCTTGAACTTGTGAAAATGTTTTCTGATGGAGCTGCTTGTCATTTTAAGCAGAAATACACATTGAGCCATGTGACATATCTTTCCGAAGTATTTGGAATCCAAATTGAATGGCACTTCTTCGAATCCTATCACAGAAAGGGGGCAGTAGATGCGATTGGAGGACAAGTGAAGAGGATGGCATGGATAGCTGAGAAAGCAGGAAGCAAGATTCAGAGTGCTGAAGAATTTCTTAATACTGTTAGAAGGAAAACCAAAATATGTGTTCTTGAAGTTTCTCTGCCTGAAATTGAAGAAGCAAAAGAGTTTCTCGACAAAAGATTTGAACGTATTTCACCTATGCCATCCACTCAGGGGGTTCATTATGTGAAAGTATTAGGTTTAAATGTTGTGGAATATGCTTTTCTTTCATGTGCGGATAGTGTCAGAATGATGCACAACTTTCGGAAATAAAAACAGTGTAGTGATATGCGCGTGTACTACGAGGCTACTGCATTTAGCGTTCCTACACTATAAGGAGTCCAATCAAGTAACTAAGGTATGTGCTGTGTGCTCTCATGTGTCGTCTTTGTTATGGTTTTGAGTCAGCTTTTTATACTTGCAATGATGTAACTGTGATAAGGAATGAGAGCTGTCAACATCTGTTTATTTTGTTTATGTTGCATGAGTTTAATGCTTCTCCAAAGGATATGATTATTTTCAAACCATAAATACAATTACACACCTGTGTGTATTACATGTATGTAACGTTTAATACGTATCACTATGATTTACCATGTTATACCATGTAAAGCAAAGACAAAGTATTACAATCTTCACAAATGTCAGTTAGTCACAAACTCATGTCAGTTAGTCACACAATGACCTTTTTAATAAATATCTCCAGATGAGAATAACATGCCAAACCTTTTTTCAGGTCATTTGAAAGCTTAGAAGTTCCTCTCTCAAGTGATTTTTCAGAACAAGTCAAATAAGAAAAGTTTCAGAGAAAACTGTGGACAAACGTTTGAAGTCGGACCTGCAGTTGACAAAAATGTCAGTTAGTCACGAAAAGTTTAGCACTCATTATTAAATAATTGTTTCACTGTTTAAGGTTTTTATATTTCCTATCACAACCGCCAATGTATTCTCTGTCATCGTATGTCGTTAAAATAACATTTTTACACCTATATTGACCATTAGACAGACGTTTTAAGAAGAAAATGTTGTGTAAATGTCAGTTAGTCACACGCGGAATTGCTCTTCTATAACAAGCACGAGTATCGCAGTGTTTAGTGTGGAGTTTAAGTTCGTTTAGTTTATTTTTATTAATGACAGACAAATGAGGTTGAAATCACTAACATCAGTAATCAATTTTATTTAGGTTTATTACCTACTCAGAATGTACGCCAATCTTCAAGAACAGTAACATCCTTAAGACATTACCTGTCTTGGAGAACCCTTTTAAAAGGCATCACTTTTGAAACATTTATTTTATTTAATATTTGTAACACTTAAAAGTGCTTTTAATGTAAGAGCCTCATGTTTTCTGTGCAAATCAAGTGATTATCACAGCACATTTTAATTCCTCCAGCACATAAAACTTGGTATCATCGAAAACTGTGCTAAAAAGTTGCACCTAAGTGGACTGGCATCCAAATACATAGTTACAAAATGTCCTAACATTATTGAGCCCCAGTTAAGGGAAGAAATTTTTTTGCTCCACAGATTCATCAAGTTCACCAAGAGATATTTGAACACCTTTTAAATGTTGCTAAGCAAGAGGCATGGATTTCTTTCAGAGAAGTCATCAAAACATTTTTGGGAAATAAAGGAGCTGGAAACTATGATAACCTTGATATAAATTTGCTGTCATCTTATCACAAAATGCGATGTAACATGTCCCTTAGATTACACTTTTTACACTCCCATCTAAATTGTTTTGCTAAAAGTTGTGGAGCGATGAACTTGGCGAACATTTGCACCAACAAATATCATTAATGGGTAAACGTTACCAGAGAAAGTGGAGTGCAAGAATACCTGCTGACTACTACTGAACAGTCATCAGGGATGGTCCCCAACTCGACTACAAGAATAAAGCAAATAGAAGGCATATTTAGTAAAGGTAAGTGACCACGAATATATTTTACAAGACATCAGACCGATTTTCATATAACAAATTACTATTGTGTTTTTTCCATAATATTATTCTCAAACCAGAACCAATCTAGTATCCTTGTTATCATATTCGTGTTTAGCGTGGTGCAACCCATAAGAAAAGTGCGGTGTCATTCAAAACGCAAACAAAAAGTAAAAATTTGTTGTCCAGTGTAGTCTTTCAGAGCGTGATTATTTAAAAACCTTAACCGAAGATATGAAACAGTTAAACACTTTCGGTTGCAAATGCAACCAAAGCGATTATTGGTGATCCTTGTTTGCAGGACGTTAAAGCACAAAACTCTGTGCTGTGATAATCACTTGATTTGCACAGAAAAAATGAGGCTCTTACATTAAAAGCACTTATAAGTGTTATAAATATTAAATAAAATAAATGTTTCAAAAGTGATGCCTTTTAAACGGGTTCTCCAAGACAGGTAATATCTTAAGGATGTTACTGATCTTGAAGATAGGCGTACACTCTGACTAGGTAATAAACCTAAATTGATTACTGATATTAGTGACTTCAACCTCATTTGTCTGTCATTAATAAAAATAAACTAAACGAACTTAAACTCCACACTAAACACTGCGATACTCGTGCTTGTTATAGAAATATTCTCTTTCCTTATTCCTATAAATAAATGTAAGCGAATACTTAGAAAAAGAAACGCAAAATCTTAAACCATTTCCAAAAGTGCACACGAACTTTCCGCCTTGCAGTGAAATTAGCTGCTGAGGTAGTGACAGCAACCTTAATATCATATAATACAGGGCGAAAGTCCAGCTGACGAATAGCTAGGAGCGCTTCGTCGTTGACAGTTGACTGTGAAATTCAGAAGTGCTAGCTGGCGGGGGTTAGCTTTTGCATGCTTATTTTCTGTAACACAAGATTAACAAACGTGTTCAGTTCTCTACAGCTTTTTATGAGGAACGGAAAATCAGATGAAGGCACACTGCTACAAATTGAGTTAATGGGGATATGGCAACGTTGTGTCTGCTTGGAAATAAACATGACAACCTTGGTGGGTGCAAAGATTGCTTCAACAACTGCATTCTGCTCTGTTTAATGTGTCATATTCACTGGCATCCAGATCTGGTAACTTACACTATTACACGCTTATATATTTTAATATGGTAATAGCCTACGAAATTCATAGAGATGCTTTTTGAATGTGAATCTTTTAACGGAAATATTAATTTCAAGGGGAATGTTTGACAATTGAGGTACGCGTGTTCCCTGCTTCATTTTCAGCAATTGATATCTTAGTAAGCATTCATTTGTAAAACTTGCATCATACTGCAGAATCCATAAGACGGCGGGAAAGGTTACAACGGTACGCGGAATAAAAATACCTAAAGGAGGAGCTTTATTAGAAATAGATTCCATTAGTTTTTATAATTTTATATTTCGCTCGGGTTATACGAAAAATAATGTTCCCGTTAAGAAATAAAAAAGAAAAAGGGAAATAAAAAAGAAAAAGGGAAACAAAAAATAAACAAGCTAGATGGGGTTCGAACACATGTCAGCCTATACTGTTCATTTGAAAGAACACGCCTTAGGCAGCACAGCTATACTGAACCGTGAAGTACTGCCTGACTGATTAAACTCACGTTCTCTAAGTCTAGCTCCAAAACTAAATCATTTTAGTTCTAGTCCACAATTTAACAGAAACACCATAAGAACATATGTTCTGCAGGTGCACTGAAGTTGAATCTGCAATGTTTTCCTGTTAATGTAGAAGGATTGCTGAAATAATGCTTTTCAAAGGCACGAGGCGAGGTGATATGGCTGCCATGTTCTCCGAACAGCAAAGAAGGAATATGACTAATTCAATTCTCATACCACCTATGCAAGCACGCCTGAAAATTAGGTGACCCTTCGCGCACGTCTCACCCAAGATGGGTATTTACTTTTGTGAAAGATAGTACGTTTATACTGTACAGAAAGCGAGCTTAGTACAGTGCAAGTATATCATTTCAGTTTAGTACAGTACAGGGATATCATTAGAGTTTAGTACAGTACAAGGATATCATTAGAGTTTAGTACAGTACAGGGATATCATTAGAGTTTAGTACAGTACAAGGATATCATTACAGTTTAGTACAGTACAGGGATATCATTAGAGTTTAGTACAGTGCAAGGATATCATTAGAGTTTAGTACAGTACAGGGATATCATTAGAGTTTAGTACAGTACAAGGATATCATTACAGTTTAGTACAGTACAGGGATATCATTAGAGTTTAGTACAGTGCAAGGATATCATTAGAGTTTAGTACAGTACAGGGATATCATTAGAGTTTAGTACAGTACAAGGATATCATTACAGTTTAGTACAGTACAAGGATATCATTAGAGTTTAGTACAGTACAAGGATATCATAAGAGTTTAGTACAGTACAAGGATATCATTAGAGTTTAGTACAGTACAGTGATACCATTAGAGTTTAGTACAGTACAAGGATATCATTAGAGTTTAGTACAGTACAAGGATATCATTACAGTTTAGTACAGTACAAGGATATCATTACAGTATAGTACAGTACAAGGATATCATTAGAGTTTAGTACAGTACAGGGATATCATTAGAGTTCAGTACAGTACAAGGATATCATTACAGTTTAGTACAGTACAGGGATATCATTAGAGTTTAGTACATAACAAGGATATCATTACAGTTTAGTACAGTACAGGGATATCATTAGAGTTTGGTACAGTACAGTGATATCATTAGAGTTAAGTACAGTACAAGGATATCATTAGAGTTTAGTACAGTACAAGCATAATATTAGAGTTTAGTACAGTACAAGGATATCATTAGAGTTTAGTACAAGTACAAGGATAATATTAGAGTTTAGTACAGTACAAGGATATCATTAGAGTTTAGTACAGTACAAGGATAATATTAGAGTTTAGTACAGTACAAGGATAATATTAGAGTTTAGTACAGTACAAGGATATCATTAGAGTTTAGTACAGTACAAGGATATCATTAGAGTTTAGTACAGTACAAGGATAATATTAGAGTTTAGTACAGTAAAAGGATATCATTAGAGTTTAGTACAGTACAAGGATAATATTAGAGCTTAGTACAGTACAAGGATATCATTAGAGTTTAGTACAGTACAAGGATAATATTAGAGTTTAGTACAGTACAAGGATATCATTAGAGTTTAGTACAGTACAAGGATAATATTAGAGTTTAGTACAGTAAAAGGATATCATTAGAGTTTAGTACAGTACAAGGATAATATTTGAGTTTAGTACAGTACAAGGATGTCATTAGAGTTTAGTACAGTACAAGGATAATATTAGAGTTTAGTACAGTACAAGGATATCATTAGAGTTTAGTACAGTACAGGGATATCATTAGAGTTTAGTACAGTACAGGGATAATATTAGAGTTTAGTACAGTACAAGGATAATATTAGAGTTTAGTACAGTACAAGGATATCATTAGAGTTTAGTACAGTACAAGGATAATATTAGAGTTTAGTACAGTACAAGGATATCATTAGAGTTTAGTACAGTACAAGGATATCATTAGAGTTTAGTACAGTACAAGGATAATATTAGAGTTTAGTACAGTACAAGGATATCATTAGAGTTTAGTACAGTACAGGGATATCATTAGAGTTTAGTACAGTAAAGGAATATCGTTGCAGTTTAGTACAGTACAGGGATATCATTAGAGTTTAGTACAGTACAAGGATATCATTGGAGATTAGTATACTACAGCGATATCACTAGTTTAGCCCAGCACAAGGATATCATTAGAGTTTATTACAGTACAAGGATATCATTAGAGTTTAGTAAAGTACAAGGATATCATTGGAGATTAGCATAGTACAGTGATATCACTAGTTTATCCCAGTACAAGGATATCATTAGAGTTTAGTACAGTACAAGGATATCATTGGAGATTAGTATAGTACAGCGATATCACTAGTTTAGCCCAGTACAAGGATATCATTAGAGTTTAGTACAGTACAAGGATATCATTAGAGTTTAGTAAAGTACAAGGATATCATTGGAGATTAGCATAGTACAGCGATATCACTAGTTTAGCCCAGTACAAGCATATCATTAGAGTTTAGTACAGTACACGGATATCATTAGATTTTAGTATAGTACAGAGATATCATTAGACTTTAGTACAGTACAGCGATACCATTAGAGTTTAGTACAGTACAAGGATAATATTAGAGTTTAGTACAGTACAAGGATAATATTAGAGTTTAGTACAGTACAAGGATATCATTAGAGTTTAGTACAGTACAAGGATATCATTAGAGTTTAGTACAGTACAAGGATAATATTAGAGTTTAGTACAGTAAAAGGATATCATTAGAGTTTAGTACAGTACAAGGATAATATTAGAGTTTAGTACAGTACAAGGATATCATTAGAGTTTAGTACAGTACAAGGATAATATTAGAGTTTAGTACAGTACAAGGATATCATTAGAGTTTAGTACAGTACAAGGATAATATTAGAGTTTAGTACAGTAAAAGGATATCATTAGAGTTTAGTACAGTACAAGGATAATATTTGAGTTTAGTACAGTACAAGGATATCATTAGAGTTTAGTACAGTACAAGGATAATATTAGAGTTTAGTACAGTAAAAGGATATCATTAGAGTTTAGTACAGTACAGGGATATCATTAGAGTTTAGTACAGTACAGGGATAATATTAGAGTTTAGTACAGTACAAGGATAATATTAGAGTTTAGTACAGTACAGGGATATCATTAGAGTTTAGTACAGTACAAGGATAATATTAGAGTTTAGTACAGTACAAGGATATCATTAGAGTTTAGTACAGTACAAGGATATCATTAGAGTTTAGTACAGTACAAGGATAATATTAGAGTTTAGTACAGTACAAGGATATCATTAGAGTTTAGTACAGTACAGGGATATCATTAGAGTTTAGTACAGTAAAGGAATATCGTTGCAGTTTAGTACAGTACAGGGATATCATTAGAGTTTAGTACAGTACAAGGATATCATTAGAGTTTAGTACAGTACAAGGATATCATTAGAGTTTAGTACAGTACAAGGATATCATTAGAGTTTAGTACAGTACAAGGATATCATTAGAGTTTAGTACAATACAAGGATATCATTAGAGTTTAGTACAGTACAAGGATATCATTAGAGTTTAGTACAGTACAAGGATATCATTAGAGTTTAGTACAGTACAAGGATATCATTAGAGTTTAGTACAGTACAAGGATATCATTAGAGTTTAGTACAGTACAAGGATAATATTAGAGTTTAGTACAGTACAAGGATATCATTAGAGTTTAGTACAGTACAGGGATATCATTAGAGTTTAGTACAGTAAAGGAATATCGTTGCAGTTTAGTACAGTACAGGGATATCATTAGAGTTTAGTACAGTACAAGGATATCATTAGAGTTTAGTACAGTACAAGGATAATATTAGAGTTTAGTACAGTACAAGGATATCATTAGAGTTTAGTACAGTACAAGGATAATATTAGAGTTTAGTACAGTAAAAGGATATCATTAGAGTTTAGTACAGTACAAGGATAATATTTGAGTTTAGTACAGTACAAGGATATCATTAGAGTTTAGTAAAGTACAAGGATAATATTAGAGTTTAGTACAGTACAAGGATATCATTAGAGTTTAGTACAGTACAGGGATATCATTAGAGTTTAGTACAGTACAGGGATAATATTAGAGTTTAGTACAGTACAAGGATAATATTAGAGTTTAGTACAGTACAAGGATATCATTAGAGTTTAGTACAGTACAAGGATAATATTAGAGTTTAGTACAGTACAAGGATATCATTAGAGTTTAGTACAGTACAAGGATATCATTAGAGTTTAGTACAGTACAAGGATAATATTAGAGTTTAGTACAGTACAAGGATATCATTAGAGTTTAGTAGAGTACAGGGATATCATTAGAGTTTAGTACAGTAAAGGAATATCGTTGCAGTTTAGTACAGTACAGGGATATCATTAGAGTTTAGTACAGTACAAGGATATCATTAGAGTTTAGTACAGTACAAGGATATCATTAGAGTTTAGTACAGTACAAGGATATCATTAGAGTTTAGTACAGTACAAGGATATCATTAGAGTTTAGTACAATACAAGGATATCATTAGAGTTTAGTACAGTACAAGGATATCATTAGAGTTTAGTACAGTACAAGGATATCATTAGAGTTTAGTACAGTACAAGGATATCATTACAGTTTAGTACAGTACAAGGATATCATTAGAGTTTAGTACAGTACAAGGATAATATTAGAGTTTAGTACAGTACAAGGATATCATTAGAGTTTAGTACAGTACAGGGATATCATTAGAGTTTAGTACAGTAAAGGAATATCGTTGCAGTTTAGTACAGTACAGGGATATCATTAGAGTTTAGTACAGTACAAGGATATCATTAGAGTTTAGTACAGTACAAGGATATCATTAGAGTTTAGTACAGTACAAGGATATCATTAGAGTTTAGTACAGTACAAGGATATCATTAGAGTTTAGTACAATACAAGGATATCATTAGAGTTTAGTACAGTACAAGGATATCATTAGAGTTTAGTACAGTACAAGGATATCATTAGAGTTTAGTACAGTACAGCGATACCATTAGAGTTTAGTACAGTACAAGGATATCATTAGAGTTTAGTACAGTACAAGGATATCATTAGAGTTTAGTACAGTACAAGGATAATATTAGAGTTTAGTACAGTAAAAGGATATCATTAGAGTTTAGTACAGTACAAGGATAATATTTGAGTTTAGTACAGTACAAGGATATCATTAGAGTTTAGTACAGTACAAGGATAATATTAGAGTTTAGTACAGTACAAGGATATCATTAGAGTTTAGTACAGTACAGGGATATCATTAGAGTTTAGTACAGTACAGGGATAATATTAGAGTTTAGTACAGTACAAGGATAATATTAGAGTTTAGTACAGTACAAGGATATCATTAGAGTTTAGTACAGTACAAGGATAATATTAGAGTTTAGTACAGTACAAGGATATCATTAGAGTTTAGTACAGTACAAGGATATCATTAGAGTTTAGTACAGTACAAGGATAATATTAGAGTTTAGTACAGTACAAGGATATCATTAGAGTTTAGTACAGTACAGGGATATCATTAGAGTTTAGTACAGTAAAGGGATATCGTTGCAGTTTAGTACAGTACAGGGATATCATTAGAGTTTAGTACAGTACAAGGATATCATTAGAGTTTAGTACAGTACAAGGATATCATTAGAGTTTAGTACAGTACAAGGATATCATTAGAGTTTAGTACAGTACAAGGATATCATTAGAGTTTAGTACAATACAAGGATATCATTAGAGTTTAGTACAGTACAAGGATATCATTAGAGTTTAGTACAGTACAAGGATATCATTAGAGTTTAGTACAGTACAAGGATATCATTAGAGTTTAGTACAGTACAAGGATATCATTAGAGTTTAGTACAGTACAAGGATAATATTAGAGTTTAGTACAGTACAAGGATATCATTAGAGTTTAGTACAGTACAGGGATATCGTTAGAGTTTAGTACAGTAAAGGAATATCGTTGCAGTTTAGTACAGTACAGGGATATCATTAGAGTTTAGTACAGTACAAGGATATCATTAGAGTTTAGTACAGTACAAGGATATCATTAGAGTTTAGTACAGTACAAGGATATCATTAGAGTTTAGTACAGTACAAGGATATCATTAGAGTTTAGTACAATACAAGGATATCATTAGAGTTTAGTACAGTACAAGGATATCATTAGAGTTTAGTACAGTACAAGGATATCATTAGAGTTTAGTACAGTACAAGGATATCATTAGAGTTTAGTACAGTACAAGGATATCATTAGAGTTTAGTACAATACAAGGATATCATTAGAGTTTAGTACAGTACAAGGATATCATTAGAGTTTAGTACAGTACAAGGATATCATTAGAGTTTAGTACAGTACAGCGATACCATTAGAGTTTAGTACAGTACAAGGATATCATTAGAGTTTAGTGCAGTACAAGGATATCATTAGAGTTTAGTACAGTACAAGGATATCATTAGAGTTTAGTACAGTACAGGGATATCATTAGAGTTTAGTACAGTACAGCGATACCATTAGAGTTTAGTACAGTACAAGGATATCATTAGAGTTTAGTACAGTACAGAGATATCATTAGACTTTAGTACAGTACAGCGATACCATTAGAGTTTAGTACAGTACAAGGATATCATTAGATTTTAGTACAGTACAGGGATACCATTAGAGTTTAGTACAGTACAAGGATATCATTAGACTTTAGTACAGTACAGGGATACCATTAGAGTTTAGTACAGTACAAGGATATCATTAGATTTTAGTACAGTACAGGGATACCATTAGAGTTTAGTACAGTACACGGATATCATTAGATTTTAGTAGAGTACAAGGATATCATTAGAGTTAAGTACAATACAAGGATATCATTAGAGTTTAGTACAGTACAGAGATATCATTAGACTTTAGTACAGTACAGCGATACCATTAGAGTTTAGTACAGTACAGCGATACCATTAGAGTTTAGTGCAGTACAAGGATATCATTAGAGTTTAGTACAGTACAAGGATATCATTAGAGTTTAGTACAGTACAAGGATATCATTAGAGTTTAGTACAGTACAGGGATACCATTAGAGTTTAGTGCAGTACAAGGATATCATTAGAGTTTAGTACAGTACAAGGATATCATTAGAGTTTAGTGCAGTACAGGGATATCATTAGAGTTTAGTACAGTACAGCGATACCATTAGAGTTTAGTGCAGTACAAGGATATCATTAGAGTTTAGTACAGTACAGCGATACCATTAGAGTTTAGTACAGTACAAGGATATCATTAGAGTTTAGTGCAGTACAAGGATATCATTAGAGTTTAGTACAGTACAAGGATATCATTAGAGTTTAGTGCAGTACAAGGATATCATTAGAGTTTAGTACAGTACAGCGATACCATTAGAGTTTAGTACAGTACAAGGATATCATTACAGTTTAGTACAGTACAAGGATATCATTAGAGTTTAGTGCAGTACAAGGATATCATTAGAGTTTAGTACAGTACAAGGATATCATTAGAGTTTAGTACAGTACAAGGATATCATTAGAGTTTAGTACAGTACAAGGATATCATTAGAGTTTAGTGCAGTACAAGGATATCATTAGAGTTTAGTACAGTACAAGGATATCATTAGAGTTTAGTACAGTACAAGGATATCATTAGAGTTTAGTGCAGTACAAGGATATCATTAGAGTTTAGTACAGTACAGCGATACCATTAGAGTTTAGTACAGTACAAGGATATCATTAGAGTTTAGTGCAGTACAAGGATATCATTAGAGTTTAGTACAGTACAGCGATACCATTAGAGTTTAGTACAGTACAAGGATATCATTAGAGTTTAGTGCAGTACAAGGATATCATTAGAGTTTAGTACAGTACAAGGATATCATTAGAGTTTAGTGCAGTACAAGGATATCATTAGAGTTTAGTACAGTACAGCGATACCATTAGAGTTTAGTACAGTACAAGGATATCATTAGAGTTTAGTGCAGTACAAGGATATCATTAGAGTTTAGTACAGTACAGCGATACCATTAGAGTTTAGTACAGTACAAGGATATCATTAGAGTTTAGTGCAGTACAAGGATATCATTAGAGTTTAGTACAGTACAAGGATATCATTAGAGTTTAGTGCAGTACAAGGATATCATTAGAGTTTAGTACAGTACAGTGATACCATTAGAGTTTAGTACAGTACAAGGATATCATTAGAGTTTAGTACAGTACAAGGATATCATTAGAGTTTAGTGCAGTACAAGGATATCATTAGAGTTTAGTACAGTACAAGGATATCATTAGAGTTTAGTACAGTACAAGGATATCATTAGAGTTTAGTGCAGTACAAGGATATCATTAGAGTTTAGTACAGTACAAGGATATCATTAGAGTTTAGTACAGTACAAGGATATCATTAGAGTTTAGTGCAGTACAAGGATATCATTAGAGTTTAGTACAGTACAGCGATACCATTAGAGTTTAGTACAGTACAAGGATATAATTAGAGTTTAGTGCAGTACAAGGATATCATTAGAGTTTAGTACAGTACAGCGATACCATTAGAGTTTAGTACAGTACAAGAATATCATTAGAGTTTAGTACAGTACAAGGATATCATTAGAGTTTAGTGCAGTACAAGGATATCATTAGAGTTTAGTACAGTACAAGGATATCATTAGAGTTTAGTACAGTACAAGGATATCATTAGAGTTTAGTACAGTACAGGGATATCATTAGACTTTAGTACAGTACAAGGATATCATTAGATTTTAGTACAGTACAAGGATATCATTAGATTTTAGTACAGTACAAGGATATCATTAGATTTTAGTACAGTACAAGGATGTCATTAGGTTTTAGTACAGTACAAGGATATCATTAGATTTTAGTACAGTACAGGGATATCACTAGTTTAGTCCAGTACTTGATATCATTTGAGTTTAGTACAGTACAAGGATATCATTAGATTTTAGTACAGTACAGGGATATCACTAGTTTAGTCCAGTACTTGATATCATTTGAGTTTAGTACAGTACAAGGATATCATTAGATTTTAGTACAGTACAGGGATATCACTAGTTTAGTCCAGTACTTGATAGCATTTGAGTTTAGTACAGTACAAGGATATCATTAGAGTTTAGTACAGTACAGGGATATCATTAGAGTTTAGTACAGTACAAGGATATCATTAGAGTTTAGTACAGTACACGGATATCATTAGATTTTAGTAGAGTACAAGGATATCATTAG
>CM060964.1:138100947-138408447 GCA_030765045.1 Tenodera sinensis | reverse complement strand
TATTCCATGTGAAATAAAGAACATGCCTGAACCTGGCAGTTTCTGGAGTGCTGTTAAACACATGTGTCACCCTGGTGGAAATACTGATTTCAAAGAACTGGCGGAGTGTGCATTGATCTCGTTGCCCCACGAGAAGATGTTTAGGTTTATCAAAATTCTGATGTTAAGGTTTATCTCAACAACAAATTTGTATAATGCTGCAACGATTGAGGAAGAAGATGAACTTTCAGATGAATAGTGCTAGAAACACAAGTACTAAAGTTGTAATACTGGTTGAAGTCATCAATCTTGTAAGTGGTTACCATAAACATCAATAATATTACATTTTCATAAGTGTTATACTGATATTTTTATTGATGTAGCATTTGGTTTAAGATGTACGATAACTTTGACTCCAAATCTATAATTTTGAGTGGCCGGTATGATAATTTTTCTTCCAAATGTTGGCAACCCTGCGTTGTCCTCTAAGTCTGGCCGAGAGAAAGACTCCGCCACCGTCGCCGCCGCCACCACCATGCCACCACCATACCACCACCAGCACCACGACCACCACCACTAATAATAATAATAATAATAATAATAATAATAATAATAATAATAATAATAATAATAATAATAATAATAATAATAATAATAATAATAATAATAATAATAATAATAATAATAATAATAATAATAATAATAATAATAATAATAATAATAATAATAATAATAATAATAATAATAATAATAATAATAATAATAATAATAATAATAATAATAATAATAATAATAATAATAATAATAATAATAATAATAATAATAATAATAATAATAATAATAATAATAATAATAATAATAATAATAATAATAATAATAATAGAGCAATTCCACGTGTGACTGATATTTACACTACATTTTCTTCCTAAAATGTATGTCTAATGGTCAATATAGGTGTAAAAATGTTACTTTAACGACATACGATGACAGAATACATTGGCGGTTGTGATAGGAAATATAAAAACCTTAAAAAAGTGAAACAATTATTTAATAATGAGCGCTAAACTTTTCGTGACTAACTGACATTTTTGTCAACTGCAGGTCCGCCTTCAAACGTTTGTCCTCCATTTTCTCTGAAAGTTTTCTTATTTGATTTGTTCTGAAAAATCACTTGAGAGAGAAACATCTAAGCTTTCAAATTACCTGAAAAAAGGTTTGGCATGTTATTCTCATCTGGAGGTATTTATTGAAATGGTCAGCGTGACTAACACACATGAGTTTGTGACTAACTGACATTTGTGAAAATTGTAATACCTTGTCTTTGTTTTACATGGTATAACATATGGTAAATCATTGTGATACGTATTATACGTGGCATACATGTAATACACACAGGTGTGTAATTGTATTTATCGTTTTGACAATAATCATATCCTTTGGAGAAGCATTAATGTCATGCAATACAAACAGATGTTGACAGCTCTCATTTCTTATCACACTTACGTCATTGCAAGTATAAAAAGCTGACTCAAAACCATAACAAACACGAAACATGAGAGCACATAGCACATACCTGTAACCACTATAGTTACTGGTTGGACTCCTTATAGTACAGGAATGCTAAATGCAGTAGCCTCATAGTACACGCGCATATCACTACGCTGTTTTTATTTCCGAAAGTTGTGCATCATTCTGACACTTTCCGCACATGAAAGAAAAGCATACTCCACAACATTTAAACCTAATACTTTCACATAATGAACCCCCTGAGTGGATGGCATAGGTGAAATACGTTCAAATCTTTTGTCGAGAAACTCTTTTGCTTCTTCAATTTCAGGCAGAGAAACCTCAAGAAGACATATTTTGGTTTTCTTTCTAACAGTATTAACAAATTCTTCAGCACTCTGAATTCTGCTTCCTGCTTTCGCAGCTGTCCAGGCCATCCTCTTCAATTGTCCTCCAATCACATCTACTGCCCCCTTTCCGTGATAGGATTCGAAGAAGTGCCATTCAATTTGGATTCCAAATACTTCGGAAAGATATGTCACATGGCTCAATGTGTATTTCGGCTTAAAATGACTAGCAGCTCCATCAGAAAACACTTTCACAAGTTCAAGATTCGGAACAATATCCAATATTTCCGAAAATATATTCCTTAAGCAAATATCAACTGCATATTTGTCATGCGATACATAATCAGACACCAAAGCAAAAGATTGTTTCTGAATTTCACCAATAACTTATTTCCTATACCAGGCAACAGCAGTAAATATTGAGATCTATGTAGTGTTCCAGTGGGCAGCTTGAATTTCATTTTGCTCCTTGCATGTGTAGTTCTCAGAGAAGTCGATCTGTATCACAGCTTCACTAATTGCAACATTTTCCCCAGCCTTCTTAAAGGCCTCGGATTGCTGTCTTTTTACATAAACGTGATTTAGGAAATGTGACACGCAATTGGTCAGTTCTTGAATGCAGTCTTTTACAAATCCCTTTTTAACTTCTATTTCCATTCTTCTATTACGTGAACTCCACAGTTTCCATTCGCATGGAGAATTAGCGAGTTCACCCGAAATGTCTGCTCCGCTCAATCCCGGGCAGTTGGAGCATCCTCCCTGCATACACTTACTCGATTTCTGATCGCAAACCACTTGTGCTATGAACTTACGAAATTCAGTCTCACTGAGTACGTGATTTTTACACAATGCTTTGAGAAGAAACTCGTATGTTCATGTATAATGCATGTGCACACATTATGTGGGATCTGACTTTGAAGACGCACGTGAGCAGGGCGTAATTCACCCCACGGACATTTCTTCTCGGCCTTGTAGAAAGAGTGCATGTGCTTCTTTTAATGTTACCACTAGATCAGGCATCGGCAAACATGTACTCAATGAGGCCTCGCAACTATGACGTGTCAGGGGCAGCGCTTACTCTGTCCCCCTCTCCCTCGCAGCCTTAACTGGCACTGCATACACACCGATCACGGGCGGACTGTCGTGTCGTATTTACCTGTACTTCTAAACATGTCTGTCAAAGTGTAATCAGATAAACTTCTTAATTTGTAACTTTTAAGGCTATTAGTTTATTTAACTTAAAGTCTTAGTATATTCATAGAATTAGAGTGCATCAATTATTCCTGGTCTATTAAATTTGATATCTAGAATAGCACTTTGATAATTTCTTCTCTCATCATGTAAGGAACGTAAGGTGTTTGTTGTGATCTTAAGTTCAAAAACACACTCATCAATGGAACATCATGCGGCATTATGTTACATGTCATATGATCACCATACAATTACAGACAAGCATGTATTCATGAATTTACACCACGACTTAAAGTAGCATAACACTGACGTAGTGTCCTTTATTCATTTTCTTTATTTTTTTTTATTTATTTTTTTTTTTTTTTTTTTTCAGGTACAGATTGGACTAACCAGCTGCAACAGCTCAAAGAGCAATATTCAGATAATACACCTAATATTAATTCAAATATTATAACTGGTAGACAACTTCACGCCAGCTATGCTGTTGCTTTGGAGATTGCTCAGTCTCTGCAGTGTTTTAGTGATGCATATTTCATAAAAAATGTGAGAGTAAAGTTGCCAACATAATTTGCCCTGAACAATATGATATTTTTAGTAACATTGCATTATCACCACGAACCATACGGAGAAGGATACATAAAATAGCAGAAATAGCCGAAAAAAGACTACAAACCGAGGTCCGTGAATTTATAGCCGTTTCTCTCGCGTTGGATGAAAGCACTGACAACGTTAACACAGCACAATTGGTAATTTTCACTCGAGGAGTTACTAACAACCTCTCAATACAAGAATATATGCTTCAAGTCATTCCACTTAGGGAACATACAACAGGGACAGAATTATTTCAAGCATTTAAGAAATGTGTAGAAGAAAAGAAACTGAATCTAAAAGAATCTTGTATCGCGATTAACAGATGATAATTTGCGTGCTATACTGAGAGTGGCTACTTGTGATATATCACTAGATTTTCATGGTACATTGCAAATAGAAGTGAATTGGAATATATTGCTCAAATATCTAGGCCTATCTAAAGTATCGTAGACCAAAATAGCTGGATTCAAGTATGTGTACTATTCCTTATTGTACTCTGTAGCGAGCGAGTCCACCACTGACTCTGAACGAAGGTCAACGCCATCCCCTGTTCTACACTGCGTCATATGCATTGCGGGTTGCATGTTCAGACGTCATACTGATAGTTCATTGAGTACATGTTTGCCGATGCTGCTGCTGTTGTAGTGTTTAACGCCCGCTTTTACTACTACGGCACCGCAGGCGATGTTTGCCAATGCCTGCACTAGATACCTAATGCGAACTTCTTTTGTTTCTCCTTGAGCACGGATTTCAATAAAATCATCTCTTCCAGGAGCTTGGTAAGATATTGAATCATCTGATACAACTTGATGATTGCACTTTTAAGTTCCTCTGATAGTTGTTTTCCTGATACCGGAACAGAATGCTTTGGTTTTACAACATGCAATCCCTCTTCAACTGCTAACTTACGAATCATTTCTTTTCTTTTGCGTGGAGATTGCAGCAACGCTTCCTCAACACGTTTTCTGCACTTTCCAAAATGCTGTCTGCTTTTGAAAGCCGCTGATGTTGATGGAGTATCCTTATCAATCCCTTCTTGATCTCTTATTTTCTGTCTTGCCCGCTGTGCTTGCTTATGACTCCTATATTCAGCTTTGAGGTGTTCTCTTCCTTGTTTTGTTTGCTCTTCCTTTCCTCATAGTCACTTCTATATTTTTCCTTCCATTCTGCATAACTGTCTTGCTCCTTCAGACATTGTTCGTATTCACATTGTCTTTGGGCTGGTGTTTCAGCCATGGAGTCAGGAACGGACTGATACGTTTATCCTGACTGAAGTCTCACAGGCACTGTACGCGTATGACGACCACAGGGCGCCAGCACTAATTGTCCGTTAGTCACGTGTTTTGTGGGAAAACGAATGACTATAGAGGAAAACTTTCTGATACTTTTTCATTTGTTATATTGTAATGAGGCAGAATCAAAAAGAATATTCTTTTCAGTCTATTACTTTTCCCTGCAGAGGACTTTATCCTTATTTACCGTGACTGACATTGACACACAGTAATAATTAAACACGCTCTAAGGATTTTTTTATAAATGTCGAAAATTATTAGCCATATACACGTTTCGAAGACGAAGAGTCATTGTGTGATGTACAGAACAAAAAAATTAAAACAGTTGTACATAGCTCCTGAAATATTGATACGAAAATCAGTGTTATTCACGCTTATTTTTAGTGTTTTGGAAATATATGGGTAAGAAGTGAAATTTGAACCCATATTCACGTCAAAAATATCTATTTTTCACTTCATAAGCTACTTTGGAGTATCTAGCATCATCTTTCCTCAGTAAAAAAAGTGAAACATTGATTTCAAATTTTAACACTCGGTATGACATATTCGCGGAATTGCTCAATAACAAGAAAAAGAAGTGGAAGAATTATGATAAGCATAATAATGAAAACAGTAATAACAATATTAATACCAATAGTGATAAACATACTAATGACATACACTCAAATAAGAATAAAATGACAATAAATGTAATATTAATGTTAATAACAAATAATATAATAATTTAACATAAAACATAATGACAAAGAAAAATAATAACAATGAATAAAAATAATAAAATACAACACTAACATTAATAAGAAACAAAGAAATGTCAATCAAACATGCGCCCTGATGTTTACATGGATTTTCATACGGCAATTTGCAATCTGTAATCCGTAATGTTAAACAATAGTAGCATAAACAGGAATGATTTTATTCCCTGGAATATAAAGTCTTGGAAGTGAAGTGGAAAATATTCTAGGACTGTGCCTCATTATTATCACGCGCTGCACGCTAGTTGAAGCCTGGGCATTTGCTCTGCCGCGCTGCTTCGCTTCTCTTACAAGCAGAACAAAGTTCACTCACGCCACCGACTGGATTTACCCCTGTGATTTCTGCAACTCTTTTAGCGCACGAAGGGTTATCTACTTACCTGAGGGCCAGCTGGAGTGGTCCTCCTGGTATATAGATGATCTGATTAGAGAGCGGATGTTTAATATTAACGGAGGCATTCATATTGCACCAAATTTTACGCTTAAGATGATGATATTTGCAAATGACCAGATAATTGTAAGTAAAACTGAAGACGAGCTGCAAAGAGCAGTGTATATTTTACAGAAGTTATGTGACAACAATAATTTTAAAATTTCGACACATAAAGCAAAAGCAATGATGTTCCAAGGAAAATATACTGTTAGAACCAAAGTTGTAGTTAACGACATTATATTAGAGCAAGTCAGGGGTTTTAAATATTTAGGAACATATGCCAGCTATAAATATGAAAATGATTTTAAAAATAAATTACCTATGTTCCAACAAGTATGCGGTACAATAAACAGAAGCCTTAAAACAAAAACCAGGAATGAAACACGAATGAAGTTTTATAAAGTAATGGCCGTGCCTACTTTTCTTTATGGATCCGAAACATGGACGTTGACAAAAGCTGAAACAAACAAGATACAGGCTGCCGAAATGAGATTTTTAAGAACAGTAAAAGGATGCACACTTCTAGATAAAGTTCTAAATGCAAAAATAAGAGAAGAACTTGAAATAAATCCTTTAGCAGACAAAATGTTCAATTACAGGAATGAATGGAGAGAGCATGTTCATAGAATGCTCAGGGAAAGGATCCCAAGGAAAGGGTTCAACTATAGGGCTATTGGGAAAAGACATCCGAAAAGACCAAGGAAACGATGGAAACGATGTCTAATCCTTGGAGGGAAGATGAAGATAATATTGCGTTATGTTTAATGTAAAGCTTTACGTGTTTGTGATTCTAAGGACAAAGTTAAAGCTTTTCTTATAACATAGAATCGTTTAACACAATAAATGCTGATTATTTCAAGCAACATTTGCAACCTTTTCCATAATAAGCACTAAGAATTTGAAGATAAATCCAAAGAAAATTAAATCGTGGCTTTTCTACAAGAGCAGGTGTATCTACCCTTACCCCACATTTTCTTGTTCCCATTACACAGCCATGTCTCTAGACTCGTATTGCAACTGTCAGGCAGTCCACTGATTAGTGATCATCTCTCACTCCTTAAAACGATAAGAAACTAAGAGATGGTCCCAAACAGTGCATTTTACTAAATTAGTTTTGTGTTCCGATTTTAACCCCGACGTTTTGTGGGTTTTCAAACGATTCGCACCTATTTCGTAAGATCCTAATAGCATCTCTGCAGCGCAACATACTCAGCTGCCACAGTTGGAGTATTTAAACTGATTCTTCAGCTTTGATTATGTCCAAGTGATTAAAAAGCCTTTCTACTTCACATTGTAATGTGGTAGAGAGGGAATTGTGATTGCAAAATCCACCTGTTCTTTAAACGGGTTTGATGCCACCGCATCTTGTAACACTTTACTTGTAGTATCCAGAACTCCGCTGCGTTGTAGATGTTTTGGCGTTTTGTAAAATTTACGTTACGCCACTGATTCTCTATTTCACTTATTTGAGAAGGAATTCAATTGCAATCCTTCTCAAGAAAAATACTGTTACATTATATTTATTTTAAAAACCCAATATTCCTCAACTAGTAAACGTATCAAGCCAAAAGTTTGAATCCTCCAGAATTGTATCTAATGTCATCTAAAATCGTCAGAGAAGTCACTAGTTGCTATCTTTGAAACGCTGTCACTATACGACTTCAAAAGATACCAGAGTTGGCAACACACATTCCTTAGTAAACAAATGAGACTGCGTGAGATCAACTGTTGAAGTTCCCTTTCATACCTCAGACTCCGGTGGCCTTCTGGTGGGCATATAGTATCTTAGGTTCCCACGCGGAGGAACTCAAACTTGGCATCTTCCGTAGGGGAAAGGAGTTTCTGTTGGGGCACAGGATGCAAACATTTCAATATCTCGTATATTGTTGAGTTGTCTTCTGTTTTAGTTTTACACGTGCCATTATTCACAAAATGCCAAGAGGGCGAATGTTCATGTAGTTCTTCGAAACTATTATTTATTTAAGCAAAGCAGTCACTGAGAGAAACGATAACTCTGCCTGAATAACAATATAAGACCTGTATCCTCTGTCTGAAATTATGTTTCAATTTGAGATAATACCCAATGAAAAAAAGTTTTATTTGCGGTTATAAAATCATCACTTAACGTCTAAGTTGCACCGAGAGATAGTGAGAAAGAGTGAGAGAGAAAGAGGGAGAGGGTAGGGGAGAAAATAAGAACATAAATATAGGTTACAAATTAACAGTGAATACTAATACGTACTTTTTCTACAACTGCAAGATCATATATTACAAACAATTGAAATATCATTCCCGATCAATATACCAACGTAAAAGTTATTTATTTCCTCCAAGTAAACTAAGGGAAAGTAAGTACATAAAGAAAATTTGATGTATTACATTAACATGAACTTTCATCCATTCTTCGACAAACTACTCTTACAAAGGATATTCTTATATATATATATATATCTCAGGTGAGTCAGCTGCCCCTTATTCTCGAGTTTTATGCAATCCGCATTTTATACTCCAACCTGAAAACATCGACCCCATTACTAGGTTCTACCCGCGTATTTAACATGGATGTTTAACACTCGATGAAATTAATGCTAATATAGATGTTATCACATCGGCTTTTAATATATTCGTAATTAGACAGCTGACGTTTGCACTTCTGCAAATGTTCACTGGAACCAGCGAGTATTACATCTTACTAGGTAGCTCAGTTGGAACAATTGCAAAACTCCGAAGTAATCTGTCTGCTGTGAAGGTGGTTCGAATCACCTGCATGTACTAATTTTTTTACCGTGCAATCCTCACAATTTACAAATTATCATTCTGAAAACGGTTATTATATTCGTTTTTATTGCTTTATTTATGTTTTATGGCATTGTTTGATGTTTCTTTATTGGTGAAATACAATTAGGTAGCTGTTTAAGCATACCTATAGGTAGGTGCAATTGAAATAAGGATCATTTATACACAGGGTTGAACAGATCTACAAGCCACTGTAATACGCTGAGGAAGGGTTTTTGGATTGTCCAGCTCCTCTACATAAATGCTTTCTTTTAAATAACCCCAGAGAAAGAAGTCAAGGAGTGTCAGATCAGGTGATCTGGCAGGCCAGGGGACTGGTCCTTGTCTTCCTATCCAATGACGAGGATGTGCAGCATTCAAATGATTGCAGACGATCCTCGACCGATAAGGAGGAGTGCCATCCTCTTGAAACCACATCGTCATTCGCTCCTGCAGTGGCACATTCCCTAATAATAAGGGGTGAGCTACAGAGGAATTCCAGGTAGCGTGCTCCTGTTATATTCCCCTCGAAGAATAATGGTTCAAAAAGGTAGTCTCCCAAGATTCCACAACAGACATTTACACCCCACTGCTCTTACCCAATGAGGATTATCAACACTCCAATAGCGCACATTGTGACGATTTCCAGTTCCATTGTTGTGGAATATTGATTCGTCAGAAAACATTATCCTGGATGCGAATCCCACATCACTTGCTACTCGCTCCAGCAACCATTCACAAAAGATCACTCGAGCTTCGAAATCTCTCCCGTAAAGTGCTTGGTGTAGGTGCAAACCATAAGAATGGAACTTATTAGTGTTCAATATTCGCACTACAGAAGACTGGCTGATGTTCACCTCCTGAGCAACTGCACGTGTACTAGTATGCGGATTGTTCTGGGTGGCATTCAAAACTGCTTCTGCATTAACACACAATGTTGCTGGTGCGTGACTATGAGGAGGCATTCTTGCAAGTGATGCTGTTACACGCAGACGCCTTTCAACACTCCGGAAGCTGTTTGCTGTTGGTTGTCCTCTATTCGGATATCTCTCCCGAGATATTTTCTCCGGTGTATTTGTTCCTACTTACTTACTCGTTCTTACAAAAGCATATCTACGTACTCGTCTGTCGAATACATAATGAAAGACTGGCACAAAGTTTCGCGTGACAGCACACGTGTGGAGAACGCAGGGGTCGGCATTCACAACACAATACATCATGCCAGTCCAGTGGCGCAGAAGTCATTACACCTGTTCAATTGCAAAATGCGGACAACAAAAAGCGATTTAAATTATAATGTCCTAAACGCTAAGGGACTTTATAATTAGATTATTGTGAATTCGATTTCCAACTTTTGATGAACATAAAAAAAAAATATGAACACTACTAAGACTCGAACCTATGACATTGGGGCTTAGCGCAGAGGACCCGTCACATTCCTATTCAGCTATTTCGAGACTTAACTGAAAGCCCGTACCGCGTTCCATAGTAGGACTTGCGTGGCTGGCGCTAGGCCATTGCCACCTCGCGAGTTTTCGGGTTTGATTTAGCCTTTTAAGACAGATTTAATCATTTTCTGGGCATTTTAATATTGTTACTTAGATGACGAAAGCTGTTATGCATATTAATTGAGATGCACGAGGCGTAGTTCACGCAAAAATGTAAATAAACTGTTATTTAATAATATGTCCGTTTTGCCTGTACGGGTCCATGATGGATGGGGCGTGTCTCTAAATTTTTCGTAACTTTTGGCACCCAACCCCTGCTCTAAGTACAAGAATCCACCATTTTCTTTTTAGCTGACGTTGTTAGCGTACCCATATGATAGGTCCAACTTTTCCGAGGTGTTTACTGAATGACGTTGCTATGTATACTTTAATAAAAAGTTTGTAAAATCGGCCGGAAACCGGAATTCGCCCTCAGTAAACGAGTTGTATGTTTTTGAGGTGTGCTTTAGCGAGGAGTATGTTCTGTCCCTTAACCTGGTGTGTGTGTATATATATTAACACGCATATTATATACACGCACATTATATATTACGCATTAATAGAAATAAACATTTTTATAAATAGTTTTATTACATACCCTGGTAGATATAATGGGTGCAGAAGAATTCAGTAGGCTTAAGCGAGTCAATTATTTTAAGGGCTGGTCGCTATGTGATGGCTTTGAAGTTGCATTCTCTTTGCATGATCAAAGGGGCAAAAAGGAATAGCGACTTCGAATTTGAGAAACTAATAACAATGCATATCTCGGTTATAGATATTCCACAAAAATATTTTGGATATAAGTTGTGTTCTTTAGCGACATCTACATTTTTTTTGCAGCAACATTTTGTCTATCTCTTACGATTTTTCAGTTATGCAAAAGTCATTCAAAATGGAGAGCAGTTCAGGAGCTATATGTTCAAGATACGCATTTCATTTGCTATGAAAACGCCTTAAACTGGTGGTATTTTAATCAAAATCGGCAGAACCATTTTTGAGAAAATCTAAATTTTCGAAAAATGTACCCTCTAAAGGGAGTTTGGAGTGGGGGATTTTCTTGATATTCTTCATCCCTGAAAGACGCAAAAGTTGAATATCAAGTTCCGTACTTGTCCAACTTTTCGTTTTTGAGTTAATGCTGTTCACACACAGGCACATGCATGCATGCATGCACGCACGCACACTCACGCACGCACACTCAAGCACGCACACGTACACATGGAAGTGTTTCTAAAAGGCGTTTTCTGGATTCAGAGGGCCTCAAAGAATATATTTCCAGTGAAATCTCCACATAGAATTTTTGGGTGAAATACGTTACTTCCCCTATTTAGGCACTATACCAGGCCTAGGCGACTCGCGGGATACCTTGAGTGACCTTCATTTTTCTGCCTGCTAAACATGCAGTTATCAGTGCAAAGCCGTGAGGAACATCAGTTGCCCACTCCTGTACTACACCGGGCAAAGTTAAAATATTTCGAGAGGAGTTCGATTGGTATCCTATAATCTTCACCTGATCAAGATCTCCAAAGATACTTCTTTATTTGCATAAATGATATGCTTTCTGATAAAAAAGACAATACTATACACATATTACGAAATTTTGACAACGGAGTTGTATGTTTCAGTGTCCTTGTCTACTCAGCGGAAACGAAGACACCTGGAATAGGCCATCATCTATTAATGAGAAGTACGAAGTTATAACATGATAAAGCTGAAACAAGCTTTCTGTTAGCATATTATTTTTATGAAGTGGATAAGAATATAAGGTGGAGAAGGTGGACGAAACCTGGATAATACGTTACATTTACTCTTGCAGGTATGTCAAAAGATTCGTTGAAACTAGGGATATTTTGGCTGGTGCTTTGCGTTACTATCAGAAAAAGGAGGCGGTCATTTATGCCTCTTTTCTAAAATGGTAAGTCATGCCGAAGAAATCGGCATAAATCTAATCAGCACGGGAACTCATTTAGACTAGGGACTAACAAAGGAAGATAGGCCGACCCTTTAAAAGTCAGCATGGTACTGATGTATTTTTTGGGCGTGGCCAATGATCTTGATAGGATCTGCGCGAATGACGTCATTCAAATTGACGGAGAGGGTAATGTCTCTGTTTTCTAATTGAAATAAACAAGAGACTGCTGAGAATGCGAGCGGACCCTGTACTTAATCACGCACTGTCCCACCATGTTTACTTCATGGAAGTCGGAGAGATGCCAACCTAATATCCCTATGGTCTTATAAAAACAAAAGTAAACCCAGCCATAAACCACTGCGCAAAATCAAGCCATTCGCCACGTCTAAAAATACCCCTATATGTTTTCGGCTTTTGCGAAAGTTTGATAAACGGTTACTCTAAGAAGAGTAAGAGTGGGAGGGAGGGAGAGAAGGAATGAGAAACGGCTTTATAATAAATAGCAATACTGCAATATTTTATCTCAAGAGTTTCTGTCGGTGTCTGCCGTCTTCCGGTTGTGCTAAGGATAACGGCAAGACGTTCTACTGTCTCCCTTCATGCAGGAGTGTACGAAACGCCTACCATGCATAAGGGAAGAACTTCAAATACATTTAATCCACGTTAAGACACATGCAATAACAGGAAAGTAATGGAAATGCCCAATCCTAAAATCTATAATGAGAAAAGATGTAATATCAAAATACATCAAGTAGTTGTAGTGTTTAACGCCCACTTTTACTACTACGGCACCGCAAGCTATGACACTGGTGATACATGAAATGAAGATGGAGCACCGGTGGAATGAGATGGCGGGGGAAACCGGAGCACCCGGAGAAAATCCGCCCTGACGCCGCTTCGTCCACCACGAATACCACATGCGGGTCGCTGGGATCGAAACCGGGCCGCCTAGATGGTAGGTGAGCGCGCTAACCGCTCGGCCACGGCACCGCCAAAATACATCAAGAATTCACCGTGCACTCAATCATGACTACACCCATAATTGATGAAGTGGTTTTAATTTCTGAATTTGTCTCAGTTTTAGAAACTGCAATGGGTTCTAAGTTATATTTCCTGAAAGGATCATAATTCCAATAAATAATACTTAGCTCATATCAGTGGTAATACTTGCCTCTGCTAGTAATAGTTCTCGAAGTACACATTATATTATAACAGACCAGTAATATGTATATAATTACAAATATGCAACTCTTGCTCTGTTAATAACTTGAATAAAACTAAATAAATGAAGATATTCTGAGATCAATAATGATATTGTACCGTTATTTAACGTAATGCCCTTGATGCGCTCTGGCCGCTTGTAGGGTACTTTGATATCATCCTTCCTCCCGGTGTGTGACGCGTGACAGACAAGACAAGGGTAGCAGGTGGTGTGCAATTCATTTGTTATTTGCTGCTAAATTTATTTCTGGATTTATTCAATAACAGCGCGTTCTTCCATTGTTTTATTCTCAACTTAGCTCATACATATTTTTATATGTTATGTTAGTGTATAAAATAAGTAATTGATATGGCGTTTATTACTGACGGGACGATACCACTCTTTGTCGATACTCAATAGAGATACTGATTTTTAAGCACCGATAATCGATATTCACTTTTATAAAGTCGATAGCTTGTTCACTTAAAAAGGTTCTGTGTATAAACGCATATAACCAACTCTGTTTTGCTCATCATTTTCAGATGTAGCGGTTAACATGTTCTGCATTTCTTTTTCAATAGAGGTTCTGTAAACTTCAGTAGGTGCATGAATGCAATATGCTTCTTTAAATATGCTGTAGGTATTATGTGATTTACCATCGCGCGGAAAGGTTTTTCTGCATATTTTACACACTGCCCTGCTATCGTTAGTATTGTCTACTTAAGAATAGTTCCATATTTCACTCATGTTTTATTCAACAGCACTGTTGTACTTTGTTATAACAAAATATTTATGGAAATTAGTCGCATGGTATACCTGTAAGGCACGGTCGTGACCCGGGCTTGACTTGCGAAACACAAACTAACATATGGAGGACGGGAGCAAACATTTCCATGCGCTGTACTGTCTCACGTCTTAAGTTCTGACTTGCTTCTGCTGGAGTAGGTAAATGTAAAAGTCGAGAGTGAGTCACCAAGCCATGCTGTTGCACAAGTGTGCACATTACATGAGTACCTCTAGTCCTCCGATTGTTTAGATACACGAGTCTATGAAGGGTAACATTCATTCACCCACAGGAAACGCAGACAAGGTCTATCAAGAACTATAGTCCAACAACTCTCTGGGTACACGTGAAACGTAACGTCAAGCCTCGACTCCTTTCACGCCTTATGTTGCATATCAAGTTAAACGCAACAACTTTCAAAAATGCGAAACTAAAAAAGTTAAAGGTATAGAAAAATGCCGAGGGTTTACCTCTAAGCATTATACATTCTTGGATACCACCAAGCACCGACAGTATCGAAGAATCGAGGTGCCATCCCTAGTGTATGCACATATTTAGCCGTTTGAGAATGTAGGCACATTTGTGCTGCTACCTTGCCAGCATTCCAAACAGTTTGTATTATGATCAGGGTTCGGGGTTTTAGTAAGTACACATAGGAATGATATAAACAGCACGGAGCATAGAACCGGCAGGTAGCGTGAGGGTTGAGGAAACGCCACATCCACCCCTACACAACAGTCTGTTTCTTGCGACTGTCGTGTTTGTTTTCGCTGCATATCATATAGGCAAAGTAAGAGAGCCGAGACTATGCCGAAAGTAGAACAGGTTCAAACATCAAAACCATCATTACATTGGCATTGTTTGTGGAGGTATTTGGCAAGGAATATTTCAGCACAAATGGCGACACCATCACGTGTCAGGTATGTCACATAGAGCTTAGGGGGCGTTGAAAACACCATGTTAAACTGCACTGGAACTCAATGAAACACAAGAAACATGTTGCGTTATTGGAGGAAAAAAAAACAACAACAACAATGCAGAAAAGTTACCCAAATCCACCTCAGCTAGAAACTACAAAACGAATTTTTTTGAGGATCTGTGTTATACGCTAATAAAAGCTAATATTCCTTTAAACAAATTGCAGCACCGTTGTTTCATAGCCTTCATAGACAAGTATGCCAATAGAAATATGCCTTCAGAAACACAATTACGTAAAATACATTTACCAAAGGCCTATGAAAAATGTCTAAATAATATCAGAGATGAGGTAGCAGATAAAAAGATTTTTATATCTACAGATGACACTAAAGGCGCCGCTAATAAGTCAGTCGCTAATGTTGTAGGAACCCTCACGTCTGAGGTCCAGGTAACAAATGTCTTTTAACGTCCGAAGAAATGCATAAATTTACCATTCTACAATGAACAAACTGTTTAATTATTCATTGTCTTTGCTGTAACCTACCATTATTAGGAAAGAAAATGTTTTGCTACTTGTTACGGACGGGGCTTTCTATGTGAAGAAAGCTGCCACACCAATACAACAAGCATTTCCAAAATTAATACATTTAACTTGTCTAGTGCATGGTCTCCACCGAGTTTCAGAAGAAATTAGATCCTCTTTTCTAAATGTTGATGCTATTATAGCCAATATGAAGAAGATATTTTGCAAGGCACCCTCCAGAATTGAGACATTTAAAGAGATGACGCCTGGAATTCCCTTGCCTCCACAACCAAATGTAACTCGGTGGGGGACATGACTACAGGCTGCAGTATATTGTACTCAACATTACGACAACATTATAAACATAATAAACGTATTTGACGAGCAGAAAAATGTCACAATACATGCAGTGAAGAAAGTAATTACATCAGCCTTGATAGAAGATCTTTCATACATTCAGATGCATTTCAGCAATATAGTAACAGTAATAACATATTTACAGTTGTCTGCATTAAAATATGCCCGAGGCCATTAAGACAATAAAACAAGTTTCAGAGACACTGAGTCAAATACCAGCGAGCGATGTTAGGGAAAGGGTGACATATAAACTTAAAAGTGTTCTAGAGAAGAGTACTGGATATTCAGATTCGTTGTTCCATCAGGAAAGCTCCAGCTACCCCGACGGTTCATGCGTTTTGTACGCTCCTGTTACGTCGTGTGATGTAGAACATAGTTTCTCAAAACACAAAAACTGTTTGCGAGCAAATCGGATGCGATTTAGTTTTAATGCATTTAGGAAATACAGTATTGCACATTGCAATAACTGTGCTCACGACAACGTTCCTAGCTAAAATGTCGACATTAAAACGCTAATAAAACCGATGTTTATTGCACGCTACAAATGCACGCTAGGTATAGTAAATGTGTATGATGTTCCGGGCCCAGTTGAACTACATTTCACTGCCTCTGAAAAGAGTGACATACAGGAAACAAATGACTCTAGGTTTGAAAAGTCTACACCTTTCACCGCCCCCACCCCGCAAAAAAAGTTTGCAACCACAACAAGATATAAAACTGTGCTTCCAAATACACAAAAAATACAGAAAATGACCATGCTTCAAATGAAAAATGGGAAGAAATGAAAGCAAGTTTGAAGCATTCCACGCCACTTGAGATTATGCAAAAAGTGTGATGTAACACACTGTCATAGATGTTTTGAACCTTACCACAGTTGATAAAAAGCTTTTACTACACCAAAGGTTTCAGTTAATACGTGGTTTGGCTTTAAATTGTATGATTGCTTTAAGAAATGAAGTTTAATCATAAAATACATGAACTTGATGAAAATCTGTTCGTTCATCATTACAGTGTGTTTTGATTCCGTTATTGCCCAGAGATGTATATATAGACCGGATGGTTTTGGGACACTTGTGAATAAAAAGGCGAACAAAATATATTGTTGATACACTGTATGCTGAACCAATACAATACATATGCTTTTCTTGATTTTTTTAAAAAAACAAAAATAAGTTGGGCGTTAATGGGCTAAGTAATTGCAGACAGAAAACAAACTGTACTGTGGTTCTTATCGTACATATACTACAGATTATTTGAGCTTACATTGTGTTTCAAATATGCACACAAATGGCAAAGGCCTTCTGCTAGTAACATGTTTCAAGGAACGGAGGTCTATTTCTGTCATACATCAGTTAAAGAGAAGTTTTGTGTAAGCTATAGTAGCTTTCATTTACCAACAACGATGCACAGTAACAACGGTAACCGGCCTATCAGATTTAATTATGCTGTAGAGTTCATACAATGCGGTTGTCTTCATCTTAGATATTTTAACGTGCCCTGTGTTGTTTTACTAAAGACTCCCAAAATGTCTGTTATGTTTTGTAATACAAACAAATAATGGGGAAGGATGTAACTTTACGATAAGTTAGTGATTATAGCAAATAAAGCATAATTATGTGTTGTTGAAACAATACTTTCTGAATTCACTCGGTTATGATCGAATGTTCGTAGCCTTCCTAAAGAGTGTAGTGAGTACTGGTATACCAAAAATGAAGACTTTATTTTAGCATTTATTTGACAGCTGGGACACACATTGTGACCCTTAGGAGCCGGCAAACCTAAACTATCTCTGACTATAAAGCATGTGGAAAATTACACAATATGAATTGCAAGCACCATAAAACAATAGCCACCAGTTTCGTTATTTGTTGCATGTCATTTTCTTCGTAGGAGCAAGGCACAATATTTTGTATGAAGTTCACAAGTTCGCTTCGCTTCGGGTCCATTATTGATCAGTCTTTCCGAGCATTTGTTTAGACTTCTCTGACTAATAACAGAAAGTAATGAAAACTGATCCTGAAGAGCAACAAATTATTTTTTCATGTAGTTTTAGAACAATCGAAATGCGTTAAGGAATGTGCACAATATGCGCAAGAAATAAAATTTGAGTGCCCATGATGCCCATACAGCACACTTACTTAACGAAAGTAACAGGTAGGGCCTTAAGTTTTTCCACATATTTGTTCTTTATATACATATTAGACTTGCACAGCTCAGGATTTAAACGCAGGACTTTTACTCACCTCCGGTTAAGGCATTAACGCGTATCCTGTTATAAAGTATCAAAGCAAGAAGTTTTACGGGTTTGTTAATGATCCAGATGAGCTTTACAATAATTTCGTCTGGCTCTGTTCTCTGCTTCCCTTCAGCTTTTAGAAAGTTTAAAGGGCACTCAATGCGGCGTGTCTTTAGAATTTTTGTAACCTACAACAGCACTATACGCATTTCCATAACCCCAATTACATGTACGAAATCAAACTATACTGTGATTAAACCTTGTAATACCTTTAACTCAAATATGACAGAAAGTTAGGCACATTAGTTGTCCCTGTTACCCGCTAGAGGATTGCAAAGGAGCGATCTGAATCACTTCAGGAGCTCGACGTTGCCGGCCGGTCTCACATTCGCTCCCTTCCGCTCGCCCTGCGTTCCCTGAGGGTTCGTTCGCTGGTCGTGTTCTGTTTTATTCACGAAAGCAGTGCAGCGTCACAGCTTCGTGTCCAGGGTGCACCTTCGCTTTTGTGGCTTAAGTGGTCCCTATAAAAACAACACAGTACTTCGTAGTACCACGATAAACACTTGACGGTAGTGAAGTGGTTAGGATCTCCGCTTGTTATACTAAAAACCGGTGTTCAATTCTCCATCGTTAAGGATTTGTGTTTATTTTAATCGTTTTAATGTAATATCTAGGGCCCGGATTTTAATAGCCTAACATACTTGAACAATGACCGTAAAAAGATGACTTTATGACCTTAAAATTCACTAAAAATTAGCCAAAACAGACAAAAAAAAACTGACCAAAACCTAAAAATTAAAACGATCAATGTTAATTTGTTTTTATCCTCATTTATTTTTCTTCAGTGCAGCATTACAATAACTTACAAACACCTTCTGCAAATTTTGAAATGTGAGAGACTGACGATTATCTACCAGAGGAGACTTGTACATAGAAAACCGCTTTTCTAAGTCGACTAAAGACACAGGAGCACACTTAAAATAACAATAAACGTTAGACTTTAGTTCTTGTTCCACACCATTCAGTGAATATTTCTTCCCTGCCAGCAGATCACTAATCTCACATGGAACATTTTTCTTCTAAAATGTTTCATTTTCTTAAGCACAAGTTCACCAATTTCACCTTCTACACTAGATAGTTTATACTCCGTTGATTTAACCACAACTATTCGCGTTGACAATGGACAACCACATTCTTCCAGGGATGTAATAACAGCTAGCAAAAATACAAAATTTTATTTTATGTAGGTCAGTTTACCTTCGATTTTGATGTTTGAGAATAGTGCTTGCGAAATTTTAACTGCTGCTGCATTGCCACTGTCAACAGAATTGATGACCTTTTCCACAGTATCAAAATAGTCACAATAATAAATGCAGGCTTTTAATCAGGTTCCCCATCTAGCAAGCACTGGAGCAAGTGGAAGTGGGGTCAGTAGTTATAGTCCCTCCTTAAGCAATTGGATTAACGATTTTTTCGCCACTAGATGGCGTTAGTGTCGCGTGGCGCTAGTGTGGCATTTTGATGGCGGGAAATTTGAAAATTTCAAGATGGCTGAAAATTTGAAAATTGGAAATTTTTCCGCCATAATGGTAGGTTTCAAATATTCAAATTTTCGCGCCATTTAATGTTTTTCAAATTTCGCGCCATGAAAAGGCGCCACACTGAAAAAACTTAAGATGTCAAATTTGAGAATTTGAAATTTTTTTCTGTGAGCGTAGTTAATTTCACATTTTCAAACTTCCCGCCATCAACGGTGCGCGCGCGCCGTGCGCCAATAACGCCATGGGATAATCGTTAATCCGATTGCTTAAGGAGGGACTGTTGATTAGATTAGTTATTTTTATTGAGAAGATGCATTGAAAAACAGTTTAAATTGTTGTTGTACCAAAAGGAGTACAAACCTGTTTGTTGGTTGTAGAAATTTGGTTGCAAACGATCTGTTCCGTGTGGGTTGGATGGGTAATGATGAAAGATGAGTTATCCGTTGACGCGCAAGTGCAAGTTGCCACATTGAGGACAAGTGAGGGAGACGAAGCCGGAATTTGCAGCAGGAGGAGCCGTGGTATGTCTTTCAGGGTTGGCAGGTCGTTCCTCTACGAGAGCTCTGTACCCACTGAGGGTAAAATGAGACGTCTATGTAGATGAAAGAGTCATCCGGTGTAAGAGCTGTGTTTGCGATCGCAGACACACCCGCTGGGGTGGGGAGATCGGATTCTCTGGCACAGGAAAAAACCGTTGAGATTTTACCACCAACCGTTGCTATTTGAGATGATTTAGCCGTTGAGGAGCAAGAGCAAGTTGACACCTGGAACATAAGTTTGAGTGACGAAGCCGGACTTTGCCGCAGGAGTAGTTGTAGGTCTTGCACAGGGCTGGCATGTCGTACCTCTACGAGAGCTGTCTCAGCTGAAGGCAAGATGAGACGTCTATGTAGATGAAAGAGGTATCTGGTGTAAGGGCTGAGTTTGCGAACACGCCCACATCCATTGGTGAGGAGGCGGTGGGGGAAGGGGGTGGGGGAAGGGGGGTGGGAGGGGAGAGGTGATTGCGATATACCACATCCACAGGATGGGGTTTTCTGGCACAGGAAAAAACCGTTAAGATGTCCCCACCAACCGTTAACTTTTTTGAATAAAATAATATGATTGGTGGACCTTGAGCGTGTGGATGTTGAATGAGTACTCTGTCTTGACGGACGTTAAGCATCCAATCGCCGAGAATGTGATCTGTCATAATATATGTCGGTGAATGGTCCAAGTGCGCTGATAAGCATCTGCCGAGGTACAACCGCTCTACGTTTTTTATCATTTGCTGCATTTTGACTGCCGAGATGTATTGTTCCTCGTAGAAAACTAAAAAAGGCACGTGATTTGCGGAAGGGAGAAGTGATGTGGTCTTGACGGGTGTTGGGAAGCAGAGAAGGGGAAAATCTTCGAGGAATGGGGAAACGTGATATGCGGAAGTGACGTGGCGTGATCTGATTGGATAAAATAAGACGGGTTGGGATTTGGTCGTTAGGATTCCAAAATGACGATGATTGGTGGAAATAAGGTGCGTTGCCATTGGATGAAAAATGAGGAAGCAACCTTTGCCTTATAAAAAAGGGAGAGAAAAAGGAATTGCAAGAATGATAGCGCTGCTGATGGTGAAAAAGCTTAGTTTAAAAAAACGAAAAAAAAAGTCGGACTTAGACTTAAATCTTTTGAAGAACGAGATATGAAAATGTTGAAAAAACCCAACATGGAATATGTTTCCAAATTTTGTATTTTCTGAAAAAAATAGCTTCAGAATTTTGCTTAAAATATCAATTATATTGATACGTATAAAGTTGAGTCTTCTTTTTTTTTCCTCGTTTGCTTGTTTTTTTTATTCGTCTTTTTTTGTTTGTTTTTTGAACATAGGTTCATATTTCTAACGTATTTAACAGACATGCTTTAATGTTAAGCCAACAGTTAAAATCCGATAAAATGCGCAGACTATGGTTGAACACGTCACGCTATCAAATTAAGACAACAAGGTAATTCAAGAGCTGATTAGCAAGCTTTTTTAAATGCTTGGCATACCTTTTAAAGAAGGCGTTAATACGAGTCTCTCACACAGATAGAAAATGCTGGCAGATAATATGCAACTTGCCTTGATACCTACACACAAACATTCCGTGGCAATTACGTGCTTTGAAATCGAGCTGCATCTTGCTATGCTATTATATGCTGACTGTTCCTCTCGCGGCTTAAGAGGCCAGCGGACACACGTTTGCATTCACGCGCGGGCCAGGTCATCCAGTTACGATAAGGTGTTATATATCCCGACAGTTTACCTCGAAATATGTCATATAAGAATAAAAGCTTAAACATGTAGTTGATTGAAACATAGAATAGTTTAATGATGTTAAGCAAAACCATTACAAGGAGACGCACAGTGGCGTAAAATGAACAAATATATGAATGTAACATAGTTCAGAGCAATACTGAATTGTTTGTTTTTTCTTGTTTGCTTGTCAAATCACACACACACGGTCACTGATGTTTTTTTCATTGGAGAGGAAAGCGTTAGCAAATTGTTTTCTTATTATTTTAATACTAGCGGGATAAATCTATAAATCATTGCTTAATAAATCAATTTATACAATTTTTGTAGGACAAAAATTCTTACTCTATCCATAACGCAATTCATCATTCCTCTTATAAAACAGAAAGTAAACAAAATAAACACACCAGGAAAACACAATCCAAAACAAAATACTCTGTTGCACAAACAGGGATCCAATTCCCTTTACACACGCACAGTAGATGGGGAAAAAGGTTTTCGCTTGACACGGAGAAAGATCCCATGATGATTGTCCAAGCAACTGAATAACACTGACTAACGAGGCAAGATGCTAGTTTTAAAAACGCTGAGAAATCAAGAAAAGTTTTCTGCTACGAAATATGACCGTTGGCATTTTAAATGATCTTGGAAATGTGCAAGAACATACCTGAAAATGCAGTTTTTGGCCGACAGTTGGGGGAAATCGACTGACGTGGCAAGATGCTAGTTCAAAAAACCTGAAGCAATCATTACCAGACTTCCGGTATGCAATATGACCGTTTTCTTGGAAAAAAACTGAACTTGCGCACGAGCTAAGCATCATGCCGAGGCACGGTGGGAGGTGGAGGGGGGGGGGGGGAGAGAAGCGAACTCGGTTTGTGGCGTGTGCAGGATTTGTTTAGCTGTGTCAGAAAGTCACGTAGCCTACTTTCCTAGCAAGATGTGAACCGATGACTGACCGGAAGTGTCACATGACATTATATTATTCCTTACTTTCTTTTTAATTTCTCTATTACGAATAGGAAGCCGGGGAACTATTCCATTTCGCCCAAACATTGTATGTGGAGATTTCACCGGAATATATGTTTTGAGCTCCCCTAAAAAATCATTTTTTCACAAAGGTCTGCGTGCGTGTGCATGTGAGAACAGCATACATCAAAAACGAAAAGGAGATTAAGAACCAAACATGGTATTTATAATATATAAATGCGACACGAAGATTTTAATAAAATTATTTATTCATTCATGCATTCATTTAGTTATTTGACAATTATGATATTATTCCTTTCTTTCTTTTGTTTTCTTTTCCTTTTTTTTTTTTTAAATTTCTCTATTACGGATAGTAAGTCGCGGAACTATTGGATTTCGCCCCCAAAAAAATTCCATGTCGAGATTTCACCGGAAATATATGTTTTGAGGACCCTGAAGAAGCATTTTTTTCCACAAAGCTCCGTGTGCGTACGTATGTGAAAACAGCATGCTTCAAACACGACAAGCTGATTAAGAACCAAAGTTGGAATTTATAATATATAAATGCGACACGAGGATTTTAATGAAAATCTCTCTACCCTAAACAGCTTGTTCCATGGAAAATTTTTCGAAAGATTTTACTAGTGTTATCACGGTTTTGTGAAAGAAAAAATGAAATTATAAGTCTATGCGAGCGCAGGAAAATCATTTCGTGCGCGTTAAGGATACCCATCTGTGAAATTTTGAATATCTACAGTTTTCATTGGATTGATTTGAAATTTTAACACAACAATCACTGTATAGTGAGGAGTAACTGTGCTAAATTTCATACATTTAGTCAGATTAGTTGCTAACATATTAAAATTTTATTATATATTTTTAAATATTTGTGTAAATGGTTCCCCATGATGCAATTTTGATTTGAAAAACTTAATAATTTTCAGTTATGTCCTGTAATAGAATGTTAGCAAATTGATGAGATAATTTTTTAATCTTGTTGTTAGTTTGGATAAAAATAAATTTTAAAGTTTAAATTCATAATTTTTTTCATTTCAATTTCGAAATGTAAACTTAAATATTTAATTACTCAGCAGTTACTCACATTATGAAAAAATTATTTCAACATTTCTTCTTAATGTTATTTCTAAGCAGATACACCAAATTTCATGCATAAGTACTGAACATTGCATCGTGTGGAGCATTTTAAAGAGCAAATAGTGTTAAAAATAAAAACATGGAAAAACTAAGTTTGAAGTCATAGCAAGGATAATGGAAATGTATGGATTTAAATGGACACGACCACTTACAGGCAATCAGTTAGACGGGCACACGACATAGTTAAAAAGGCCGTAAGGCTATAAAAAGCATATAAAAATAAAGCAGAAGATTTAAACTATTTGATAAAACAAAAATCCATTTTTGATAATTTTTGAAATTTTTAGCCTTTTTACACAGATTCGTATCCTTAATACACGTATGGTGTGTCATAAAGCCTCGGAAAGAGTCGTAAAAATGTGACAGTTAACCCTTCTTCTTCTTCCTTCCCTGATTACCCTCCCCTTATGAAGGTCTTACAAGCCTGTGCTTAGGGCCAGACTTCTAGCGAGGAATATAGGAACCTATGGACAGGACAGAGTGAACACCTGGAAGCGGGTTGTCAGCCCATCACAAAGTATGATCCTGAGTTAAAGAATGATATGAAATGCAGGTGAAATGGATGATTTTGAAAGGTGATGATGGAGCAGTTGGAGGAATTTGTGGAGGGGAAACCGGAGAACCCAGAGAAAATCCGCCCAGACGCCGCATCGTCAGTTTCCATTGGTCATATGAAGTCGTATTTAGCTGTTTTAACGGTTTTTGGAGATGTACGAGCCCCGCCCGTACTTCTCCAGCTCGTCCGTTATGTCTCCCAGGAGGCGAGCCTTCTAATGGTATGAATGTTGGGAAGCTTGTCGGAGGGGTAGACGCCCGAAAAGTGAGGACGCGTGGAGGGGCATGTCGATAAAAATTGTTGTATTTGAAAGGTGTTCATGATACAAAAATGGAGCGGTTGGCGTCTATTTCGAGAGTGCGGTGAATTTCCGATACAGTAGGCTTTGTGCGATAGTCAAATGTTTGAGATTCTGTTGTCTTTGCACACTTAACATATAAAAAAATGAACAACGATGATCCATTTCACGAAAGTTTTAAGTTTTCCGAAACTCACACACATAACAAGGAATATCTCCGAAATGGATCACCCTACAACACAACTTATTGAAACATAAATTGTGTATTTTAGCAAGATCTACATTTTTTGTATAGTATAATTTGGTCTATCTCTAACGGTTTGCCAGTTACGCAAAAGTCGTCCAGAATAAATACGACTACAGGGGCTATAGCCAGAAAATTCAAGATATACATTTCAGTGGTCATAAAAATATCTCAAACATATGACATTTAATCAAAATCGTTAGAGCTATTTTCAAGAAAATCAAAATTTCCGAAAAATTTTCCTTTTAAATGGTAGTTTAGGATGGGGCTATTTTTCTTCAAAATCTTTGTGTCGCGTCCTTGAAAGACATTAAACTTATATACCAACTTTGGTTTTTAACCGACTTTTCGATTTGAGCTATGTTGTCCACAGACTGACAGACTGACACACAGACACACACTCGGACTTTTTTCTAAAAATGCTCTTATTTTATTCATGGGGTCTCAAAACATATATTTCGGGTGAAATCTCGACATCGGATTTTCGGGTGGAATACAATACTTCCCTACTTACCAGTAGAGAAAGTAATACTATTGCCCTGATAGCATGTCGGAAGATGAACGAGCGAACTTTGAAAAGTGGTACGCTGAAAAAAAGGCCCACAACTACATCTTTGACATGCAAGCCGAAATGTTGGCCTACTGCAAGATGGAAATTTTGCTGCTCAGTCAGGGTGTCCTAAAGTTTAGGAAAGAGTTTCTCGATGAGAACGGCATTGATGCTTTTCGAGAATGTGTGACTATTGCACAGGCAGGAATGAATGTGTACCGAAAACGGTAAAACTGTTTATAGAAGAGTGAGCAGAGAAGGAGATATGAATGTGCGATGTGCGATGCCAGGATTTTCATCCCGTTGTGCAAGAGTCGCAGTATTCAGCAGTTGGATGCCGTCAGCAACCTTGCAAGACACGAGTTCGCACGGATCACATTGGTCTTTGAGAAGCAAGCAGAACATGCTATTCAGGAAAATATGCATGACAAATTCTGGTATGTTCTGAAAAAAGAAGCGATTTTACATTCACACGCACTAAAAGCATTTTAATCCCTCTTCTACAGATGAGTCATACAACTTTCTGTATGTTTGAAATTAAAATGCCACGTATTACACTCACACTGTTTTCTCTACTCACCTTTAAATAACACATTCGCATTTCTTTCTCTGCTCACTCCTTTGAAAACAGTTTTCCTGAAAAAGTGATCATAAACTGCCTCAAAAATGTCTCTAACATGTTTGATTTAAATGTCGTAAGTTTAAGATATTTTTTGTGGCACAACGCACATTTCCACAGCCTCAACTCTGCTTTGGTCGAAAAAATTAGAGTACATACATAGATGTTGGCAGATGAATAGCATAAATGTTTGAAAAAGAATAGTTTAGTGGAGTGTTAAACGCCGTGATTAGAGATTTGAAAAGCTTCACTCCGAGTGCAGTGAAAACATAAATAGAAATTGTTGCTTAAGCATCTACAGAGGGGGTATGTGAATGTGTTCCCTAAAAGTGAGCAGAGAAAACAGTGTGAATTTAGATGATATTTCTTGCTAGTAGAAGAGCGAGTGGAGAAAGAACTCGCACGCTATCCGCCGAGGTAGGTTTCAGTGTCTGCTTGCGTAGACCGGATCTCAAGATGTCACTCTTCTGTCACTGACAGACCAGAAGTTTCTTGTTTCGATGTATTCTGAAATTCTATGGGAGAGCAGTTCCGCGTGTGACTGACATTTACACTACATTTTCTTCTTAAAATGTCTGTCTAATGGCCAATATAGGTGTAAAAATGTTATTTTAACGACATACGATGACAGAGATTACATTGGTGGTTGTGATAGGAAAGATAAAAAACCTTAAAAAAGTGAAACAATTATTTAATAATGAGCGCTAAACTTTTCGTGACTTACTGACTTTTTGTCAACTGCAGGTCCAACTTCAAACGTTTGTCCTCCATTTTCTCTGAAAGTTTTCTTATTTGATTTGCTCTGAAAAATCACTTGAGAGAGGAACTTCTAAGCTTTCAAATGACCTGAAAAAAGATTTGGTATGTTATTCTCATCTGGAGATATTTATTCAAAGGTCAGCGTGACTGACATGAGTTTGTGGCTGACATGCGAAAATTGTAATACCTTGCCTTTGGTTTACATGGTATAACATATGATAAATCACAGTGATACTTATTATAGGTTACATACATGTAATACACACAGGTGTGTAATTGTATTTATCGTTTTGACAATAATCATATCCTTTGGAGAAGCATTAATGTCATGCAACATAAACAGAATAAACATGTTGGCAGCTCTCACTTCATATCACAGTTACGTCATTGCAAGTATAAAAAGCTGACTCAAAACCATAACAAAGACGACACATGAGAGCACAGCACACAGCACATACCTGTAACACACTCTGGATTGGACTCCTTATAGTGCAGGAACGCTAAATGCAGTAGCCTCGTAGTACACGCGCATATCACTACACTCTTTTTTATTCGCGAAGGTTGTGCATCATTCTGGCACTTTCCGCACATGAAAGAAAAGCATATTCCACAACATTTAAACCTAATATTTTCACATAATGAACCCGTTGAGTGGATGGCATAGGTGAAATACGTTCAAATCTTTTGTCGAGAAATTCTTTTGCTTCTTCAATTTCAGGCAGAGAAACCTCAAGAAGACATATTTGGTTTTCTTTCTAACAGTATTAACAAATTCTTCAGCACTCTGAATTCTGCTTCCTGCTTTCGCAGCTGTCCATGCCATCCTCTTCACTTGTCCTCCAATTGCATCTACTGCCACCTTTCCGTGATAGCATTCGAAGAAGTGCCATTCAATTTGGATTCCAAATACTTCGGAAAGATATGTCTCATGACTCAATGTGAATATATCTGCTTAAAATGACTAGCAGCTCCATCAGAAAACACTTTCACAAGTTCAAGATTCAGAACAATATTCAATATTTTCAAAAAGATATTCCTTAAGCAAATATCAACTGCATATTTGTCATGTGATACATAATCAGACACCAAAGCAAAATATTGTTTCTGAATTTCACCAATATCTCCTTTCCTATATCAGGCAACAGCAGCAAATATTGAGATCTGTGTATTGTTCCACTGGGCAGCTTGAATTTCATTTTGCTCCTTGCATGTGTAGATCTCAGAGAAGTCGATCTGTATCACAGCTTCACTAATTGCAACATTTTCCCCAGCCTTCTTAAAGGCCTCGGATTGCTGTCTTTTTACATAAACGTGATTTAGGAAATGTGACACGCAATTGGTCAGTTCTTGAATGCAGTCTTTTACAAATCCCTTTTTAACTTCTATTTCCATTCTTCTATTACGTGAACTCCACAGTTTCCATTCGCATGGAGAATTAGCGAGTTCACCCGAAATGTCTGCTCCACTCAAAGCCGGGCAGTTGGAGCATCCTCCCTGCATACACTTACTCGATTTCTGATCACAAACCACTTGTGCTATGAACTTACGAAATTCAGTCTCACTGAGTACGTGATTTTTACACAATGCTTTGAGAAGAAACTTCGTATTTTCATGTATAATGCATGTGCACACATTATGTGAGATCTGACTTTGAAGACGCACGTGAGCAGGGCGTAATTCAGCAAATTTTGTCAACCCCACGGACATTTCTTCTCGATCTTCTAGAAAGAGTGTATGTACTTATTTTAATGTTACCACTAGATACCTAATTCGAACTTCTGTTGTTTCTCCTTGAACATGGATTTCAATAAAATCACCTCTTTCAGGAGCTTGGTAAGATATTGAATCATCCTCACAGAACTTGATGATTGCACTTTTAAGTTCCTCTGATAGTTGTTTTCCCGATACCGGGACAGAATGCTTTGGTTTTACAACATGTAATCCCTGTTCAACTGCTAACTTACGAATCATTTCTTTTCTTTTGCGTGGTGATTGCGGCAATGCTTTCTCAACACGTTTTCTGCACTTTCCAAAATGCTGTTGTCTTTTGAAAGCCGCTGATGTTGATGGAGTATCCTTATCAATCCCTTCTTGGTCTCTTATCTTCTGTCTTGGTCGCTGTGCTTGTTTATGTCTCCTAATTCAGACTTGAGGTGTTATCTTCCTTGTTTTGTTTATTTCAGTATTGCTCTTCGTTTCCTCATAGTCACTTTTATTTTTTCCTTCCATTGTGGATAGCTGTCTTGCTCCTTCAGATATTGTTTGTATTCACGTTGTCTTTGGGTTGGAGTTTTAGCCATGGAGTCAGAAGCGGACTGATAGTCTATCCTGACTGAAATCTCACAAGCACTGTACGCGTATGACGACCACAGCGCGCCAGCACCAATTGTCCGTTAGTCACGTGTTTTGTGGGGAAACGAATGACTTTAGAGGAAAACTTTCTCATACTTTTTATTTGTTATATTGTAATGACGCAGAATCGAAAAGGATATTTATTTCAGTCTATTACTTTTCCGTCCAGAGGACTTTATCCTTATTTACCGTGACTGACATCGACACACAGTAATAACTAAACAGACTCTAAGGATTATTTATAAATGTCGAAAATTATTAGCCATATACATGTTTTAAAGATGAAGAGACATTGTGTGATGTACATCGAACAAAAATTAAAACAGTTGTACATGGTCCTGAAATATTGATATGATAATGACCGTTATTCACTTTTATTTTTAGTGTTTTGGAAATATGTGGGTAAGATGTGAAATTTGAACCCATTTTCACGTGAAAAACATTTATTTTTCAGTTCATAAGATACTTTGGAGTATCCAGCATCATCTTTCCTCAGTAAAAAAAAGTGAAACATTGATTTCAAATTTTAACACTCGGTATGACATATTCGCGGAATTGCTCGGGAGTATTCCGCTACGCCGTGGTGGGAATGTGGGAGTGCGTCGATCAGTTCCTGAAGATCAAGACGGAAGCCTCCGGATGGCCCTCGGGCTGCGACAACATGGACGCGAGAGAGCGATACCTGAGGGAGTTCTCGGAGCTCGAAGGCGTCGCCCTAGATCCCCACGCGATCGCACCCAACCCGTCCCCGGGACTGGATCTCCATGCAGTAGCTCTTCGGCCCCGTCGACGCAAACCGGGAGATGTACGAGCCCCGACCCTACTTCTCCAGCTCGTCCGTCATGTCTCCGAGGAGGCGTCCGACGGACGGCGTCCATTTCCCCCGGAGCGGCGGCGGCAACGACGGAGACGGGGTCGAAGTAGCACACCCGTTGTCCGAGTCGCTTCAGGTAAGAGTAGAGCACCAGGCGGGCGTGGGCCGTGGTGTAAGCCGCTATCACGACGTTGGCGGCGTGTTTCAGCTTGGGACTCTGTTCGTAGCACCTCAACACCACGTACATGACGTCGTCGGTGACGGGCACGTAGGTCTGCACTTGGACGCTCGGGTGGTTGAGCAGCACCAGGAGTCGATCTTACCTGTCGAAGAGCTCGCACGTGGGGAGGTTGTCCCTCTGCCCGACTATGCCCCAGAAGATGTCGAGCATCAGCTTGGCGAGCTCGCGCCGACCGGGGTTGGGTGCGATCGCGTGGGGATCTAGGGCGACGCCTTCGTGGTCCGAGAACACCCTCAGGTACCGCTCTCTCGCGTCCTGCGTGTCGCAGCCCGAGGGCCATCCGGAGGCTTCCGTCTTGATCTTCAGGAACTGATCGACGTAGGCCTCGAACAGTCCCTTGGCTCCGGTGACCAGGTCGTACTGCACCACGTCGTACTCCCAGATCTCGTGGACCTGGAGGAGGCGGTACCCCTCCTCGAGGGCTACCTTGACTTCGTCGACCACCCAGGTGCCCTTCAGGGCTCTCTCGTGCTCTCGGTGTTCGCACTCGTCTTGGTTCTCCAACTCCGTACAAGCGCCACATAGCGGAAACAAGAGCTTACCATTGATGCGCGCAAGCAGCACCGGGTGGTACAGGTGTTGCGGTGGTAGAACCACAGCCTTGATGAGCCCGCCGCGCACGTCTTCCACGCGCGAAAAGCGATCCACGTGGATCTTCGGGTGGCCAACGGGGTAGGGTTTGGTCTTGTTCACGAACGGGTACAGGCTGCACACGTCGTAATAGAAGATCTTCCTGTTCCCCTCGGACTCGCAGTACGTCTTGGTACAGTTGGTGCGGCCTCCGTAGAAGGTGTCTCTGGGATTCAGGCGTTCGGGTACCGGGAAGTCCCTAGCGTGGCGCTCGAGCTGGCAGTCGGCCTTCATCATAGCGTTGAACTCGCACTCCCACATTTCCACCACGGTGTAGCAGAATACTCCCATAGTATTTCAGAATGCATCGAAACAAGAAACTTCTGGTCTGTCAGTGACAGTAGAGTGACATCTTGAGATCCGGTCTACGCAAGCAGACACTGAAACCTAACTCGGCGGATAGCGTGCGAGCTCTTTCTCAACTCGCTCTTCTACTAGCAAGAAATATCATCTAAATTCACACTGTTTTCTCTGCTCACTTTTAGGGAACACATTCACATACCTCCTCTGTAGATGCTTAAGCAACAATTTCTATTTATGTTTTCACTGCACTCGGAGTGAAGCTTTTCAAATCTCTAATCACGGCGTTTAACACTCCACTAAACTATTCTTTTTCAAACATTTATGCTATTCATCTGCCAACATCTAGCATTTTAATTTCAAACATACAGAAAGTTGTATGACTCATCTGTAGAAGAGGGATTAAAATGCTTTTAGTGCGTGTGAATGTAAAATCGCTTCTTTTTTCAGAACATACCAGAATTTGTCATGCATATTTTCCTGAATAGCATGTTCTGCTTGCTTCTCAAAGACCAATGTGATCCGTGCGAACTCGTGTCTTGCAAGGTTGCTGACGGCATCCAACTGCTGAATACTGCGACTCTTGCACAACGGGATGAAAATCCTGGCATCGCACATCGCACATTCATATCTCCTTCTCTGCTCACTCTTCTATAAACAGTTTTACCGTTTTCGGTACACATTCATTCCTGCCTGTGCAATAGTCACACATTCTCGAAAAGCATCAATGCTGTTCTCATCGAGAAACTCTTTCCTAAACTTTAGGACACCCTGACTGAGCAGCAAAATTTCCATCTTGCAGTAGGCCAACATTTCGGCTTGCATGTCAAAGATGTAGTTGTGGGCCTTTTTTTCAGCGTACCACTTTTCAAAGTTCGCTCGTTCATCTTCCGACATGCTATCAGGGCAATAGTATTACTTTCTCTACTGGTAAGTAGGGAAGTATTGTATTCCACCCGAAAATCCGATGTCGAGATTTCACCCGAAATATATGTTTTGAGACCCCATGAATAAAATAAGAGCATTTTTAGAAAAAAGTCCGAGTGTGTGTCTGTGTGTCAGTCTGTCAGTCTGTGGACAACATAGCTCAAATCGAAAAGTCGGTTAAAAACCAAAGTTGGTATATAAGTTTAATGTCTTTCAAGGACGCGACACAAAGATTTTGAAGAAAAATAGCCCCATCCTAAACTACCATTTAAAAGGAAAATTTTTCGGAAATTTTGATTTTCTTGAAAATAGCTCTAACGATTTTGATTAAATGTCATATGTTTGAGATATTTTTATGACCACTGAAATGTATATCTTGAATTTTCTGGCTATAGCCCCTGTAGTCGTATTTATTCGGGACGACTTTTGCGTAACTGGCAAACCGTTAGAGATAGACCAAATTATACTATACAAAAAATGTAGATCTTGCTAAAATACACAATTTATGTTTCAATAAGTTGTCTTGTAGGGTGGTCTATTTCGGAGATATTCCTTGTTATATGTGTGAGTTTCGGAAAACTTAGAACTTTCGTGAAATGGATCATCGTTGTTCATTTTTTTTATATGTTAAGTGTGCAAAGACAACAGAATCTCAAACATTTGACTATCGCACAAAGCCTACTGTATCGGAAATTCACCACACTCTCGAAATAGACGCCAACCACTCCATTTTTGTATCATGAACAGCTTTCAAATACAACAATTTTTATCGACATGCCCCTCCACGCGTCCTCACTTTTCGGGCGTCTACCCTTCCGACAAGCTTCCCAACAATCATACCATTAGAATTTGGATTTGGTTTAAGGGCGCTCAACTTCTAGGTCATCAGCGATAGCATTAGAAGGCTCGCCTCCTGGGAGACATAACGGACGAGCTGGAGAAGTACGGGCGGGGCTCGTACATCTCCAAAAACCGTTAAAAACAGCTAAATACGACTTCATATGACCAATGGGAACTGACGATGCGGCGTCTGGGCGGATTTTCTCTGGGTTCTCCGGTTCAGGATCAAACTTTCTGATGGGCTGACAACCCGCTTCCAGGTGTTCACTCTGTCCTGTCCATAGGTTCCTGTATTCCCCGCTAGACGTCTGGCCCTAAGCACAGGCTTATAAGACCTTCATAAGGGAAGGGTAATCAGGGAGGGAAGAAGAAGAAGAAGGGTTAACTGCCACACTTTTACGACTCTTTCCGAGGCTTTATGACACACCATAACTGTATTAACGCGCACGAAATGATTTTCCTGCGCTCGCATACGACTTATAATTTCATTTTTTCTCTCACAAAAATGTGATAAGACTAGTAAAATCTTTCGAACAATTTTCCATGGAACATGCAGATTCGGGTAGAGACATTTTCATTAAAACCCTCGTGTCGCATTTATATATTATAAATACCAACTTTGGTTCTTAATCTGCTTGTCGTGATTGAAGTATGCTGTTCTCACATACGTACGCACACGGAGCTTTGTGGAAAAAAATGCTTCTTCAGGGTCCTCAAAACATATATTTCCGGTGAAATCTCGACATGGAATTTTTTTTGGGGGCGAAATCCAATAGTTCCGCGACTTACTATCCGTAATAGAGAAATTCAAAAAAAAAAAAAAAAAAAAAAAAAAGGAAAAGAAAACAAAAGAAAGAAAGGAATAATATCATAATTGTCAAATAACTAAATGAATGCATGAATGAATAAATAATTTTATTAAAATCTTCGTGTCGCATTTATATATTATAAATACCATGTTTGGTTCTTAATCTCCTTTTCGTTTTTGATGTATGCTGTTCTCACATGCACACGCACGCAGACCTTTGTGAAAAAATGCTTTTTCAGGGGAGCTCAAAACATATATTCCGGTGAAATCTCCACATACAATGTTTGGGCGAAATGGAATAGTTCCCCGGCTTCCTATTCGTAATAGAGAAATTAAAAAGAAAGTAAGGAATAATATAATGTCATGTGACACTTCCGGTCAGTCATCGGTTCACATCTTGCTAGGAAAAGTAGGCTACGTGACTTTCTGACACAGCTAAACAAATCCTGCACACGCCACAAACCGAGTTCGCTTCTCTCCCCCCCCCCCCTCCAATTCCCACCTTGCCTCGGCATGATGCTTAGCTCGTGCGCAAGTTCAGTTTTTTTCCAAGAAAACGGTCATATTGCATACCGGAAGTCTGGTAATGATTGCTTCAGGTTTTTTGAACTAGCATCTTGCCACGTCAGTCGATTTCCCCCAACTGTCGGCCAAAAACTGCATTTTCAGGTATGTTCTTGCACATTTCCAAGATCATTTAAAATGCCAACGGTCATATTTCGTAGCAGAAAACTTTTCTTGATTTCTCAGCGTTTTTAAAACTAGCATCTTGCCCCATTAGTCAGTATTATTCAGTTGCTTGGACGATCGTCATGGGATCTTTCTCCGTGTCAAGCGAAAACTTTTTTCCCCATCTACTGTGCGTGTGGAAAGAGAATTGGATCCCTGTTTGTGCAACAGAGTATTTTGTTTTGGATTGTGTCTTTCTGTAGTGTTTATTTTGTCTACTTTCTGTTTTATAAGAGGAATGATGAATTGCGTTATGGATAGAGTAAGAATTTTTGTCCTACAAAAATTGTATAAATTGATTTATTAAGCAATTATTTATCGATTTATCCCGCTAGTATTAAAATAATAAGAAAACAATTTGCTAACGCTTTCCTCTCCAATAAAAAAAAAAAAAAACATCAGTGACCGTGTGTGTGTGATTTGACAAGCAAACAAGAAAAAACAAACAATTCAGTATTGCTCTGAACTATGTTACATTCATATATTTGTTCATTTTGCGCCACTGTGTGTCTCCTTGTAATGGTTTTGCTTAACATCATTAAACTATTCTGTTTCAATCAACTACATGTTTAAGCTTTTATTCTTATATGACATATTTCGAGGTAAACTGTCGGGATATATAACACCTTATCGTAACTGGATGACCTGGCCCGCGCGTGAATGCAAACGTGTGTCTGCTGGCCTCTTAAGGATATGCATCTGTGAAATTTTGAAAATCCACAGTTTTGGTTCAATTTATTTGAAAATTTTATGCAGTAATCAGAGCATATTGCGTAGTATTTATACTAAGTTTCATGCATATATCTATCTTAGTTCCTTAGATATTAATTTTTTTATTCAACTTTTAAACTGTTTTGAAAAATCATTCCATACGATGCACTTATTTTTTAAAAAAATTGTAATTTTATAATTAAGTACATTAATAGTGTATTAATAAATTGCTAAGATGAATTTTTATTTTTACTGCTAGTTTGGGTGTAAAAAATTGTTGAACATGAGAAATAATTATTTTTCTTAAAATTTTTCATTACACAAACCTTATTAATTTCATTACATACAAAATATTAAGTTTATCAAAAAATAATCTTAGCATTATCTTTTTTAGTTAATTATGAGGAGGTACACAAAATGTCATACATTTATAAGAAAAACTGCATCGTGCAGAGCAAATTAAATCTGAAGAAATGCTGAAAAACTGAAATACGATAAAAAGAGGTTTTAAAATTGCATCACAAAAAATAGCAGGTTTCTGACCTTTTAGCTGTTTAAAAAGGTGGCCTGGTAGACTCAGCTGTGTGTACTCTAGGACTTGTATAGTTTTGACTTAAAACTGTGTCACAATCATTGCATTTAACAACTATTTTAGATGCAAATCCCAAAAAACTTGTAAGTTTTACATCTAGACTAGCACTGTCACATTCAACACATTTGGTGCCCCTGAAAATATTCTGCCATAAGCTTGAGTGTACCAAGGTGAAGTCATGGGAGGATTCTGAAATATGTGTTTCATCTCTTGTAAACATTGAGAGTTTAGTGTTAGACACTGCTCTTCACAAAAATACAAGAACTTCGCCTCTAAACACTTCTGTTTCCTTCATCTAGAGCTATAACATCAAAACAAACATTTAGGAGGGAAACAGAGTGCAAACCTACCGTCAAATGTTTTGAAGTGCACCCAACACACGTTATGATAAACAAACAACCCTGCCTTACATTATTCCGCGAAATTCAAATAAGAAAAATGAAAAGCACTAAGTCACGCTCAAAATCTTCGATTTTAGTGGGTACGCCCACCTGCAGGGAGCCATTTAAATGACCACGTGACATGGTTTAAAGGGCCGTAGGGGTATAAAAAGCACAGAAAACAAAACTAGAAGAATCATAGTATTTAATAACACCAAAATCAGTTTTTGTGATTTTTGACAGATTTTGGGCTATTTTCACAGATGCATATCCTTAAGCCGTGAGAGGAACAGTCAGCATATAATAGCATAGCAAGATGCAGCTCGATTTCAAAGCACGTAATTGTCACGGAATGTTTGTGTGTGAGTATCAAGGCAAGTTGCATATTATCTGCCAGCATTTTCTGTGTGAGAGACTCGTATTAACGCCTTCTTTAAAAGGTATGCCAAGCATTTAAAAAAGCTTGCTAATCAGCTCTTGAATTACCTTGTTATCTTAATTTGATAGCGTGACGTGTTCAACCATAGTCTGGGCATTTTATCGGATTTTAACTGTTGGCTTAACATTAAAGCGTGTCTGTTAAATACGTTAGAAGTATGAACCTATGTTCAAAAAACAAACAAAAAAAGACGAATAAAAAAAACAAGCAAACGAGGGAAAAAAAACAAGACTCAACTTTATAGGTATCAATATAATTGATATTTTAAGCAAAATTCTGAAGCTATTTTTTTCAGAAAATACAAAATTTGGAAACATATTCCATGTTGGGTTTTTTCAGCATTTTCATATCTCGTTCTTCAAAAGATTTAAATCTAACTCCGTTAACCGACTTTTTTTTTAGTTTTTTTAAACTATGCTTTTTCACCATCAGCAACGCTGTCATTCTTGCAATTCCTTTTTCTCTCCCTTTTTTTATAAAGCAAAGGTTGCTTCCTCATTTTTCATCCAATGGCAACGCACCTTATTTCCACCAATCATCGTCATTTTGGAATCCTAACGACCAAATCCCAACTCGTCTTATTTTATCCAATCAGATCACGCCACGTCACTTCCGCATATCACGTTTCCCCATTCCTCCAAGATCCTTCCCTTCTTTGCTTCCCAACACCCGTCAAGACCACATCACTTCTCCCTTCCGCAAATCACGTGCCTTTTTTTCGTTTTCTACAATTAACAATACATCTCGGCAGTCAAAATGCAGCAAATGATAAAAAACGTAGAGCGGTTGTACCTCGGCAGATGCTTATCAGCGCACTTGGACCATTCACCGACATATATTATGACAGATCACATTCTCGGCGATTGGATGCTTAACGTCCGTCAAGACAGAGTACTCGTTCAACATCCACACGCTCAAGGTCCACCAATCATATTATTTTATTCAAAAAAAGCAACGGTTGGTGGGAACATCTTAACGGTTTTTTCCTGTGCCAGAAAACCCCATCCTGCGGATGTGGTATATCGCAATCTCCCCTACCGTCCCAGCCCCCCTTCCCCCACCCCCTCCTCACCAACGGATGTGGGCGTGTTCGCAAACTCAACGCTTACACCTGATACCTCTTTCATCTACATAGACGTCTCATCTTGCCTTCAGCTGAGACCGAGCTCTCGTAGAGGAACGACATGCCAGCCCTGTGCAAGACCTACAGCTACTGCGGGAAATTCCGGCTTCGTCACTCAAACTTATGTTCCAGGTGTCAACTTGCTCTTGCTCCTCAACGGCTAAATCATCTCAAATAGCAACGGTTGGTGGTAAAATCTCAACGGTTTTTTCCTGTGCCAGAGAACCCGATCCCCCCACCCTAGCGGGTGTGTCTGCGATCGCAAACACAGCTCTTACAGCGGATGACTCTTTCATCTACATAGGCGTCTCATTTTACCCACAGTGCGTACCGAGCTCTCGTGGAGGAACGACCTGCCAACCCTGCAAGACATACCACGGCTCCTCCTGCTTCAAATTCCGGCTTCGTCACCCGCACTTGTCCTCAAGGTGGCAACTTGCACTTGCACCACAACGGATAAATCATCTTTCATCATACCCGTCCAACCCACAGGGAACACATCGTTTGCAACCAACTTTCTACAACCAACAAACAGGTTTGTACTCCTTTTGGTACAACAATAATTTAAACTGTTTTTTCAATGCATCTTCTCAATAAAAATAACTAATCTAATCAACAGTCCCTCCTTAAGCAATCGGACTAACGATTATCCCATGGCGTTATTGGCGCACGGCGCGCGCGCGCCGTTGATGGCGGGAAGTTTAAAAATTGGAAATTAACTACGCTCACAGAAAAAAAAAATTTCAAATTCTCACATTTAACGACATCATAAGTTTTTTCAGTGTGGCGCCTTTTCATGGCGCGAAAATTTGAAAATTTGAAGTCTACCACTATGGCGGGAAAATTTCAAATTTTCAAATTTTCCGCCATTTTGAAATTTTCAAATTTCCCACCATCAAAATGCGACACTAACGCCATCTAGCGGCGAAAAAATCGTTAATCCAATTGCTTAAGGAGGGACTATAACTACTGGGGTCCCATGGGCTGCTTTTTGGAATACCTTTACTCGACAAGGAGACTTCCAAAACACTTTTTTCGCATTTCCGATTAGTCTGTCAACATCTGGGAACTGGCCTCTTATTTCTTCAGCAACATGCACCATTTCTGAATAGAGTACGTTAAGGGAGTTCGCTGCTTTAACCATATAGGTGCTGTATCGGTGACGAATAGTAGTACAGATTCGTGCTGGACACCATTAGGCCAATTCATGGTTTGGTCAAACAATTTACTTAGTGGAATAATTCGCTTTCTCCAAAACATCACAATTTACGAGAAAGATATCACCTCTGCCTTCTTCATTCAAAACACTTGCAATTACATTCACAACATAGTGACCCATAGAGTCCGTAGCCTCGTTCATTCACACCCAGATGTGCTTGTCTTTCAGTTTCGTTCTGATTTCATTCATAGTCTTTTCATGTCATCGCTCGAGGTAGTTATTTCCTATTGTCAACTCATCTGGTAGAGTTTTTCCAGTCTATTTTTCCATAAAATTGTGGAAAGCATCATTGTTCAACTTAATGAACGGTATGTTTGCTGAGACAAAGATTTCACACAGATGTTCATAAAAGTGCTTTGCTTCCAGTCCTCATTTGTGTTTCCCTGTTGACATGTTGTTCGATGGTGAACCTCTTTTCTGCTGCTACTTTAACGTCGTTGACTTTGCAGTATAGAATGCACTGTCACTTGAAAATACGGTGTCTATATTCCGAAACAAACTGCTGTAGTTTCACAGTAGTTATGTGGCATGTTCAGAAAATAAATTTTACTCTGCATTTCGCCCATTAACAGCTTGTAAAAAACTGTATAAAGTACAGAAATACAAAACCTAAGTTGCTGGAGGATCTGTTTGCAAGACCCTAAGAGAATAACAGGTAGCCACACCATGAACATTACTTGCTGTATCCTTCAAATTCTCCCACATTTGACAAGATGTTAGCAATAACATTCCTTGTAGTTGGAGGAATCCACTTTGAAACAAACTCATACTGGAGGGGTTATTGCGCATTTCCAAGAAAATGACATTGCTTCTTAAACATGAACTTTTGAAACAAATAGGTAGCCCATACGCTGCCGTAATTTAAACAAATGTATTAAAACTAGTGAAAAATGACAAAAAGCTTACTTTTACGGTAAAATGACCTAACACATGCTTCTAAATAATAAAAAATATCCCTTTCCTCCAAAATATCCAAAAAACGAAGAAAGAAAGACCAATAAAAATGGTGTCATTTCACTCCTTGTGATACATTTCGTACGTATATTCAACTGAGCATCACCCTACTCTCGTCAGAAAAAAAGATGCAAAGTCATCGAAATCCGGACCCTAGTAATGTCCCATAAGTTCTAAACACATACTAACCAAGATGGCTCCGCGGTAACGTGTGAGGCTCGCATTCGGGGGGTAATGAGTTCGGTTCCCGTGGCCAAAATTCCGAGCCATGTGTTTTTTGGGGGTTCCCGAGTCGCTAGGCAAATACTGGGAAGGATAATTACATCCCCCGAATTTTCTGCGCGCCATTTCACTTCACCCCTACTCTGCTTTGTTGTTTCAGTGTTTTAAGTGTCGGCGTGTGAGTTTCGGCGTGTATATCAGACGCTTGCTTTCTGTAAATCCCCGTGGTCCGGACTGGGGAGGTCTCCGAGTCGCAGGCTCCACAGGGAAAACGGAAGTTTCCAACTAACTCACATTTTTTCCGTAACCCACAAGGAGATCTCAAATTCATATGTTATCGGAAAGACATATACAACCTGGGATACGCGAAGACGTCTTAGGGGGTACGTCAAATTTAAAACACCATACAGTCAGTACAATGATGTTTCATGAATGATAACACATAACGAAAAGTATTTCAGCCACAGGGATTTGAATAGCCCTCTATCCAAGAAACCATTTTTGTTACTCTACCGGTCTGCCCAATAATGTTCTCTTACAGCTGCTCCTCCCTAATCTTTGTTTCAAATACTAACAAAGTGCGGATATAGGTTACCGGCTGATTTATAACCTTTAAGTACTCAGTACGAGTATATTTTGTTCGTTTTCCTTAGTCTTACTTCTCGTTCCTTATGAGTTCAGGTTATCACAGTTGAATTTATTTTGACTGTGGAAGTGGACATGTTGCAACATGGATAAATTCGTCATAAGAGGAAAACGTAAAACTAATTAAACAATTGATACTGGCGATAGTATTAAAACACCACTAGTGAAAAGTGTGACAACGCGTGTTCCACTACAGGGCATCGGTGAAAATTGTATCGAAGTTGATCATCTCCGAGCAAGTTGAAAAACCTGACAAATATGAAGTAAGATATCACAGTGATCTTACATTACACATAGATTCACATCAAATAGGTGTGATTCACCACTTCCCCTCTGTATTATTTGCAAATGTGTCGAATAATTCTATGAAACCTTCCCTACTTAAGACAGTAACAATCACGGCGGTTATAAAGATAAGTCAGTCGAATTTTCAGGCAGAAGCACAACATTTATACAAAAGTTCAAACGTAATACAAATTTTTACAAAATCAATAAAGGTGCACTGGAAATATCACGAGTTAGCATTGCCAAATGCAGAAAATATATCACCTTATGCTGCAGTTCAAGGTCTTAATATTGGCGGCGCCGTGGCCGAGCGGTTAGCGCGCTCGCCTACCGTCTAGGGTTCGATCCCAGGGACCCGCATGTGGTATTCGTGGTGGACGAAGCGGCGTCAGGGCGGGTTTTCTCCGGCTGCTCCGGTTTCCCCTGCCATCTCATTCCACCGGTGCTCCATCTTCATTCCATGTATCATCAGTGTCACCGCCTGCGGTACCGTAGTAGTAAAAGCGGGCGTTAAACACTACAACAACAAGGTCTTAATCATTCTTTGATTATAGTAGATCAAATGTTACACAAAATTCCGCTAAGGTGAACATAACAATTCCTAATTTTTACACAACTGTAGGGCGTTGATTCCATGATTTGGTTGACTAAATACTAGAAAATATTAAAATGGACAAAGATTAGCGGTTCAAATAGATGAATCGGTGGGTATGTCTGATGATGTAGATGTTTATATGTGTTCGGTATTTTGTTAAAAAAGGTGTTATTGCTGATGAAATTCTGGAATATAAACAACGAGAGAGGGCATTTTTAAAATTCCTGATTTGTTGTGGGACTGGTGAGCAAGTTTGTCCCCAATTAGTGCTGCTTCATCGACAGTCAAAAAAGTGTTATTGATCGTATAGGCGACATTAACTCCAAAATAATATAGCAGCATTGCATCATGCACCGAGACAATTTGATAGCGAAAAAAGTAACTGCTGATTTACAGGAAACATTGAACATTGCTATAAAAATAGTCAATTATTTAATAGTCACGTGCACTGAACTTCCGTCTTTAAAAACTGCATTTTAGGACAAGAGAGCTACTACACACGCTCAATTGTTTTTGCATACCGAGATGCGCTGGTGATCGCGAGGACACATACTGACTTGTCTTTTTCACCGGAGGGGATATATTCAGATAATTAAACGAGCCCGATCTTTAACTTCAAGGTTTTGACAGAAATATTTTTAAAACTCATGAGAAGGTAGCGGGATTTTATAAGAATGTTTCGCTTTGGACTGATTGCATTAATAAAGGGAATATTGCAGTTCTTCCAACTGTGCTGGAACATAGTGGACAGAATAAAGTTAGTATTGATCATACCGAGCGGGATGGCTCAGCGGTAACGTCTGTAGCCCGCATTCGGGAGGTTGCGGGTTCGATCCATTTGGCCGCGCACTCTGACATGGGTTTTTCCGTGGTTTCCCCACGTCACTTAGACGGATGCTGGGGTGCATTATTTCATATCACGGTTTCCTTTCCGCCATTTCCCTTCATTCCATTTCCTTATCTTTCAGGTGTACCTTCAGGCGTGTGGTGCTGGCAGTGTCCGGCAGATGGCGCGGATGATTGCGTATGGGAATTGCTGTTCTCGGCGCTAGGTGGCGTTTGGCCGGCCCATTTACCGACACGTTTGATCAGTTTGTCCAATAGAGAAATGTGTGAGGTGCGGATGAAGGTATTGCGTTGACTAACACGTTTGGTCTGTTTACCGAACACTTACTATAAATTAGAATACTTCTGCTGCTTTGTACGCGTGCCGACTTAGGCAACGCGCACGAGATCTCGTTCTCGCGTGAAGTATTTTATCCTCTCCAATCCTCCCCAGTCAGAACCTGTCAGTTGTTATATCCTCACAGGACCTCATACCTTGCCGGGACTTATACAGAGAATTGTGTTGAGCTCTTGCCCCGAGCTGGGGTGCACGCAGCGACCGAACGGGGTCCTTTGGAGAAACTTAGTGCAGTGGTGGATGCAATCATAACCTTTTCGGGCCCATCTTCAATTCTTTTAAGGGTGGCAGTTAAGGTTTGGCCTTCAAGCAAACACAGACCTTATCAGTCCTTAATTCAATACTGCTTAAGGTCAAAGTTTACATATACGCCCCTTGTGCATAGAGAACCTTAAGACATGCGTCGTATACGACACGTGGGGTTCGAAGAGGTTAATGTTATACGTTTAATCCTTGTAATGTACTCCGTGTCTTAAAGCTAATGAATGTGCTATTGCAAATGTCAATACACACACGCACACACGCGTACGCACCCACGCACCCCACCCACCCCCACATAACCTCCCACTCACCCCCACACCCACATAACCCAGTCACACCCATCCACCACCTCCACACACCCACACCCACACACCTCCACTTCCCACCCGCCCACACCCCCCCACCCACTCCCACATAACCTCCCACTCACCCCCACACCCACATAACCCAGCCACACCCAGCCATCCACCTCCACACACCCACACCCCCCACCCACCCCCACCCACTCCCACATAACCTCCCACTCACCCCCACACCCACATGGTGAGAAGCGAATGGTCTGACCACTCGGCTACGGCGCGGCCTGTGATTGCTCGCTAATTTATATATACATTTGCAGTATGTTTGCACTCAAAACGTATGGTCCTTCTTTTCAACATTTATGTAAATATTCTTATTTACATACAAATATATAATACGCAACAATTTTACTGGCAGACTATTATAGGGTTAATATTTGCTAGGCCATCTAAGAGGAATTTGTCGAACTAAAATATTTCATGCTGATAAGAGTGTTACGTATGAATCAGCATGCATTCGTGCGGATGAGTCAGTTGTTCGGCACTCTCGGCTGAAGCAGTTAGCTGCTCTTTAGCGAAGAAAGGCTTTCAAAAGTGGAGGGAAGGGAATTGTGTTGTGTGCGTTTCAGCAGTATTTAGAGGAGAATCCTATGTTTCCAATTAAACAGGTTGCACAGGTGTACAGTTGTTTCAGTATCGAGTATGTTAAGTGCGCGGAAAGTGAAGCGAAATAACCAGAAAATGGTGACCCTAGGAAAGAAGAGCAAACGACAGAAGCCCATTCAGGGACAGTGTGACGAATTTTTTGTTTCCGCAATTCGCAACAAAATCACGATTTTTTTCATCAAAATGAACCTCTTACAATTGATAAAAAGTTAGACTGTGCAAACGATTACGCCGACTTGTCGAGCTTTAAAAGAAGTTATTTTCATAAAGAAATGAAACAATGTGGCGTTCAGTTTTATTATTGATAGGAATGATATTGTTTTGTGGAGGAGACAGCATTTGAGAGCCATTAGGCAGAATTGGCAATAAGTGAAGAAACACTATATTAAATGAAACGTGGGTAAGTGAAGGTTCCAAGGAACAGACATTTCTATAGGTAAAAAGAACTGACCAGTTAGGGGAAACTATTAGTCATTCACTACATAGACAGTGAGAACAGAGTTTTTAAAAACGACGTTCTGCTTTTTTTAATCTAAGGGTCCGGTGATTATCATCATGAACTAGAGAAACTTCCAGAATGGCTTGGAAACATTCTTGATAGTGTTATAGTGATGGACAATGCGCCGTACCGTAGTGACAAAATTCCTCGTCCCACGAAGTTAATGGAACAACAAAGTGATAAGTGAATGACTGGCCTCCAAGAGGTGACTATGGAGACAGACACAACCAAAACTGAGCTATTGGTGTGATGCTGACAGTGATGTTTATAAAATACACGAACTCGGTAAGTAGGCTGGCCACACTGTTCTCCGTTTACCTCCTTGCTATATGCTCAGATAAAGAGTTACGTCGCAGGGAACAATAAGATATTTAAACTTGCCGAGGTACTCCAGCTTGTGATGGAGAGAATAAACACGGTGACAGTTGAGTGATGGCGAAGTGTAGGCATACATCATGCAAACAGAAAAAAAAGTGGAATTTAGATCATATTTGTGACCAGGCTATGGATCATTTAGTGACCAATATGGGTGAAACATCAAGTGACAGTGCCATACGTGACCTTGACACAGATAGAAATTTGGAGGGCATTGTTCCATTCTCCGACAGCAATTGAACTTCTATGTAAGTACTATTAGAATGTAAGAATGAAGACCATAAAACTCTACTGCGCTTTTCAAGTGGGAGGAGTTCTGATCTGCAGTCAATTAGATACGTTTACATGCACAGCGTTGCAAACTCATTACCCCCACTCTTTTCATATTTATTGGCGCGTGTCAAGCCCCACTTAAGGAGAAAGCAATGTGACAACATAGCAGGACTCCGATTGGTTACCGGTCTGGAGGCGCTCAAGGACAAACTCCTTCCCATTTGAAAAGTACAATAGTCCACATTTAGCGTACATAACATACGAGGTTGTACCTCCCTTCACATACCCAGCTCATCACACATATTACGTACAGACGTTTCCAAATGTTTTCCCAGCTCCTCACCGTGGGGAGGTAGGAATTGTGTCCTAGATAATTTATCCTAGGTAAGTCAAAGGTTGGCTTGGAAGCTCGTACTTGTCTACCAGTTTGAGAAATGTAATGCGTTTGTACTTCTAAAGAAAATATCATTACAACACATTTCTCTTTAAACTTAATCGCAAAATGCACGAATAGTTAGTTCGTCTAAATCACTAACAATTTTACTGCACAAATTATATGAACTGTTGTGCAAGTTCTCACGCCGACAGCTACTCCCTACTTTCTTTGCAGTAATTATCTACTGCAATGCTTCCCGTTTATCATTTTAAGTTTTCAAGTATTTTCATAGTTATTTAAAATTCACAATCATTAATTTTTCAGAACAATATGAATGGAATTAGGAATCTGTATGTGATTATAATCTTTATGGGGCTAGAAAAAAATTATTTTATATTTTTAGTCCGTTTTAAAGACGTGTATACTAAAATTACTTAAACCTTTTATATTTAAATAATTAAAACTAAAGAAACCTTGTCTACCTGGCTGTTTTTCATCCATTCCCGAGCTATGTTTAAACTGTCAAAGGATTTCAGAGGTTATTCCCAGAAAATCCAAGATATGTTTATTTAATTTTTCAAAAAAATGAGAAAATCAACATTTTCGAAAAATTTTCCATTTGGAGGATGGTTTAGGATGGATGTATTTTCCTGAAAGTGAGTTAAGTATCGCATTGTCATCCAGTTCTGAATTGTGTTTAAAGTTTCAAGTCTCTGGCTCATCTGAAATTACTTAGAAATATTTCCACGTAAGGGTAGTTCAGGTTGGTGGATTTTCTTGGGAGTGAGTGAATATTGAATTTTCATTCAGTTCTGAGCTATGTTTAATGTTTAAAGTCTCTATAGTGTGGTGGTAGCATGTCTGCCTTACATGCAAGAGGTCACGAGTTCGAATCTCGCTTAGGGTGAGTTATCCGGGTAAGGTTTTCTTCCAAGTCTTTCTCTTACCCTGAGAAGACGAATATGTAGTAACTTTTAAGCTCTATGAATCCCGGATTCATTTGGACAGCATTTCCCCATTTCATTCATTAATCGTCCGATACATTACCTTGGAAAACGTTCTAAAAAGTTAATTTAATTTAGTTTAATTTAGCAAATTTTCCATGTAAAGTTAATTTGAGGGGGAGAGATTTTTTAAGGCCAATTAATATTATATTGACCGCCTCCGTAGCGCAGTTGGTAGCGCGCTTGCCCCTGGCGCGGAGGACCCGGGTTCGATCCCCGGTACCAGCATGGGTATATTATCCCCTCTGGGAGGTCTGGTACGGAGTGCACTCAGCTTCGTTAGGCCCCGGTGGGAACAATTGAGGAGCTACTTGATGGAGAAGTAGTGACCCCAGTTCCAGAAGGCCGTGTAACTGGCCGGGAGGACTCGGGGCGCTGACCACGTCCCACCCTCCAGTACTGCACCCCACCAATGACGCCTGTAGTAGGCAAAGGTGGGGGAGTCAGCGGCTGGGCGTCAGTGGCAAGACTTGGCCCTTCATGGGCTGTTGCGCTAGGGGTTTAATATTGTATTGCCATCCGATTCCGAGTTATATTAAAGTTTCAAGTCTCTAGCTCACCGGGAAATTAGTTTAAAATTGATTTCAAAATGTGCACTGATCAAGCAGACCAGAACGCGGTTAGTAAAAACGTTTTGACTTGAGTTAAACAAAATGGTTTGATTTCCAATATTCATAGCCTTCACTGCCCATTGTCAACTAACATATACAGGATGAAAGGTACTGCTTCAGCCACACGTTAACCAGGGATTCTGCATGATGAGTGTAACAAATATATCCAGTACAATTTTTGTCAATAAAGCGCAGTTTCGTCGAAAAAAAAATAATTTGTGTCAAACATTTGGAGCCATCTAGCTTCTTGACGAATGGATATACATGGTTTATTATTTCACGAACTGTTGCGCAAACATGGTGTGAACAAGGCTGCAATGCCTTTTAATCTTAATTCGAATGAATTTAGCCACAATTTAATGTTAAAGTGTCATGAAAAGTTTCATTTATACGCGACATATGGCAACGCCGTGGGCCTCGCGAAAGGCAGTTGTCACGTGTCGGTTGCTTGCGTGGTGAAGGGGGGTATCGGGTGGCGTTTGGTGTGTGCGTGTGGGGGGGGGGGGGGGAGAGGAAGGAAACGGAAGCGGTAAAGTACAATTGTCTGCAATACGAAAGAATTTGCCATGTGATCATAAATCCCTCCACATCAAGGGAGTACTTAGACATGGTGCTACTAATTTAAGGGGGAAACTCCCCTAAAGAATAAAAAATAAATAAAGAGATACAAAAATGGACAAAATACAATACAAACATAACATTGAGATCACGTAAATAAAAAACCCCACTCACACACACACACAAAAAAGACCGAAGAAAAACAACATAAAAATAATATCGCCTCTTGTGAACTGAAATACGACTCAATATTAAGAACTTTCATTATGTAAAAATAAACCCCACATAATCGGCATACATGACGTACATTTTCAGTATTTCTTGTTGTAAAGTGCTTATAAATGTATTTGGACAGGGTTATGGCATTTATTTCAAAATGGTGACTGGTTAAACTGGTTCTTTGTTAAACAGTACTTGTAAACGTAGAATATCTTTTACAGTACATTAACTGTACTTCAGTCCCGTAAAAGACACGAATTTGGTTTGTCATATGTCTAGAGAAAATTCATATTATCGTATGTATACCTTCCTTTAAGGTACCTTTACTGTCACACAAGTTTACTTATAGAGAATAATTTCATTTTGCTTTTCTTCATATTTAGGCGCCTTCGAAATCACAGGTGGTATTTATAACGAGACCAATAGTTTTATTCCGGCCCGGTAACGCGCAGAAGAGCGCAATTGTTTTAGAAAAATGAAGGAGAAAACTTTCATTTACTCGCATATTAACGGCAATTAAAATTGTTTAAGCTCATTACTAACAACAACAACAACAACAATAATAATAATAATAATAATAATAATAATAATAATAATAATAATAATAATAATAATAATAATAATAGTAATAGCAATAATAATAATAATGATAATGATAATAACATCTAATAGTAATCACAATAACAAGAAGAAGAAGCTTGTCCACTATTAGGAAAATCTGTATCTCTTTATGTCAGCATTGTTCAACCAAAAATTTCGTGGTTTTGATTTATTCATTCTGCTGTCATAACTATGGAAAACTGCATGTTCGTTATTACTTGAACGAATGCGTCATTTCAGTTATATTCACACTTTTCAGGCATGATATCGATTCTTGCCAATTCGCCCAAGATTGTGACTGCTTCACTGTTACGTAAACGCACTGGGCCTGTGTTTTGTTGTAGTCTTCGTGCAGTACTTTCATACGCCGGTCGGGAGTTTTGTTTACAACTGAAGTGATGTTTACCGCGAGGCACGCGCCAGTCAGCTGTTTTGTTTACATCGGAGGCACTACTAACCTAGAAGCACGCGCTGCACGGATTCAATTCTGGTCGCTGGCGTGTGCCAACATAGCACAGCGTTGCCATTTACACTACCGAAAAACTTAAATGCTTACAAAACTATTAAGCCTACCAAAATGAAACTTGGCATTTTATGTTGCTTACACATGCATCTATTAGCCATATTATTCTGACCGAAGCAGTACCTTCCACCTAGTATTCTTTATTCGTCATATCATCCTCATAAAGCAGGTTGTGATCTTAATCCCGTAGAACAGGCATGTCAAACGTCACTCCGAGGGTGTGAAGAGAGGGGTCTACCCCTCCTTAACTGCTGTAGCACGCACTAGTAGAACCGGTTTTCGCTTTGTTTTTCCCGTTTTCCGATTTGATCATCACGGAGGGAGGGAAAATAGGGGAAAATTTTTCACGCCTGGTGAGTGCTGTTTGACACCCCTGCCGTAGAATTAGCTTGGGCCAAGGTGAAACGGATAGTTAGAGAAATGTAACAGATGACTTATCCTTACAGAATTGCACGATATAACGCTCAAGGGTATATCACTTGTGACCGAAACAGACTGACGAGGTTTTTGAAAACACATAGAACAGGTAGAAAATTATCAGTGGGAGAAAGACGAAGTAGTTGAAACTATCGTTTACGTTTTATAAGCTAAATATACCCCATGAACTAAAAATATAATTTAAGTTCCGCTATTTTGAGTCACTTCTTTGCTTAATCTAGCGTGAATACAGATTTCAAGGTTGGTTCTACTATCGCAATAGCGACCAGAAGCACGAGATAGCTCTATCTGGAATTGTTCACTGACATATTGGCTCGCTGCATTCCTGCCAGGGACCATAAGCTGGTGAACAAACCGTATGCATTCTGGAATTGCACTTAAATGCTTATACATAGTACTATTTATTAACTATAATATCGTCACAGAGTGCATTACACTGGGTTCCAATGTATATTCGTACATTGTTAAATGTGAAATTTCGACGCCTATCACTGAAGTAGTTTTTAAACAGTGAAAAACTTCTTTCTACGTCACACGATGTCAGAGGTGCAAATGTAAATAATTCCACTCTGTTGTCTGGCGTGTTTTCCTTCTTACTCATTTTCAAAATTTCACGCATAGCCAGTGGTGGCTCGTGACTTGTCCAAGTGGGTGTGCAGTACATTACATCCTCTCCACCTCTACTCCCTTTCTTTCTTAACACATACCACACAATTCTAATTCTAAATTCATGTGGCCAATTGAACTCTTATCTTTTGCTATTTTTTGTTTTAAATGACCAATATCACAAGAACTGTTGTTTGTCCAGACACCATTTCTCTCACTCGCAAACAATAAGAACGGAAAACAGCTTCTCTTATAAAAATAAACCCGAAAGATTTATCTCCTTTAGTTTCGCCATGTTATTCATTTCCACACTTTCATAGATTCAAATTTGCCGCCATGTGCAGACACACCTGCATGAAACTTGCTGCCACAACACAAACATAACAAAAACTGTAACAAAATAACTATTCCAAACTGAAGTATTGGCCTTAGTAAATTACGACATGAAGAGTAATTATATGCATTTATAATCGCTTAATAAGTCTATATGTAATTGTGTTTATAACATTAATATAATATACAAGATCGCTACATTATATTTAGAACTGTCATGTTGGCTGCCTAGTAGGTTCTGCTAAACGGGAGGGAAATGCTTGTAGCAAGAAAAACGGAGGGACTTGTACGAGAATGTAGTGCGCTTGTGCGGTAAGAATCGCATGTGTTGGTCTTGTCGATTATGCTGCCTTAACTCGCCGTACTCTTAAATGCAAGCTTTGCACTGCTCCCTGCGTACCTCGCCTAAAAGCTACCTTCCCCAGTCGCAAAATCGGGCTTATGCGTCTCAGCTTGACTGAGTGAGTTGTCATTTGTTAAAGAGGGCGTGGGAAAATTAAACGAGCAAGTGCATATACGTACAAGAAAGTTGGACATTCGACTTTCTCATATGCATGGCTATACAAATTCGCATGCGGAAAAAATTCATGGGTGTGCAGTGGCGAGTATGCGATCCCCTAGGAACCGCCACTGCACATAGCTTGATAACCAATATTTTTGTTTAGAACTTTCTGGAATTTATCTTTCACCTTTTCGATACCTGCCACAAGAGGTATCCTATTGAATTACCTAAGTCTTCTATTATACTTATGCTCTTGGACATTTCCAGACCCAATTTTTCTAATTCTTTAATGGCATACAGTCGACTGCAAAAGTTTTGTGCGGTACGGATGTATGTATTCATGCAACGAAAATAGCAATTCAGACGAGGGAGAGATGTCGGGAATAGAATAAATGCAAGAAAGTTAAGTGGAAACAGTTATAGAGGTATAGTGTATAATACGTGTGGCTGATATTACTGCAAGTGTCATAAATTGATTTGTAGTGTTGTACTACTTCAGCTCAGAAGCATGAGCGTCATCTCACTGCAGACTGTACCTCCTCTCTCTCGTTCCCGCAAAAGCTGAGTAGAGACTCGCATTCAACCTTTCATATAAAATTTTCATTCGTCAAGAAGTAACGCGCGACCTATACGTTGTTTTCGACTCTGGCAGTTGTTTGCACATATGATGGCCGTGCTGTACTTCTGACGTCATTCATACTCTGCGTCCAGCTAACCTGTATCGCATGCGAGCGACATCCCTTTGGCCTTTATTATTTACTATTAGAGCAAATATAGGTTAAGATTCGTGCGGATTCTGAGTGAGTGAGTGAGTGAGTGAGTGAGTGAGTGAGTGAGTGAGTGAGTGAGTGAGTGAGTGAGTGAGTGAGTGAGTGAGTGAGTGAGTGAGTGAGTGAGTGAGTGAGTGATTAGGGTTTAAGGGCCCGTCGACTGCTAGGTCATTAGAGCCCCTTCTGAGACGATGTACACAGGCGGTGTACATTCGAGAGGTCAGGAAAGAAATCGGAGCTACAGTAGTATATAAACAAAACTTCGTTTCCATGCCGTTGTAGCAACGGAAATAGAAATAAACTGTTGTGTGACCGACAAACTCAACGTAAGAAGCTTCCAAACATTAACATTTATCTAAAAATCAGTATGTAATTAAATCAGATTCTCCAAGGTCCGCACTCAGTATTACGACGAACATTATAAAAATCTATAAAGCATTTCAACATCAACGTTTATGAAAGTAAATCCTGGCTGTGTCGTAATACTTAAAATAAATAATAATAATAATAATAATAATAATAATAATAATAATAATAATAATAATAATAATAATAATAATAATAATAATAATAATAATAATAATAATAATAATAATAATAATAATAATAATAATAATAATAATAATAATAATAATAATAATAATAATAATAATAATAATAATAATAATAATAATAATAATAATAATAATAATAATAATAATAATAATAATAATAATAATAATAATAATAATAATAATAATAATAATAATAATAATAATAATAATAATAATAATAATAATAATAATAATAATAATAATAATAATAATAATAATAATAATAATAATAATAATAATAATAATAATAATAATAATAATAATAATAATAATAATAATAATAATAATAATAATAATAATAATAATAATAATAATAATAATAATAATAATAATAATAATAATAATAATAATAATAATAATAATATATTCCGGAAAGAAAAGTGGATTTGGAATTCCAGCGGTTATGAAGATTTAAATAACATTTATAAGGCAGCCAAAAACACAATTATTTTCGTAATCACATAATATGCGAAAAACAACCAAACATGTTTGGGATAAATCCAGGAATAGAGTTTCTATTGAATAATTAGTTTAAGCTCTCAGTTGGACAGCATAACAATGAAGTGAAAAGGCGCAGAGCTGTACTTTCTCATTTTGTACGGGCGGTACATTTTCTAGGAAAACAGACACTTGCTTTTCATGGTCACAATGAGAATGAAGGATTTTCAAACAGAGGCAATTATATTGAATATTTAAATGAATTAGAATATATGACGCCTCTCTGAAAGAGTACTTGGAAAAGTTGACCTGCCATTCAGAATGAATTAATTTCAAGAGAGAGTACCGACACGACACATGTAATTAAGAAAGAAACTTCTGATACCTTCTTTGTTTCATTAATATTCGGTGAAACTCCTGACATTAATAGTGAAGAACAACTGTTCCGTTTTTGCAAAATGTGCTTTTTTCATCTTGAAACAAACATGAACTTGTTCCCTTTCATTAAAGATCACTTGTTTATCCATACCACGTACCACTTGTGTGTAATGAGCAGATACATTTAGTTCTATTTATAACTATTCACAGGACTGAGAACCAGATATTCTATCTGCATTTCCATCAGTTGTTTATATTTCCTTCTCATTTCTTGTCTGGGCATTGTTGCTTTTGCATTATATACCTACAGTTACATAAGTTAGGAAGTGAAACATCTTGTCAAGAATGTGATACAGTGGGGAAAATACATTCCACTAAGTAGTCACAAAAAGATACTTACGCCCTAACTTAAACCTAAGCCGAATGTATCATATGTATAAACAGGAGTGCAGTATGAATAATTCTGCACCTGTGTATAGATAAATTTTTAATAATGAATATAATCTTGAATAATTCTTGGTCCAAAAGTTAGTTAGATGTGATCTTTGTGAAGAGTTTAACGTGGCACAAAAGGGAAAAGATCACTGAAGAGTTGTCTGAAAAGCATGACAAACATTTAAAACAGAAGTCTTTTACGCGACAAGAATGGAGTATTGACAATAAAATAGTGTAATTTTAATTTGTTTTGATCTGCAGAACGTGATTTCCTTACCCTGTGCAAATGTTAATCCTTTCGTTTATAAAAGAAGACTAAATGTTTATAATCTTGCTGCTCATGTCTCAAAAGGTAAAAAGGGACTTCTGTGCCACTTGGCACGAAGCACTGTGAGGTAGATCTGGAAATGACATTGCCAGTGTTGTAGTTACATAGTTACAATTCTGAAAAAAATTGCTTCCAGGTACCCTGAAGTTGAAGAATATATTCTTTGGAGTGGCAGTTGCGTTCCTCAAAGAAGGAATTTTTTTTTTTTTTTTTTTTTGCTGTAGCTTCCGCTCTTGAAGAAAATTGCCAAATTAGAAAGATTACAATGAAATACTCAACACCAAGGCATTCTTGCGTTCAAGAAGTTGACAACATACATTTGGACTTAAAGTCTCTGAAACTTTCAGAAGCTTAGTCTCCGCTTTGTTTAAACAGAATACTTCTGGCTTGCAACAAGAGGTCTCCTTGTGAGGTAATTGAAATGACAGCATCTGACTTCTATGATTAGTACACAGAGAGGTCGCAAAGGCCGCATAACCGGCCGGGAGAGCTCGGGGCGCTGACCACGTCCCACCTCCAGTACTGCACCCACTCATGGCGTCTGTAGTGGGCAGAGGTGGGGGACGCAGCGGCCAGGCGGAGAGGCTTGGCCCGCGAAGGGCTGTTGTGCTAGGGGTTAATTACACTCGGGGCAAACTATTTCAATACAGTAAAATGCTAATCGTGCAGATGTCACAATAGAAATGTGAAAAGAATGACCTTCTCAGCGCTTACTTTAAGAGTAAGTGAGTGAGTTGGGTTTAAGGGTCCGTCGACAACTAGGCCATTAGGGCCCGCGTTTACTTTAAGAGAAGTCACGATCATCAAGCAATGGAATAAAGTCAGTATCTTAAAAAAATAAACATTTAAGGAACAAAGAACCTCAGATCCGACTACAAAAGCAAAGCTTTTGTCTCTAGGAAAACATTGTCAAAAGGAATGGTTGCAGATATCCAAACCATGATGAAATGGATGTCCACTGTTGATGCAGAGTTCTACAAATCAATTTTTAACTGACATTAATATGTAGGCACCTTTCACCATATCCAGAGTTGTTTGGAACCAGAAGGTTCTATCTACGTATAATCTTTCTTTATATATCGTAATAAGTATGTTCCTTTTTTAATATTGTAATAAACTGATAATGGTAAACTGTACAGACTTTGTTATGTATCTACCATTATGTTTCATAAGAATATCATTTTTTGCCAATATTATATTAGGCCTCAAACTTTGAATCCCTGTCCTGAAAAATTCACTCAAATGCAGATAGAACCCTCTGGTTCTCACATTAAGAAATGTTGACCGAAATGTTGAAGAGCGGTTTATTTCCTTTGTAGATGTAACTTCTGACAGCAAAGCAAATTTTCTTTTGAATCATGTTCTCAATATTGCAAAATACTTCTTTCAGACAGTGATAAAGGATGAAAACTCCGAAGGGCAGTTGTGTTTATGTTGGACCATATTTTAACGAATTTTACAATATTCGTTGTATTACATATCCGAGTGCGGTAGTCAGGCTACGCCACTGCCACACACCCACCAACACACCCACACATGCACTTTCAGCCATGTACCCCATCCACACACCTTTTTCTAAAAATGTTTTTTTTTTTTTTAATTCAGAGAAGTTTAAAGCTTGTATTTCCTGGAAATTTCGACATAGAATTTTGGGTGAAATACAACCGGTGCTTTTACATAGGTGTTACACTATTAATTACCTAATGCCCTCCTACCTAGATCATGGAAGCTAAGAGTGTGACGGAGCAGTATTTTCTGGAGTAGGGGCACAATATCACTATATCATAGAAGATGATTTACATCATTATATGCAATATTCACAACTTCCTGTACCCATTACAAAATCCATATATCTTTCATTTTATATAACAGTACTAATTTAAAAAGAATTCTTAAATACATTTTCTTAATCGCGAATGAAGTATTCGCTATAAATTGTTTCAAGTTAAAGACCAGTTCAGTTACATTGTTGCTGTGACGACATTCAACTGCCCACATCACATGTGCCTTTGTTTGCCATGAACTCATATGAAGAACTTCGGTAGTTTAAAGTTGTCATAGCGGCAGCCAATGTACAGTTATTCCATGTCAAATCGCACAAAATTTGACCTTCATGTCTCCAATTCTATTAATATTAAGTGTACGTGTTCTATGAATGAAAAAATGATACACCTATTTTTTTGTTTGTCTGTAAATTAATTATTTTGGTAAATATAAAGCATTAAATTTTCGGATACTTTGCGCACACCGTTCCACATAAACATAAATATCTCTGATATTATTTTTCAGATAAATATGATCTGTAGCTCATTTTGAACATTGAAATGTGTACTTTATTTATACATTAAACAAAAAACAATTAGTTTGATATTTCCTATTTTTATAAGGCCATTAACATTACAAACATAATTAACAATACTTACTTTTAACTAAAAATTTCCGGGAAAAGTTTTAAAACGTAGCTTGATGATCCCATGTAATCCTAGAAAAGGTTCAGATTGGAATTCTAAATACATGCGGAGAAATTAAATAACTTACCAAGCCGTGCAGACTGGAGTAACGCTGCATTCAGGGCCAGAAGGTATACACACCGCGTGCAGCTGATTGCGTCTCATGCGTTGTACTTCCGTCAAGGTCAAACTGTTAGCATAAACACTGAAATGGGTCATTTCACGTCAAATAGAACACTTCTGAAACTATTTTCTCCAATTTTTTAAATCTTATCAATAGATGAGATTAAATAATCCGTATGTTTTCTTTTTAGTGTGACACGCTTTATTGATATTATTTTTACGGTATATTCGCATACTGTATTATATAAAAATCATTATGCCGAATATTATTTGAATTTTAGAATTTTCGTGGTTGCAGCAGTCTAAAGTTAAAAAATTGCAGTTTTGCTTGCCATTGTTTTAGGATCACTCAAAATATAAAATAGGCCCCTTTTAGGGGGTAGTATTTTTCAAATATATTTTAATTACTAAACGCTTACTTTTAAAAAACTGAAAAAATATAAAAATAGTCAGAAGTATTGTGCATTGAACTACGCTCGTTTCAGAATGGGATTCGAATAAGATGTGATATAAATACTTTACTAATGACGTGTGCGTGGTGAGTCACTTGCATCGACTGAAGAAAATGCTTTGAACACATGGGCGAGGTGTCATTGCACATCCGGTGTTTATTGTTTGCATAATATAATTTTATCGCTAGTTGGCCTTTACAGGACTCAGGCCACCTCGAGTCGCTCGCGGAGAGAGATTCGCAACTAGTACATGTTGCAACACTGCGCTCCATTTAACGTGTACTGTCTTTTAAGGGTGAGACGCGCTTTAGTTAATCACAGAGTTCGTAATAAAAAGCTGAGACCAGTGACGTCAGCAATGCTAATTAAACTTAAATTAGAAGACTTAAACTTATCTCGCAATTTGAAAGTTTGTAATAAATGCTGCATGAAAATTTCAAAACTTCCAAACTTCATATGAAACTTCAAATAATTGTGAAATAATACAAAAATTAACAGTTTCTTTCCATGAAACGGATGACAAAAATCTTAAAATACAAATACTGACGATTTTTGACAGCTGGTCGTACAATAAAATAAAACATTTTGCTGTCTGAACTCACATGATACGAATATCCAAACAGGTGGCCAAAGAAAGCGAAATTTTAGCAACCCTGGACCCCAAGTCCGGAAAACGTTTAGACCTTATAAAAGCTTTCTGAATTTTATTCAGCGTTTAGTAATTAATATATATTTGAAAAATACTACCCCCTAAAAGGGGCCTATTTTATATTTTGAGTGATCCTAAAACAATGACAAGCAAAACTGCAATTTTTTAACTTTAGACTGCTGCAACCACGAAAATTCTAAAATTCAAATAATATTCGGCATAATGATTTTTATATAATACAGTATGCGAATATACCGTAAAAATAATATCAATAAAGCGCAAAATAAGCGTGTCACACCAAAAAGAAAACATACGGATTATTTAATCTCATCTATTGATAAGATTTAAAAACTTGGAGAAAAGAGTTTCAGAAGTGTTCGATTTGACGTGAAGTGAACCATTTCAGTGTTTACGCTAACAGTTTGACCTTGACGGAAGTACAACGCATGAGACGCAATCAGCTGCACGCGGTGTGTATACCTTCTGGCCCTGAATGCAGCGTTACTCCAGTCTGCACAGCTTGGTAAGTTATTTAATTTCTCTGCATATATTTGGTATTCCAATCTGAACCTTTTCTAGGATTACATGGCATCATCAAGCTACGTTTTAAAACTTTTCCCGGAAATTTTTAGTTAAAAGTAAGTATTGTTAATTATGTTTGTAATGTTAATGGCCTTGTAAAAATAGGAAATATCAAACTAATTGTTTTTTGTTTAACGTATAAATAAAGTACACATTTCAATGTTCAAAATGAGCTACAGATCATATTTATCTGAAAAATAACACCAGAGATATTTATGTTTACGTAGAACGGTGTGCGCAAAATATCCGAAAATTTAATGCTTTATATTTACCAAAATAATTAATTTACAGACAAACAAAAAATAGGGGTATCATTTTTTCATTCATAGAACACGTAAATTTAATATTAATGAAATAGGAGACATGAAGGTCAAATTTTGTGCGATTTGACATGATATGACTCTGTAGTCTTTATTCGTGTGTGCAACTCCAGCGCAAAACCGTTGCTGGGAATAATCACTGTTAACACTAGCATCTCAAGGTAAAGCCTGATTAAGCAGAATGGATTTTAGACCTTTATTGAGCCGAGCAAAGGGATAGTTAGAAAGGTAGTATAAATGGACCGACAAAGACCATGTTTACCACAGGAGATGGTTCCACGGTAACGTGTTATGCTGGTATTCGAGATTCCAGGTTCAATTCCCGTTAACCCACACTAGCCTAGGATTTTTCGTGGTTTACGCTTGTCGCTAGGCGAATGCTGAAGTCATTTCACTCTAAAACTTCCTTTCCCCCAATCCCTATCATCCCGTTTCCTTCTCATGTTTCACGAGTACTTTCAGGTTTCGCAATGTAAGGCAGTGCCGGACAGCTAGAGCAGGTACAGAAAGCGAATTTAGTAAAATGCAAGGGTATCATCATTATTTAACGACGTTTTCGTAGCTTCCCCTTTTCCCCTCTCTTTACCCCTCTCCAATGACAGCAGTATTAAAGCTACTGGTTGGATATAGTTATAAGTTTTAACCAATGACACGTCGGCATGAAAGGGAAGTACTGATTATTTCTGATGGTTGGCTAAATCACTACTAAACCATTACTTGATTTACAGCATACCGTATACCCAGAAACGACCCGTGGCCAGATTATTGGTCTATGGCAAGCTGGTAACACAATTCGACAAATTTCAGAAACTGTGCAAATTCACAGAAATGCAATTCAATTTTAATGCCAGCCAAGATAGGCGGTTTATTGCGTAGATATTAGAATAAAACCTTTCATTCGAGAGCAGAATCTGTGTTATACGAGAACGTAATAGATAAACAAGCTATTTCGATACGAATTTTAATTTCAGTATAAATATAGGGAGAATTTTTAGAACGATTAAACGTCTTTATATTGTGAATATAATATTGCATTATGTCTACTGTAAAGCTTTACATCTTTTTGTGATTCTAAGGATAAATTTGAAGTTTTTCTTATAGCACAGATTCGTTTAACCCCATAAATTCTGCTTATTTCAAGCAATATTTACATGTAGGTATATCTACCCTGCCCCACCTTTACTAGTCCTCATTATAGCGCCACGTCTCTATCCCCGTATTGCAACTGTCAACCAGATCATTGGTTAGCCTTTACGAGACTTCGTAACACGATAAGAAACTGACAGATGGTCCCAAACAGTGCGTTTTACTACATTCGTTTTGTGCACCTCTTTGTAATTATTAGGAATAATCAAATTTGTATTGAGCTAAAAACAATTAACCACGCGCACAAATATAAGAATCTTGTGAATTTACATTTCAAAATAATGGATTCGCACTAGTGTTCTTTCCGTTTATTCTGTTCTACTAGTCTTTTCTCTTCCCTTTCCTTCCTTTTCTTATAAATTTTAGACCCTAAGTGGTCGTATCACAATGAATCAACAAACGGAAAGACAAAGTGCGCTAACGTACTAAATCTATTATATTATGTTATAATACCCCTAAGAGCTAAAATGAATCCTTGTGTGTAACGGAGGGGGACACGTCGTCCACTGCGACCCCGATGTAGATCTATTGCGGGCTACCACCCCCCAGAGGGAAGGGATGAGGCCAAGTGAGACCCGAAGGCATGTCGGAGAGCGGAGCCAGCGAAGCCACCGGAGACGCATAGATGTCCCTAACAGTTGCAGATTGTAACAGTGATGGTGGCTGACAGTTCAGTATGCACAACTGCTAAGGTCAGTGATGGTGGCTGTCAGTTCAGTATGCACAACTGCTAAGGTCAGTGATGGTGGCTATCAGTGCAGTATGCACAACTGCTAAGGCCAGTGATGGTGGCTGTCAGTTCAGTATGCACAACTGCTAAGGCCAGTGATGGTGGCTGTCAGTGCAGTACGCACAACTGCTAAGGCCAGTGATGGTGGCTGTCAGTTCAGTATGCACAACTGCTAAGGTCAGTGATGGTGGCTGTCAGTTCAGTATGCACAACTGCTAAGGCCAGTGATGGTGGCTGTCAGTTCAGTATGCACAACTGCTAAGGCCAGTGATGGTGGCTGTCAGTTCAGTATGCACAACTGCTAAGGCCAGTGATGGTGGCTGTCAGTGCAGTATGCACAACTGCTAAGGCCAGTGATGGTGCCTGTCAGTTCAGTATGCACAACTGCTAAGGCCAGTGATGGTGGCTGTCAGTTCAGTATGCACTGCTGCTAAGGTCAGTGATGGTGGCTGTCAGTGCAGTATGCACAACTGCTAAGGTCAGTGATGGTGGCTGTCAGTTCAGTATGCACAACTGCTAAGGTCAGTGATGGTGGTTGTCAGTTCAGTATGCACAACTGCTAAGGTCAGTGATGGTGGCTGTCAGTTCAGTATGCACAACTGCTAAGGCCAGTGATGGTGGCTGTCAGTGCAGTATGCACAACTGCTAAGGTCAGTGATGGTGGCGGTGACTTCAGTACGCACAACTGCTAAGGTCAGTGATGGTGGGTGTCAGTTCACTATGCACAACTGCTAAGGCCAGTGATGGTGGCTGTCAATTCAGTATGCACAACTGCTAAGGCCAGTGATGGTGGCGGTGACTGCAGTGTGCACAACTGCTAAGGTCAGTGACGGTGGCGGTGACTGCAGTGTGCACAACTGCTAAGGTCAGTGACGGTGGCTGTCAGTTCAGTATGCACAACTGCTAAGGTCAGTGATGGTGGGTGTCAGTGCAGTGTGCACAACTGCTAAGGCCAGTGATGGTGGCTGTCAGTGCAGTATGCACAACTGCCAAGGTCATTGATGGTGGCTGCCAGTTCAGTATGCACAACTGCTAAGGTCAGTGATGGTGGGTGTCAGTTCAGTATGCACAACTGCTAAGGCCAGTGATGGTGGCTGTCAGTGCTGTATGCAGAATTGCTAAGGCCAGTGATGGTGGCTGTCAGTGCAGTATGCACAACTGCTAAGGCCAGTGATGGTGGCTGTCAGTTCAGTATGCACAACTGCTAAGGCCAGTAATGGTGGCTGTCAGTTCAGTATGCACAACTGCCAAGGCCAGTGATGGTGGCTGTCAGTGCAGTATGCACAACTGCTAAGGTCAGTGATGGTGGCTGTCAGTTCAGTATGCACAACTGCTAAGGTCAGTAATAGTGGCTGTCAGTGCAGTATGCACAACTGCTAAGGCCAGTGATGGCTGTCAGTTCAGTATGCACAACTGCTAAGGTCAGTGATGGTGGCTGTCAGTTCAGTATGCACAACTGCCAAGGTCAGTGATGGTGGCTGTCAGTGCAGTACGCACAACTGCTAAGGTCAGTGATGGTGACTGTCAGTTCAGTATGCACAACTGCTAAGGTCAGTGATGGTGGCTGTCAGTTCAGTACGCACAACTGCTAAGGTCAGTGATGGTGGCTGTCAGTTCAGTATGCACAACTGCTAAGGTCAGTGATGGTGGCTGTCAGTTCAGTATGCACAACTGCTAAGGTCAGTGATGGTGGCTGTCAGTTCAGTATGCACAACTGCTAAGGTCAGTGATGGTGGCTGTCAGTGCAGTACGCACAACTGCTAAGGCCAGTGATGGTGTCGGTGACTGCAGCATGCACAACTGCTAAGGCCAGTGACGGTGGCTGTCAGTGCGGTATGCGCAACTGCTAAGGTCAGTGATGGTGGTTGTCAGTTCAGTATGCACAACTGCTAAGGTCAGTGATGGTGGCTGTCAGTTCAGTATGCACAACTGCTAAGGTCAGTGAAGGTGGCTGTCGGTTAAGTATGCACAACTGCTAAGGCCAGTGATGGTGGCTGTCAGTTCAGTATGCACAACTGCTAAGGTCAGTAATGGTGGCTGTCAGTTCAGTATGCACAACTGCTAGGGTCAGTGATGGTTGCTGTCAGTGCAGTATGCACAACTGCTAAGGCCAGTGATGGTGGCTGTCAGTTCAGTATGCACTGCTGCTAAGGTCAGTGATGGTGGCTGTCAGTGCAGTATGCACAACTGCTAAGGTCAGTGATGGTGGCTGTCAGTTCAGTATGCACAACTGCTAAGGTCAGTGATGGTGGTTGTCAGTTCAGTATGCACAACTGCTAAGGTCAGTGATGGTGGCTGTCAGTTCAGTATGCACAACTGCTAAGGCCAGTGACGGTGGCTGTCACTGCAGTATGCACAACTGCTAAGGTCGGTGATGGTGGCGGTGACTTCAGTACGCACAACTGCTAAGGTCAGTGATGGTGGGTGTCAGTTCACTATGCACAACTGCTAAGGCCAGTGATGGTGGCTGTCAATTCAGTATGCACAACTGCTAAGGCCAGTGATGGTGGCGGTGATTGCAGTACGCACAAATGCTAAGGCTAGTGACGGTGTATGTCAGTTCAGAATGCACAACTGCTAAGGTCAGTGATGGTGGCTGTCAGTTCAGTATGCACAACTGCTAAGGTCAGTGATGGTGGGTGTCAGTGCAGTATGCACAACTGCTAAGGTCAGTGATGGTGGCTGTCAGTTCAGTATGCACAACTGCTAAGGTCAGTGATGGTGGGTGTCAGTTCAGTATGCACAACTGCTAAGGTCAGTGATAGTGTTTGTCAGTTCAGTATGCACAACTGCTAAGGTCAGTGATGGTGGTTGTCAGTTCAGTATGCACAACTGCTAAGGTCAGTGATGGTGGCTGTCAGTTCAGTATGCACAACTGCTAAGGTCAGTGACAGTGGCTGTCAGTTCAGTATGCACAACTGCTAAGGTCAGTAATGGTGGCTGTCAGTTCAGTATGCACAACTACTAGGGTCAGTGATGGTGGCTGTCAGTGCAGTATGCACAACTGCTAAGGCCAGTGATGGTGGCTGTCAGTTCAGTATGTACTGCTGCTAAGGCCAGTGATGGTGGCTGTCACTGCAGTATGCACAACTGCTAAGATCAGTGATGGTGGCGGTGACTTCAGTACGCACAACTGCTAAGGTCAGTGATGGTGGGTGTCAGTTCAGTATGCACAACTGCTAAGGCCAGTGATGGTGGCTGTCAATTCAGTATGCACAACTGCTAAGGCCAGTGATGGTGGCGGTGATTGCAGTATGCAGAACTGCTAAGGCCAGTGACGGTGGCTGGCAGTTCAGCATGCACAACTGCTAAGGCCAAGGATGGTGGCGGTGACTGCAGTGTGCACAACTGCTAAGGTCAGTGACGGTGGCGGTGACTGCAGTGTGCACAACTGCTAAGGTCAGTGATGGTGGCTGTCAGTTCAGTATGCACAACTGCTAAGGTCAGTGATGGTGGTTGTCAGTTCAGTATGCACAACTGCTAAGGCCACTGATGGTAGCGGTGACTGCAGTATGCACAACTGCTAAGGCCAGTGACGGTGACTGTCAGTGCCGTATGCGCAACTGCTAAGGTCAGTGATGGTGGTTGTCAGTTCAGTATGCACAACTGCTAAGGTCAGTGATGGTGGCTGTCAGTTCAGTATGCACAACTGCTAAGGTCAGTGATGGTGGCTGTCAGTGCAGTATGCACAACTGCTAAGGTCAGTGATGGTGGCTGTCAGTTCAGTATGCACAACTGCTAAGGTCAGTGATGGTGGCTATCAGTGCAGTATGCACAACTGCTAAGGCCAGTGATGGTGGCTGTCAGTTCAGTATGCACAACTGCTAAGGCCAGTGATGGTGGCTGTCAGTGCAGTACGCACAACTGCTAAGGCCAGTGATGGTGGCTGTCAGTTCAGTATGCACAACTGCTAAGGTCAGTGATGGTGGCTGTCAGTGCAGTATGCACAACTGCTAAGGCCAGTGATGGTGCCTGTCAGTTCAGTATGCACAACTGCTAAGGCCAGTGATGGTGGCTGTCAGTTCAGTATGCACTGCTGCTAAGGTCAGTGATGGTGGCTGTCAGTGCAGTATGCACAACTGCTAAGGTCAGTGATGGTGGCTGTCAGTTCAGTATGCACAACTGCTAAGGTCAGTGATGGTGGTTGTCAGTTCAGTATGCACAACTGCTAAGGTCAGTGATGGTGGCTGTCAGTTCAGTATGCACAACTGCTAAGGCCAGTGATGGTGGCTGTCAGTGCAGTATGCACAACTGCTAAGGTCAGTGATGGTGGCGGTGACTTCAGTACGCACAACTGCTAAGGTCAGTGATGGTGGGTGTCAGTTCACTATGCACAACTGCTAAGGCCAGTGATGGTGGCTGTCAATTCAGTATGCACAACTGCTAAGGCCAGTGATGGTGGCGGTGACTGCAGTGTGCACAACTGCTAAGGTCAGTGACGGTGGCGGTGACTGCAGTGTGCACAACTGCTAAGGCCAGTGACGGTGGCTGTCAGTTCAGTATGCACAACTGCTAAGGTCAGTGATGGTGGGTGTCAGTGCAGTGTGCACAACTGCTAGGGCCAGTGATGGTGGCTGTCAGTGCAGTATGCACAACTGCCAAGGTCATTGATGGTGGCTGCCAGTTCAGTATGCACAACTGCTAAGGTCAGTGATGGTGGGTGTCAGTTCAGTATGCACAACTGCTAAGGCCAGTGATGGTGGCTGTCAGTGCTGTATGCAGAATTGCTAAGGCCAGTGATGGTGGCTGTCAGTGCAGTATGCACAACTGCTAAGGCCAGTGATGGTGGCTGTCAGTTCAGTATGCACAACTGCTAAGGCCAGTAATGGTGGCTGTCAGTTCAGTATGCACAACTGCCAAGGCCAGTGATGGTGGCTGTCAGTGCAGTATGCACAACTGCTAAGGTCAGTGATGGTGGCTGTCAGTTCAGTATGCACAACTGCTAAGGTCAGTAATAGTGGCTGTCAGTGCAGTATGCACAACTGCTAAGGCCAGTGATGGCTGTCAGTTCAGTATGCACAACTGCTAAGGTCAGTGATGGTGGCTGTCAGTTCAGTATGCACAACTGCCAAGGTCAGTGATGGTGGCTGTCAGTGCAGTACGCACAACTGCTAAGGTCAGTGATGGTGACTGTCAGTTCAGTATGCACAACTGCTAAGGTCAGTGATGGTGGCTGTCAGTTCAGTACGCACAACTGCTAAGGTCAGTGATGGTGGCTGTCAGTTCAGTATGCACAACTGCTAAGGTCAGTGATGGTGGCTGTCAGTTCAGTATGCACAACTGCTAAGGTCAGTGATGGTGGCTGTCAGTTCAGTATGCACAACTGCTAAGGTCAGTGATGGTGGCTGTCAGTGCAGTACGCACAACTGCTAAGGCCAGTGATGGTGTCGGTGACTGCAGCATGCACAACTGCTAAGGCCAGTGACGGTGGCTGTCAGTGCGGTATGCGCAACTGCTAAGGTCAGTGATGGTGGTTGTCAGTTCAGTATGCACAACTGCTAAGGTCAGTGATGGTGGCTGTCAGTTCAGTATGCACAACTGCTAAGGTCAGTGAAGGTGGCTGTCGGTTAAGTATGCACAACTGCTAAGGCCAGTGATGGTGGCTGTCAGTTCAGTATGCACAACTGCTAAGGTCAGTAATGGTGGCTGTCAGTTCAGTATGCACAACTGCTAGGGTCAGTGATGGTTGCTGTCAGTGCAGTATGCACAACTGCTAAGGCCAGTGATGGTGGCTGTCAGTTCAGTATGCACTGCTGCTAAGGTCAGTGATGGTGGCTGTCAGTGCAGTATGCACAACTGCTAAGGTCAGTGATGGTGGCTGTCAGTTCAGTATGCACAACTGCTAAGGTCAGTGATGGTGGTTGTCAGTTCAGTATGCACAACTGCTAAGGTCAGTGATGGTGGCTGTCAGTTCAGTATGCACAACTGCTAAGGCCAGTGACGGTGGCTGTCACTGCAGTATGCACAACTGCTAAGGTCGGTGATGGTGGCGGTGACTTCAGTACGCACAACTGCTAAGGTCAGTGATGGTGGGTGTCAGTTCACTATGCACAACTGCTAAGGCCAGTGATGGTGGCTGTCAATTCAGTATGCACAACTGCTAAGGCCAGTGATGGTGGCGGTGATTGCAGTACGCACAAATGCTAAGGCTAGTGACGGTGTATGTCAGTTCAGAATGCACAACTGCTAAGGTCAGTGATGGTGGCTGTCAGTTCAGTATGCACAACTGCTAAGGTCAGTGATGGTGGGTGTCAGTGCAGTATGCACAACTGCTAAGGTCAGTGATGGTGGCTGTCAGTTCAGTATGCACAACTGCTAAGGTCAGTGATGGTGGGTGTCAGTTCAGTATGCACAACTGCTAAGGTCAGTGATAGTGTTTGTCAGTTCAGTATGCACAACTGCTAAGGTCAGTGATGGTGGTTGTCAGTTCAGTATGCACAACTGCTAAGGTCAGTGATGGTGGCTGTCAGTTCAGTATGCACAACTGCTAAGGTCAGTGACAGTGGCTGTCAGTTCAGTATGCACAACTGCTAAGGTCAGTAATGGTGGCTGTCAGTTCAGTATGCACAACTACTAGGGTCAGTGATGGTGGCTGTCAGTGCAGTATGCACAACTGCTAAGGCCAGTGATGGTGGCTGTCAGTTCAGTATGTACTGCTGCTAAGGCCAGTGATGGTGGCTGTCACTGCAGTATGCACAACTGCTAAGATCAGTGATGGTGGCGGTGACTTCAGTACGCACAACTGCTAAGGTCAGTGATGGTGGGTGTCAGTTCAGTATGCACAACTGCTAAGGCCAGTGATGGTGGCTGTCAATTCAGTATGCACAACTGCTAAGGCCAGTGATGGTGGCGGTGATTGCAGTATGCAGAACTGCTAAGGCCAGTGACGGTGGCTGGCAGTTCAGCATGCACTACTGCTAAGGTCAGTGATGGTGGCTGTCAGTTCAGTATGCACAACTGCTAAGGTCAGTGATGGTGGGTGTCAGTTCAGTATGCACAACTCCTAAGGTCAGTGATGGTGGCTGTCAGTGCAGTATGCACAGCTGCCAAGGCCAGTGATGGTGGCTGCCAGTTCAGTATGCACAACTGCTAAGGTCAGTGATGGTGGCTGTCAGCTCAGTATGCACAACTGCTAAGGCCAGTGATGGTGGCTGTCAGTTCAGTATACAGAACTGCCAAGGCCAGTGATGGTGGCTGTCAGTGCAGTATGCACAACTGCTAAAGTCAGTGATGGTGGCTGTCAGTTCAGTATGCACAACTGCTAAGGTCAGTGATGGTGGCTGTCAGTGCAGTACGCACAACTGCTAAGGCCAGTGATGGTGTCGGTGACTGCAGCATACACAACTGCTAAGGCCAGTGACGGTGGCTGTCAGTGCGGTATGCGCAACTGCTAAGGTCAGTGATGGTGGTTGTCAGTTCAGTATGCACAACTGCTAAGGTCAGTGATGGTGGCTGTCAGTTCAGTATGCACAACTGCTAAGGTCAGTGACAGTGGCTGTCGGTGCAGTATGTACAACTGCTAAGGCCAGTGATGGTGGCTGTCAGTTCAGTATGCACAACTGCTAAGGTCAGTAATGGTGGCTGTCAGTTCAGTATGCACAACTGCTAGGGTCAGTGATGGTGGCTGTCAGTGCAGTATGCACAACTGCTAAGGCCAGTGATGGTGGCTGTCAGTTCAGTATGCACTGCTGCTAAGGTCAGTGATGGTGGCTGTCAGTGCAGTATGCACAACTGCTAAGGTCAGTGATGGTGGCTGTCAGTTCAGTATGCACAACTGCTAAGGTCAGTGACAGTGGCTGTCAGTTCAGTATGCACAACTGCTAAGGTCAGTGATGGTGGCTGTCAGTTCAGTATGCACAACTGCTAAGGCCAGTGACGGTGGCTGTCACTGCAGTATGCACAACTGCTAAGGTCAGTGATGGTGGCGGTGACTTCAGTACGCACAACTGCTAAGGTCAGTGATGGTGGCTGTCAGTTCACTATGCACAACTGCTAAGGCCAGTGATGGTGGCTGTCAATTCAGTATGCACAACTGCTAAGGCCAGTGATGGTGGCGGTGATTGCAGTATGCACAACTGCTAAGGCCAGTGACGGTGGCTGGCAGTTCAGTATGCACAACTGCTAAGGTCAGTGATGGTGGGTGTCAGCTCAGTATGCACAACTCCTAAGGTCAGTGATGGTGGCTGTCAGTGCAGTATGCACAGCTGCCAAGGTCAGTGATGGTGGCTGCCAGTTCAGTATGCACAACTGCTAAGGTCAGTGATGGTGGCTGTCAGCTCAGTATGCACAACTGCTAAGGGCAGTGATGGTGGCTGTCAGTTCAGTATACAGAACTGCCAAGGCCAGTGATGGTGGCTGTCAGTGCAGTATGCACAACTGCTAAGGTCAGTGATGGTGGCTGTCAGTTCAGTATGCACAACTGCTAAGGTCAGTGATGGTGGCTGTCAGTTCAGTATGCACAACTGCTAAGCTCAGTGGTGGTGGCTGTCAGTGCAGTATGCACAACTGCTAAGGCCAGTGATGGTGGCTGTAAGTGCAGTATGCACAACTGCTAAGGCCAGTGATGGTGGCTGTCAGTGCAGTATGCACGTCTGCTAAGGCCAGTGATGGTGGCTGTCAGTTCAGTATGCACAACTGCTAAGGTCAGTGATGGTGGGTGTCAGTTCAGTATGCACAACTGCTAAGGTCAGTGATGGTGGCTGTCAGTGCAGTATGCACAACTGCCAAGGTCAGTGATGGTGGCTGCCAGTTCAGTATGCACAACTGCTAAGGTCAGTGATGGTGGCTGTCAGTGCAGTATGGACAACTGCTAAGGCCAGTAATGGTGGCTGTCAGTGCAGTATGCACAACTGCTAAGGCCAGTGAGGGTGGCTGTCAGTTCAGTATGCACAACTGTCAAGGCCAGTGATGGTGGCTGTCAGTTCAGTATGCACAACTGCTAAGGCCAGTGATCGTGGCGGTGACTTCAGTATGCATAACTGCTAAGGTCAGTGATGGTGGCCGTCAGTTCTGTATGCACAACTGCTAAGGCCAGTGATGGTGGCTGTCAGTTCAATATGCACAACTGCTAAGGCCAGTGAGGGTAGCTGTCAGTTCAGTATGCACAACTGCTAAGGCCAGTAATGGTGGTTGTCAGTTCAGTACGCACAACCGCTAAGGTCAGTGATGGTGGTTGTCAGTTCAGTATGCACAACTGCTAAGGCCAGTGATGGTGGTTGTCAGTTCAGTACGCACAACCGCTAAGGTCAGTGATGGTGATTGTCAGTTCAGTACGCACAACCGCTAAGGCCAGTGATGGTGGTTGTCAGTTCAGTACGCACAACCGCTAAGGACAGTGATGGTGAGTGATTTTATGCGCCACTAGTGTTAAAGTCAGTGGTGTTGGTGGTGATTTTAGGGCTCAGCAATGTTAAGGTCTGTGTTGGCGGGGGTAGCTTTAGAATTGCAGAACTCCTAAGGTCAGTGTTGGCGGCCGTGATTTTAGGGTGCACTATTTCTAAGGCAGTGGTGTGGTTGTGGCTCGGTGACTATACGGGGCACAGCTGCTAAAGTTTGTGGTGGCTATGATGGTGGCGGTGGAACATAAGTCGCACTACTGCTGCGGTCTATGTTGGTGGCAGTGTCTTTAGTGGTCACTACTGCTAAGGGCACCGGTGATGGTGACTTTAGGGTACAACTAAGGTCCATGAAGTTGCCGGTGACCTTAAGGCGCACAGCTGCCAAGGTCAATAATATTGGCGGTGAATTTATGGCGCAGGACTTCTATGGCCGGTGGTGGTGGTAGTGGCGGTGGCGGTGGCAGCAGCGGCGACGGTTGTGGTGGTGGTGGCGATGGTGAGAATGGCGGTTGTGGAGGTGTTGGTGGTGGTGGTGGAGGTGGTGGTGGAGGTGTTGGTGGTGGTGGTGGTGGTGGCGGTGGTTGTGGTGGTGGTGGTGGCGGTGGTGGTGGTGGAGGTGGTGATGGTGGTGGTCACGGTGGTGGTGATGGTGGCAGCAGCGGCTACGGTTGTGGTGGTGGTGGCAGTAGCGGCGACGGTTGTGGTGGTGGTCGTGGTGGTGATGGTGGCAGCAGCGGCGACGGTGGTGGTAGTGATGGTTGTGGTGGTGGCGGAGGCGGTACGGTGGCGGCGGCGGCGGTGGTGGTGGCATTGGCGACGGTGGTGGTGGTGGTGGCGGTGGCGGCGACGGTGGTTGTGGTAGTGGTGGAGGTGGTGGCGGTGGTGGTGGTGGTCACGGTTGTGGTGATGGTGGCAGCAGTGGCGACGGCTGTGGTTGTGGTGGTGATGGTGGCAGTAGCGGCGACGGTTGTGGTGGTGGCGGCGGTGGCGGTGGTGGTGGCGGTGGTGGTGGTGATGGTGATGGTGATGGTGATGACGGAGATGATGGTGGTAGCGGCGGCGCTATCGCGTACTTCTGCTTGAGTCGTTAAGGAAGTGAATAAGTCCTGTGGTAATGGTCTGTAGAAGCTACATAAACGAGAAACTAATTGGTAGCGAAAGTCTTGTGAGTGCACATCAAATGTTTTAAATTTGAAATGGTGAAGAGGACACTTGCCATTCTCGGGCAAATGCCATTTGACCTGGGATCTGTTCAAAGTGCCTGAATTTACTGCAATAAGCCTTCAATAAAAACCGCAGTTACTTGTGTTTTCATCCAAGCTGCAGATGTTTGCGAATAAGTGTAACCTACTTAAGAATAAAAGAATTGATGAAAATGTTAGCTACGTCATGCCAGATACGTAAACCCTGTCTTCAGAGTGACAGGTGCGAACTGCAGAGTGACACCAATGAAGCATTCTGTAAACACATTAACAGTGGTTTGGTTATCATAATGGATGGCACCCTCGTTATATTCGATTGCTAGTGACCAAATTGAATAACAAAGCGTCTTTAATTGTTTCCTCAAGTTTTATTTACACATCTGTGTATTTGTTCTTAGCTAGTTTCTGTCAGCGGCATTTTTAAAATGTTTAGTGTCCATGAGGAATCGGTCGGCTAGAAATAAGCTGCGGTCTATTACACCAATAACTGGCACTTTTATTTCGATTTTAGTTGTCAATTGTTTACATATTTTACTTTTTTGAACAATCTAGATTAAAAACTCTTTCAAAATGGGCTTTAATCTGTGGTGGTGATATCCGATTGTGTGCGCCTCTGCGGCATGCGTAACTTACGGGTTCTGGAAGTTGGGATCACTCCTTGGATTTCCACCCGCAACAAACCTGCCTCCGGTTGCTTGGATGTTCCACGTGGGTGGAATTGTATATTGCTGCATAAAAATCTAAATGGCTTCTCAGTGTGGCGACAAAACAACGGACGTTACTTTGCTGAAACGTCAGGCTACAATAGTGCATCAGATGAATAGGCCAGAGCATGTTCCGCGCATCTACACCGTGCTTTGTAGTTACGTACTGTTAACACTTAATTGCAATCATCCGTACTCTTAGTCATTTCACGTTTAGTTATACATGCGTTTTATCATTCAGACGTTTACTTCGCGACCGTGATCTCTACTCTTGCTATGTTTTATGCTCAATTTTGATGCGTACAATTGCGCATTTTGGTGTCTTCTTTCTCTTGCTCGGGTGCCACGCACTGCCGCTACACATAGGATCTTATCTAAAATTAGGGAACATGGAGTGTTCCGGAATGACACTGCAGCCTGCGGACACTCATATTTATAGCGTTTTAAAGCTATCAAACTTATGTCACAATTGGCTGAATACATCATGTTTAAACATTAAAACTCCCGGCGATTTACAAAATGTCAACCTATCATTGGTCAACATTTCTCGGATTACGTGTTAATGCGAAAAATACCCAAATTTCTCCTTGCCCTCACTCGATCTTGGCCAACTTCGAAACTTCAAAGCAAACAACGCCCACTAACGGTTCGAGAACAAAGATGTTTTCATCCTCTGAAATTTGCCGCGAGGAAACACAATATTTCATTCGTACTAGCTTAACAACCTGCCCAGGTCCGTGATACGATAATGTTACACTACAATACAAAGCTTACAAAATGAACATCTCATAAACTACCTGTAAAAACGTCTACTGCACCAAAACATGATACCTATACATTGAATTAAGCAAAATACAATATTGAATTAAATACTTGGTGTGCCGGAAAGAATTTCCCGACTCAAAGTTTGTCATTAGGTGCTTCAATAAAACGTCACTGCCTATAAGGATGTTCAGCGTCCTCAATTTGAGTACAGAACGCCAGATTTTACCTATAAAATACAGACTATCCAGAACCGAAGCTCATCTTCGAGGCCCAGGGAGGGCGCCCAGGGGCATTTTCTTCCGTGTGTGTTTCCGTTATGTGTAGCATTTTAAGACACGCCACAGTCATGTTAGGGTTACCACAAAGTCGATTTGGGTCGCCAAAGGAATGCTAATTCCTCGATGTGAGAATTTGTTGCGTGAAGCAACCAAATGTATGAAGGTGAACAGCATGTGTATGACACAGGAAGGCGCTCGCTCTTCTCTCCAGTTTTGCCCGCCTCTGTAGCGTGGTGGTTAGCGTGTCTGCCTCACGTTCAAGAGGTCGCGAGTTCGAATCTCGCTTAGGGTAAGTTATCCGGGTAAGGTTTTTTTCCGAGGTTTTCCCTACCCTGAGAAGACGAATGTCGGGTAACTTAAAGCCATGGGACCTCGGGCTCATTTGAGCATCATTTCACCCATTTCATTTCATTCATTCGTCCGATATGACACAATGTTGGAGGACGTTAATTTAAATAACAATGTTGGAGGACGTTAATTTAAATAACAACAACAAAAAAACATGGTACCTACTTTACATGATCTTGAAGCGGGCTCTTGGTCATAGACTACAGCAGCTAACAAAAATCCACCGTCAGCTACAATTCCGTCAATCTCGCTGGTTAAAGCCTTACATTGAATTCAATAACCGACTATGACAAGGTGCAAGACATGATCTTGCGAAGGAGCTGTACATACTTTTCAACAGTACTATGTTTGGGAAAATTACGGGGAATATTCGGAATTGAATGGATATAGGTCACAATGAGAAGACCTGGAAAAGCTGATTGCTAAGCCCACATTCATCGACCAAACCATATGTGAACCTAATCTAGCTGCAATGCATATGGCTTCGCGACAAATAGTTCAACAAGCCAATATAAGTATATTTGTATGGGTGTGCTGGACATCTCCAAGACGTTAGTGTATCGCTACGCTTATGATGCTCTGTTACCATATCATTGGCTTGGAAACCAAAACTGCATGTTACATAAAAGCTTCATTGATGTTGATGTTGATGTTCTACCTGATGAACTCAATGTAGGTTTCCTGTTGCTAAGTAATGCATATTGTGTAAGTTTATCTCATGATTGGTAAATATGGCTTCATCCATAACCACACTCCATCACAGGGTGCACGACCTGCTGCATAATGTACTGACAGTATTCCAGATGATGTAAAATGCATTGCCATCAGGTCCTCAATATAATGAGATGTGAAATTCGAAAATTCCAATCTGTCTTCCTACTTCGCGAAAGCTGGTCTGAAGATTTATTGAAGCAGCTGCAAGAACAGCTACCTCTATTATTTCAGTTACCACTTTCTTACTTCCAGGCCATTTTTCTGGGGACAAGGCTGCAATATCGCAAAGTTTCTATCAATATCAGTGAAAATTTAATTATTTATATTACATAAACGTTCGGCATACAGCTTTTGTTTAACATTTCCACGACATTTTCCGAATTAATAACAAAACTAAGTGCGAAAACCACTTCACATGCCCAGGAATGATGGGCAAGTTAAATGTATTGCACGTGTAAAACATTGATAACCATTACTGTGTACAATACATTGCTCATGTCTTATCCGTAACATTCAGTCAGTACAGAAGTACGTATACACTATACAACACATAGTGGGTTCATATTTAAAAACTGTAATTTGATTCTCATGTCCTGAACATTATTTCACTTACAAAAAGTACATTGCATGTACCAGATCCCCCATTTTGGTGTAATTTAACGTGCAATTGGTTATATCAAAAGTATTTAAAGCACTATCGTAGGTAAAATTTTCAACGGGCCACTCTACACATTATATACTGTAATTTAATGAAGGTGACAGATTTAGCATTGAGGAAATAATATTTATTGTTTGACATCTGTCAATGTAAAAAGCTTCTGTAAGTATCATTCTATCACAAATAACCATTAGAATCCCTTCCACTGGACACAGTAAACATCAAACAAATGGCACGTAATACTATTTTACTTTTTCCAATAGTTTTACACACAGAAGAAAGGCAAGAATTGGTTCAGGAACAATATGCTCAAACTAGCTAAAGATGAACCCATGTTTTACTAGAAGAAGGTTCATGCTTTGATTGCTCTGAACCCCTCTGGTGGCCAGGTAAACATAACTTCATGGACTATGACGTCATACTGATCTGCCGTACTAGTGTTTTAGTTATATTTACCGGTTTCTTCCACAATTCGTAACGAATGTTTAAACTCACTACCCTGCCGGTGGATGTATTCCCTGAGTAAACCATCATCACCAGCCTAACCGATGATTGCCGTGATGTTACTGCGACCCTCAGTTATGCCCTGAGATCATGATGAGTCACTGGTCGTTTCTGAATACACTATATTTTAAGGCAGCCCAGTAAGAAAATATTTAATGGGGTTACATCGGGTGAACGCGTTGGCCAGGGATAGGAATAGAAGAGATACGGATGGGGTTCGGCATTGAAGCTAGGCTTGTTGTACAATCACTCATAAAAGAAAGTGAGGTCACGTTTCAAAAGAAAGAGTCACGAATACGCTCTTTGGTCATCCCTAGCTGGAGGGAGCGACGGTTGTGTGACGTCATATGCTTTGTCTACCTAAGCAGTAGGTGCGCAACCGGTTTTTTAATAACTGAGGGAGGATCAAGGAAGAAATATCTTTGCACCTTTAGTATAGGGCATTTATGCAATTGAAATACTTGTCAGACGATACGTTTGCTAATTTAATTAAGGATAATAATTGCTACTAGAACGCTTCCTTTTTCTAGCAATTATTACAAATAAATTGTGTTTAAATAGCTATAAAATTAAATTACATAATGGTCATATTCACTTTCTGCTCTTGACAAACAAATGTTATGACCAAAACTTACACTAATGGCAGTAGTAATGAAAGTAGCTTAACATCATACTACTCTAGCATAACAGTTTAATAGCAATTTTAACTTTCTACACTTGCATCAGTGGAAATACTATAAAGCATAGGATACACGTGAAAGCAATGTTTTGCATACATTTGGTTACAATCAGCTGTTCAATTGCAAATGAATATTAATTGGTTTATACCTATATAATGAAAAAGTTTCAGTTAACTAAACAATTGTATCCTATACCTTTGGAATGTTGTAAAAAATTAAAGATCTGAAAAACAACCTTTCCCGTTTTAGATAGAATCTGGAAAGAATGAAGGGAAAAAAATCCACTAGTATTCGAACCTCCGTACTTCAGTTTTAGAAGCCGGCACTCTAAGCACAGCGCTACTATGGTGTACAACTCTGGAGATTCACATTAATGCATTTCACGCCCGGAGGACGTGCTTTTATGCCATCTCAGGTGTTCGAAATTCATGTCCTAGAAACATCCGTGTGTCTCCTGTAGAGAACTAAATCCATCTACTAGAAACGCCTGAATCTATAAATGTAATATTTGGGATGTTCCCAAATTCCCATCCCCGTCCTTTTTACTTCTTGTACACTAGGTATATATTTAGAAACCACATAATCAAATTATGCTCTATATTGCTTGTTCGCAGTCAAATTAAGAAAACAACATGCTTTAGTCTTTCGCTCAAACAGAATCCATTAGTGATTGCCTTTAATTCTTCCTTACTATTCGAAGAATACCAAAAAGATAATATAATGATAGTAGATAATAACAACAATAATAGTAATAGTAACAGTAACCGTAACAGTAATAATAATAATAATAATAATAATAATAATAATAATAATAATAATAATAATAATAATAATAATAATAATAATAATAATAATAATAGTAATAATAATAGTGATGACAGTGATGATAATGATAATAATGACAATGACACCGACACCGACATCAGCACCAACAATAACAATAACAATAACAACAACAATAATAATAATAGTGATGACAGTGATGATAATGACAATGACACCGACACCAGCACCAACAATAACAACAACAACAACAACAACAACAACAACAACAATAATAACAATAATAATAATAATAATAATAATAATAATAATAATAATAATAATAATAATAATAATAATAATAATAATAATAATAATAATAATAATAATAATAATAATAATAATAATAATAATAATAATAATAATAATAATAATAATAATAATAATAATAATAATAATAATAATAATAATAATAATAATAATAATAATAATAATAATAATAATAATAATAATAATAATAATAATAATAATAATAATCGGATATCAACGTCGGGATTCGAACATATACTTTGGTTGCCCACACCCAGGCTTTGCACTGAGCTATAGTAGCACCTGTCGGTAGTGCAACAGAATGCATTACATAGGACTACTTCTACCGCTTGTCTTACTCGCCAGTAACTTATTTCCATTTTCTCCGAGGAGGGAACATCGAATACGACAAAGCATAATAGACCAACTGGTTCAAGTCGGATACACAATGTAAACGAGAAAGTATGAGTCGTGGTAAAACGGTAATGTAAAACAGGCAACATTAAAACGAAATAATACGAGTGAAACATCGAAGTAAAATAAATACAAACATTACAACTATATTACAAGTATTATATAGATGTATGCAAATAGTTGATAATGACCATCGAACCTTTGACAGCAGCAACTTTTATGCTATAAATGGAAACAGCAGTCGCTTGAAACGTTTGCAAAGTTCAACTAAGAAGTTTGGCATTATCTCACCTACACCATCAGCCAAATAACGTCAATAGAAGTCACATAAAAAGCGCGTTATTGTCGTCGTCCTCGTCGGTGGTGGTGGCGGTAGCGGTGGTAGTGGTGGTGGTAACAGAAACATACATTCACTAGAAAATCCATACGGCTTTCGTGTAATAGAACAATATCACATTGATATGTCAAATTATTTATAGTTAAACGAAGAAATATATACTTATTGCAAACGAAGTTAGCTTACTACTCGCAAGTGGGAAACAAAAGAGACACACTTTATCCCCCCCCCCCCCCCATATAATAGAATTTCTAGATATTCATATCGAAAACATAGTTCCGCAGCGAGCACGACCATGTGGAACAACATGTTGAAAGGGATTCATTCCAGAATGTTCCAGGTACTTGCATTTTGGGAAAACTACATAGTATTCTTGAACTTGTTGATATATACCAGGTGAGTCAGCTGCTCCTTATTTTCCAGTTTTACGCAATGCGCATTTTATAATCTAACATGAAAATATAACCTATGCTAGGCTATACCCAAGTATTTAACATGGATATCTTTGGTTACACACTCGACGAAATTAGCACTAATATAAATGTCAGAGCATCGCATTCTAATATACTCGTAATTAAGACAGCTGATGTTTGCATCATTGCACATGTAAACTGGGACCAGCGAATAACTACATGCTAAATGTAATGTTTATCTCTGAGGTTACTAGGTAGATCAGCTGGAACGAGCGCACGATTCGTAACCAATCCGTGTGCTGTAAAGGTGGCCCGAATTACCTGCATGTACCATTTCTTTTCAACAAATAACATTGGCTGAACAATTGTTATGTTTAAAGCTGTTATTATTTTAATTTGTAATTGTTTATTTCCATTTCATGGTGTTGTTGTTGCCCATTAGGATATCTCTCCCACTATAGATGCTGGTGCAATGGCAATTGCTTCTCCATGGATGAAAAGCATATCGACGTACTCGTCTGTCGAATATATCATTAAAGAGTGACACAAAATATCGTACGGCAGCATACGCGTGGAGAATGAGGGAAGTTGCCATTCATAATAATATACTACATCATGCCAGTCCAATGGGGCAGAAGTCATTATACCTATTCTATTACAAAATTCAGACAACCAAAGACGCTTTAAATTATAACGTCCTAAACCCTGAGGGACTTCAAAATTAGATTATTATGAATTCGGTTTCCAAGTTTTGACGAGCATAAATAATTGTATAATGCCGAAACGCGCACCCGCGTCCCTGGGGTTAGCGCACAGGATACAATCATAATTCTATTCAGCTATTTGGAGGCTTGACTGAAAGCACATTCCGAGTTCAACCCGTAGAACCAGTATGCCAAGCACTATGGCATTGCCAAATCGCAAATGTTGGTGCGTAATTTAGCCTTTTAAGACAATCGCCCTTTGGCGGACGTTTTGATGGTATTACTTAAATGTCAAGTGCATATTATTTGAGATCTACGAGAGGTAGTTTACACCAAAATTTAATAATATGTGCATTTTGACTATACGGGTCCATGGTGGATGAAGCATGCCTCTAATTTGTTGCGGCCAAGCCCGGCTTTAAATACAAGAATCCGACATTTTCTGTTAAGGTGATATTGTTGGTGTACTCATACGATAGGCGCATTTTATCAGAGGTGTTTACTGAAGTGCATTGCTATGTATACTGTAACAAAAAGTTCATAAAATCAATAAACGAGTCATATGTTTTTGAAGTGTACTTCAACGAGGAGTACATACTATCCCTTAAATGTTGCTCATTCATCTATCTAAGAAAGTCAAGCAATAATTCTTAGTAAGCGCAAACCTGGACTAAAGCGCGCATGCCATTTGACGGGTGGCCTACCTTCCAAAAAATAAGGGACGTTGGTTGGTTTTGGTTTAAGGGGCCTCAGCTACTTAAGGATACCCACCTGTGAAATTTTGAAAATCTACAGTTTTTATTGGATTGATCTGAAATTTCAACACAACAATCACTGTATGGTGAGGAGTAACTGTGCTAAGTTTCATACATTTAATCAGATTAGTTGCTAACATATTAATATTTCATTATATTTTTTTAATATTTGTATAAATGGTTCCCCATGATGCAATTTTGATTTGAAAAGCCTAATAATTTTTAGTTATGTCCTATAATAGAATGTTAGCAAATTGATGAGATAATTTCTTAATCTTATTATGAGTTTGGATAAAAATAAATTTTAAAGTTTAAATTCATAATTTTTTTCATTTAAATTTCGAAATGTAAACTTTAATATTTAATTACTCAGCAGTTATTCACGTTATGAAAAAATTATCTCATCATTTCTTTTTAATGTTATTTCTAAGTAGGTACACCAAATTTCTTGCATAAGTACTGAAAATTGCATTGTGTGGAGCATTTTAAAGAGCCACCAGTGCTAAAAATAAAAACATGGAAAAACTAAGTTTGAAGTCATAGCAAGGATAATGGAACTGTATGGATTTAAATGGACACGACCACTTAAAGGCAATCAGTTAGACGGCCACGTGACATAGTTATAAAGGCTGTAAGGCTATAAAAAGCATATCAAAACAAAGCAGAAGATTTATTTGATAAAACAAAAATCCATTTTTGGCAATTTTTGAAATTTTTAGCCTTTTTACACAGATGGGTATCCTTAAGTCATCAGCGCCCTTAGAAAAACTGATCGTGGCAAAAGCCAGAGATAACCTTGAATATAAAATAAAAATACTAGCAAAAATCAAATAAGCATAGGTATACCAAAACAAAGAGACAAAAACCAGAATCAAAACACAGTTAAAAAGAGTCCGAAGAAGCATAAAATTTCAATATATAAAGCTTTAAATCCTCAGGTTCATGTTTATCTTTGCTAAAATCTTCAAAAGTGTATCGACCGCTTGTTTATCGTCCGCCAGGACCTCTGCAAGACTGACATGCAGTTTCAGAGAGTTTCGAAAGTGTGCTAGTAGCACATGACGGGCGGACAGAAGGTTGTCATAAAGCGGACAAGGAGGAGCAGGGTCCCGTTTAAAAAGGTAGCCATGTGTGAAATTGCAGTGGCCAATTCGCAACCGACGAGATATACGAGAGGAAGTTACCCAGTTTATTGAAAACAAGCGGCGTCTGACGCAACTGATATATACAAGAAGTAAAAGAGCTATACCAAAATAACTTCAGATATTGGAGATGTGACCGATGTAAGTAATGTAGGTGCGCGGCTAAAAATAATGCAGTTACCTACATGGTGTTAAACATATTTGTAGCAGATACTCATAAGTCAATGTTAAAGCAAAACTGGGTGAAAAGTGACTTAAATGTCTTTAAAACTGCTGCTCGAGTACAGGGATATTGATTTTTAATAGTTCGTTATCAGCGTTCTCAAGATTTATCGGAACAAAAATCTCTCAGATCTCGAACTAATCATTCGACAATGCGGCACTAAACATCGATTCGCTGCCGTTTTGAGTAATGCAGCCTTCTACAGAGACGATTGTTAAGTGATCTGGTGCTCTCCATAGGCGTCATTCGAATCCCAGGAGATCTCCTTTAGAAATCAATGTGATAAGCGTTACCCTATAAGAACAAAGGACACCGCTGTAACCTTGGCGGGTCTATAAAATTCAGGTTTGCTTTCTAAACAATTCGCAGAATGAGAAGAACCATCACTAATACTTAAGGGTTTTGTAGCATATTGAGAATGCTTTAATGTCTAAAATATGCTTTAGTGGCAGCATCTAAGTTACAAAAAAGTATGTCTTCATTCCCTTTGTCTTTCCTAAACATTTGTGGAGGATTTTTCCTTCCCTTACCTCTGGATATATACATAAGTACAACAATACTGATATTCATGCACAATGGAATAAGATTGTTCAATTATACAAGTACTGTGTACAGTAGGATTCTATATGTTGGGAATGGCCGCGCCGTGGCCGAGTGGTTAGACCATTCGCCTCTCAACAAAGCGGTCTGAGTTCAATCCCAGGCGACCGCATGTGGGATTTGCCGTGGACAAACCGGTGCAGGAGCGGGTTTCCTACGGGTTCTCTTGTTTTCCCCGCCATCTCATTCCACCGGTGCTTCATCTTCATCCCAATCATCGGTGTCACCACCTGCGGTGTTGCATGTGGTAAAAGCGGGCGTTAAACACTACCAAATACATAATCGGATTAATAGCTTCTTATTAGAGGATTAACTGGCCGGCCAGAAGGTCTGCCGTCGTTTAAAAAGAATATTTTCTTGTTTAACGACGCTGTCAATTGCAGGGATCACATCAGCGTCGCCGGTGTGCCGAAATTTTGTCCCACGGGAGTTCTTTTACATGCCAGTAAATCTACTGACATGGAGCTGTCGTTTTTAAGCACACTTAAAAACCATCGGCCTGGGCCGGATTTGAACCCGCGACCTTGGGATCAGTAAGCCAGGGTTTGAGAAACAAGTCGCTTGACTTTCCTTATCTACAGACAAAGTGAATAAAGTAATTAATGACTGCTTAAATGAGCCCAGAACCCTAAGAGAGAAGAGATTAAATATAACTGAAGGCCGGAGGAATGTGCGCTCGCATGCGATACACGTTAGCTGGACGCAGAGTATGATTGGCGTCAGAAGTACAGCACGGCCATCAAATGTGCAAACAACTGCCACTAGAAGCAAAAGTCGAAAACAACGTAACATAGGCATCTGCGAACTAGTGAAGCATTGCCTTGCAAGTGTATGCATATGTGAATAATTACAAGATGGGGTACTTGGATAGAGGCCGTCACGTATTATGCGGTGCATTACAATGAAATCGTAAATATTATTGCTCTTTGTAATGCAGATTCATCTGCTATTGTAACTCCAAGGTCTCTGATATAGCATGAAATATCTGAAAATCTTCAGTTCATAACCAACAATTTTGCAATGTTGCCCAAAGCTATTAAAGAATTAGAAAAATCGGGTTTGGCTTGTCCAAGAGCATAAGCATAATAGAAGACTTAACTAATTCAATTAATAGGATACCTCTTGTGCCAGCTATCGAAAAGGTGAAAGCTAAATTCCAGGAAGTCGTAAACAAAACTACTGGTTATCAAGCTATGTGTAAAATTTTGAAAATGAGTAAGAAGGAAAACACGCTAGACAACCGAGTGGAATTCTTTACATTTGCATTTCTGACATCGTGTGACGGAGAAAGAAGTTTTTCACTGTTTAAAAACTGCTTCAGTGATAGGCGTTAAAATTTCACATTTAATAATTTACGAATATACATTGTAACCCAATGTAATGCACTCTGTGACGATATTATAGTTAATAAATAGCAGTATGTATAAGCAATTCCCGAATACATAATTTATTATGCTTGTAGTTTGTGCTGGAGTGAGACGGTTGTCATGGTCAGGCTGTACCTGTCTGTCTGTTGTTTACATGCGTGAGCGATAACATTAAAGCCCACGTACAGTATTCCTATGGTAAAACGCACATGCCTTCTGCGTTTAAATATAACTAATATAAAATATAAACTTTTCCTCCATTCCTTTACCGACAGAGGATAGAAGGGATTATGACATCGGGTCCTCCAGTTTATTTGGAACTTCTATTACAAAGGCAGGTGGACATAAAGGATAAAAATTAAAACAGCAACTTCAAAGTAATTGCCTTATTCTCTAAAAGCATAAAAAGGAAAGCGTGAGTGAACAAGTTAGTGAAGCGATTCTTGAGCGTACGACCTTGTACATCACTCAGCTGTAGTTAAATTTTGGCTAAATTCTGGATTAGATGAACTCTTTGTCTTGAAAGTAGGTAATGCAAGTTTTGTTTAATGGCTACAGAACGGCACAGAGCGAGCGAGATGGCTCCGCGGCAATGTGTAAGGCTCTCATTCGGGAGGTCGTGTCTATTCCTGTGGCCGACTTTCCTGACCCAAGGGTTTTTTCGGGGGTTTCCCTGCATTGTCAGGCGAATGCTGTGAAGGATAATTACATCCCCTGATTTTCTGTCCTTCCATTTCGTTTCATTAATAATTTCATTCATCCTTCATCCCGTTGGTTCTTTCAGGATCGCAAGCGTCAGCGAAGGCGTAGGTGCAGCTTGGCAGGGATGATATGCGCACAGAAACTCTTAACGTCCCTCATCCGTGGGATCCGGGTGGAAAAATGGCGGCATCTGGGGGCTGTGGACCCCGCGCCGAGATCCCCCTGAGTTGGCCCCGGAAGATCTAAAGACTTCAAGGTGTCGTCAAACTTGGGAAACCTTAGAGACATCTGTAACGTCTGTACCGTTAGTCTGGATCTGGCAGCCCGGTGTTTCCTCTCACCTCATCCTTCCTCCCAAGGGTGCTCCCTTGGGGGGCATAGGTACAATAAGCCAGGTTTCAGTGACGAACCCCTTACGTATCTCTCCTATTCCTATTTCTATACCGATCGTGAACAGGGCGCTGTGCCTGATTGGGCTGGACTTATTCAAGAGTGCCTTAAGATCCTGACCATTCTTTCTATTCTTGGAAAACAATTCTTGACAAATAATTCTCCTGCCATAAAATGAGGTTTCGGGAGTACATTTGATCAGTAAATACATACATGTAGCATGCTATTATTGTTGCTCGCTAAGTGTTAAATCCAAGAATAGAACGTTGCAACATTTGCCTACCATAAATTACCTATGGCATAAGTAAACAAACAATATAAGGGATTTATGACTCACTTGATTTGTTAAGTGTGACTGATAATCAGCTGTTTACTATAATAGAAAATGAATGCAACACTTTCAGAAGGAATATTTATAGGAAATACAGTTGTCATTCGTAACACATCAACACATCACATCGTTTGTATTTCCATTGTTCCGCACGCTGAGCGTACAGAATGCACAGAATATATTTTCTAAGGAAAACAATGATACAATAAGGGTTAATAGCAACTAGTCAAAGACAAATAGAATACTAAGAACTCGATGGCGAAAGTAAGTAAATAATTCTTCACCAGAAGATTTATCTTGAAGTGAACAATGGGTTCTGCAGCAAGCTCAATTTTACATTAATCGCAGCATCTGAATACTTCTATTGTAGGAAAAGCACAACCACCTATAGGAGATGTGGCTAATAATACTCTTCTGGAACACCAAAGTTCACCCAACTAATAGAGGATTTTCAGGTTATGATGAGATATAACCCCATTAGAGAGCCTCATGCTTGCTTTAGTTTAGTGTAATTATTAGGGCTCGGAAGTTCATGCCCTGAAAACACTGAAATATGCATGCAAATATGCTCTTAAAAACTTCAAAATATGCAAAGAAATATGCACTATTTCATTAGAACAGTTCATGTTCCTTTGCAGTAGACGAGTTAGTGTAAATAATAAAGTTACCTTATTCCTTAGAGGTTGAAGCAGAAGTGGTTCCGCTGCTACTATTAACTGCTAAATTGCAGTTCACAACCAACACTGCAGAAATTTTCAACAGTAAAACGTCGTCTATTGTCTGGCAAAACACTTTTGTAACGTGAAAAACTTCTTTACACGTCACAAGATGTTATCATCGGGGCATATTTAAATGATGTTAACTGCTTCACAGAGAGAGTCAAGTCTCTTGGTGTGACAGATGGTTTTCTTTCGAGGATGTCTCGAATATCGCACATCTGTTTATAACCAGCATTTTTTGAAATTGCATAATTCACTTTCTCTTTCACTTTTTGTCCTATGCTACCAGGAACCGAACTTAGATCACATATTGTTTTTTCAAGCACAGTAAGTGATACATGCAAAGGAAATCCTACAGCTTCCAATGCCATTATGGCTGTTGGTAAGAAAGAAAAATGGGCAGATATGAAACTAAGATCCTTCTTTAACCCAGTGCCTGACATAATATTTTGCACAGTTTGTATTGATGAAGCATCGTTCGAGTCCAATGAATTAACAACGTCTTCGATTATTTCTGTGTGCTCAGCATAATAAAAAACTGCATCGACTGCATCGATTTAACAAAAATTCTCTTTGTACTGGACACAAATCTATCTACCAGTGGGAAAGAATCGCGTATTGTCTCAGAAATTCGATGAAGAGCGTGTGCCTAACAAATTATATGAATTAAGTTAGGAAAAATATATTTCACAGTTTTCTTGATTTTACAATATAAGGTAACAAATAAAAGCAATCAGTTGTATTCGATTCCACATGGGCATTGTAATTTCGAAGAGTCCATCACAAACTGTGTCACAGTTACGTTGTCAGTGGCCGACAATTTGCACATATTAAGGAGATAAGCTGTAGTATTTTGTTCATTATTTAAGGCACCCACGACTATATTAGCAATAGAATGGCGTTCAGAATCAGAGGTTTGATAAACAACCACACAAACTGATCCGCTAAATTTTGAATATTTGACAATACGTTATTGTAACAATGCCCTACATAAGTCTTACGCAGTGTACTTTCTTCAGGCACATGTTTTTGAGTATACTTGGCAAGAACGTTTTTAAATATCGGATTATTAATTTTGAACAAGGGAATATCAGCAGCTAAAAATACTTGGCACAAGTCATAGGAAAATTCAGTGACCCTACTTCCTAAACACTCTACTAATTGTTTTAGAACAGGTTATTTGTTTGCGAGTTTTCTGATTAAATTCTCCTTATGTTTTGCTGTGTTTATGTGCTGAACTATTTGAAATCTTTTCTCACTCCCTATATTTTTGTCACACGTTCCACAAAACAGTGCCCTATTATCTGTAGATATTAAATCACCCGAAAACTCTTTCTGTAAATTAATTAATCTAGCACTCTAAGTTGGTTTTATTTTCGGCATTTGAAGAGCTTTTTAACATTTTATACGCCTAATTTAATTTGGAGGGAACCAGTTCACAACGCTGTTACGTTTGAAGACCACGCAGAGGCAAGCGTTGCTATAATCGTGCTGCTCAAAACGTTGACCTGCACTTTATCTTTGTTAATATAAACCCCTCAGATAACGCACTGATTATTCTCTACGCACATACGAATATAATGAAAGGATGGAAACAGGGGATTCACTGCATAACAACATGACTCTGCATTGCTTCTCGCCACCTCGCGAGTTACATCATCATATGCAACACTACCAATATGAAAAATATTATCCAGGTGGAAAAAAACAACATAAAATCATTAAAATATGTTATATAGAGTCTATAGTATTTAAATAATATGCATTTATCAAAATCAAGAAAATATGCAGTTATATGCACCATAAAATCACATCAAAATAACTTAAAATTCCATAATTCGTGCACATAATGTAAAAGCATACATTTTTAACCCCTATGAAAAAACATGCAAATGCATAAGCTTCCTAGCCCTAGTAATTATGGGTATTCGAGCCGGCTCCGTAGCTCTGTCAGTAGAGCACCTGCCTAATGCTCCGTGATCTGCCTAACGCGAGAGATCGCGGTTCGATTCCCGGCTAGTGGTGGGAATTTTTCTCTAGCGAAGATTATTTCCTATCCTCCCCAGAGTCTGGAAGTAGTAATGAGGGTGTGAATGTGTGTATGTTTTAATGTATACAACTCAAAAACAAAACCACTGTGTGCGAGTTAACACCATTGCGTATAGATCCGGGTTTTTTTTATCTGCTAAGATTACACTTATCAGTGTAAGGCCGTGAGCTCACTGCGCTCAGAGAGTACCAGTTCCCAAAAGGCCGTCTGTATGAACATTGCAGTTAAAGACGGGGCATAAATGTAGCAAATATATTTTTATAAGGGTGTGTCATACTAACTCACAGTCAAGATGGATGCCCAGGTACTTTATAGCAACAAGGCCCTCCGCATTCTAAGGTGAAATATTAACAGGGACAAGGAGTCTGCATAAGTTGAATATCTTTAACAGGCATTTGCCGGGATTGAAGACAATTCGCCTCCAGGATAGCCAATCTTCTATAAACATTTCTAAAGAAGCGTTGTATCACTGTAAAACTACCGCAAAATGACTAGGTCGTTCACAAAGGGCGCAGTATTGGCAGCTGTAGAGCAGGTATTTGCCCACGAACAGCCGCTACCAATACGCTAGATATCGATTACCTGCGTACTGGTAATAACAACCCGTAGGGTTACGAAACGTTACAATATCAAGCGTTGATTTTCATTCTACTCCTACTACCATCACCACGACCAGAAGTAAACTATCTGAAAAAACAATACTATCTAAACGCCTCAGCACCGCAGCCCATGTAGGGCCAACACCTACCGCTCGACCACCACGCCCCACCTCTCCCCACAACGGGCGTCACGAGTGGGGTGCAGTAGTAGATGGTGGGGCGTGGTTAACGCCCAAGTCCCATCCGGCCAGTGAATGCGGTCTTCGTAACCAGGAATCGGAATTGTGAGCAGAGAACGAGAAATAGGAGGAGCGGCCTATAACCTGGCATGAGAGTGAGGAAGATGATATGTAATGAACGTGAAATTGATGGTTAAGAAATGTAATGATGGAGCAGTTGGTGAAACAAACGGCGGAGAAAGCTTGCCCCGACGCTGCTTCGTTCACCATAAATTCCACATGAGATCGCCTGGTATCCAAACCTTGGTGAGAGGCGAAGGGTCTAACTGCTCGGTCATGGCACCTCTGTAACAACACTATCAGTTCAGTCTTATAAAACAAAATATTTATATTACTCTAATTTTGCAACTTTTCCTAATAAGGGTCAGCCGTATACATCAGATAATAGAATCAGGGTTGCCAGCTCGTACGATAACTATGGGAGCATACGATAATTTGAATATGTGGTAGTTCGATACCGGAGAAATATAATTTTCACTGGTGTGACACACCAGCGAAATGAAATTAATTACAAGTAGCGACACCACTTTTGCCCACATGACCTGTCTCCAGCCCTCTAAGGCAACCGTTTCCACCCCTGTTAAGCCTCCTACCTTTTATCCTCTTACTGCCAGTGTGCCCAGGTCTGATAATCTCAATGCAGACACTGTTCAGAAAATTGATGATCAATGGAGAAAACTCGGAGTACGTGATATTCCGTGTGAAATAAAGAACATACCTGAACCTGGCAGTTTGTGGAGTGCTGTTAAACACAGGTCATCTTGGTGGAAATACCGATTTCAAACAACTGGCGGAGGTTGCATTATCAGTGATTTCACAGAAACACTTCTTGTGAAAGAGTGTTTTTCTAAACTAGGTTTAATAAAAACCAAAGTTAGACACAGATTGGCGCTAGATACGGTAAATGGACTTATTCTATCGTCTCAGCTTATGAAAGAATGTGGTAGAAAATCTGCAGGTCACCGAGAAGATGTTAAGGTTTATCTCAACAACAAATTTGTCTAATGCTGCAACATTTGAGGAAGATGATGAACTTTCAGATGAATAGTGCGAGAAACATAAGTGCTAAAGTTGTAATACTGGTTGAGGTCATCAATCTTGTAAGTGGATACCATTAACATCAATACTATCACGTTTTCATAAGTGTTGTGCTGATACATTTATTGTTGTAGCATTTGGCTTATGATGTACGATAATTTTGAATCCAAATTTATAATTTTGAGTGGCCGGTACGATAATTTTACTTTTAAATGTTGGCAAACCTGAATAGAATCACAAGGTAAGCGAAAACATCGTAAAAGGTAAATTATATATGATACACATTAATTTCATTTTTATTGGCGATTTTTCACAGTGAACATTACACACAAGACTATAAGAGCTATTATGGCAACATCATCAACAATATAAAAGAAAATATACCACGACTTTCAGGAAGAAGACGAACAACGTTGTTATTCAATGCATTTTTAGAGGTAAGTTTTTTCAATGATGTGTAAGTTTTGAGCTGAATGCATTCTAGAACATGTTTAAGGTTCAGATCTGATAGTCGACTTCTGTGACCGCACTTGCCTATTTTAAAAATTGAAAAGGGCTGTGAGCTCCATTACGCTGAGGATAGCTATAAATGCAACCATTTCTCAAACGTTTCATAATGGGGGCCACATTCACCTTCAGAGAATGAATCAGGGCAAAACAACATTAGTTTAAAATAGGAATAACAACATCGCAGGCAGGAGAAGTACTATCAGATTAGTTTTTAAACACTGTTTTATTGAACTAAAATCTACGCTTAAATGTGAATCATTAATATAATTAAATACATAAATGACTAGTCTTTCATTCGCAGTCTCATGACATAGTAACACACAGGCAGTATATACAGGCGTAAAAAAGCCAAAAAAAAGCACCAACAACGCTTAGTATGTTGTGCGGGACGGCCAACTGATCAAATAGGACCCCTCTGTCCGGAACTGCACGGTTTGGACGCTGTAGCGCGTCGAAGTGTGAGATGGGTGTACGTTCACATTTCGTCAATAAACCCAACATAAAGTTATCTACATTACAAATGGGCTTCGAACTGGTACCTTCTACGTTATTGTAGAGCTTATATCGGCGGTGGTGAGCCGCATGCACATGGCCCAATGCGTACGGCTGTCCTTGAAGATTTTCAATCACCCCGTGGACTCGAGTCATGAAGTCCTCCGCTGGCGTTACATGAGTGTTACACACTATACTCTTCATACAACTACAAAGAAAATAGTCGAGAGGTGTCAGATCTGGTGACCGTGCTGGCCATGCAACTGGTCCACCTTTACCAATCGATCGATTTGGATATGCGATAGTTTCCAGTACAGTAACGTTTCAACAGCAGTGCGACATGTACCAGTACACAGCCACTGAAATGGCCGATCTGAGCTCCTTGATGTAAATGTGTGGCATCACCTCAACACAGTAGGATGCGCACCAAGGACTCTGTGGAGGAATTTAACGCGTGGATGTAATTATGCTTAGGTCGTTTATCCCAGTACACAGGTGGCTAATGGGTTGCATATCTTCCGTATTAAGATACCAAAATGAACGTTAACAAATTATCACAACCTTTGTTCTCAAACTTCGACGCTCTCCAGCATACAAACAGTGCATTTCCGGACAGGGGTTTCTATTTGAATACCGAAGTTTGCCATCCCGCACACAATACTAATCGTTGTCGGTGTTTTTGGGGGGACATCCAGGATATGTTAACATTGTTACATTAAGTAATTTTATGTTCAGCAAGAAGAATTAAACTCACTTTCCTGTGTTATAATTGCAGGCATTTGTGGTTCTAACTTTTTTCCTCCCTATTACCAAACATCAGCCATAGCAGACTTGTGTCTAAATTTGACATATTTCATTTTTGAAAATGTCTTCACAGCTGTACGTTCATTCGAACATTGTCATTAGTCCTCGTGCAAATTCGTTCAAACAAGAAAACGTATCACTTGGCAGACAGTTGTAAAAGTTAATCAAATTAACTTCCCTGTATATGGCAATAGCTAAGCCTTATGCAATTTATATAAGCGTTAGGAATTCGGGAATAAATTACTCCTACGAGACGCCCCGTATATTTATATCTTTTGAAGTTTGTAGCAGACCAAACGAATGTAGCTCGCGGACCCAGTTTGGCCCCCGGGCCCGAGTTTGGCAAACGCTGCACTAGAGCACAGTAGACAGTGACGTCACCCACCTATGTCAATGCAATGTCCCCGCTGCCCACTTAACCGCTGTACAGATTCTGCTCAAAAGTGTTGCCTTGGGACTTAAGACTAATTCAAAGCGTGAAGCTGAAAACGTCATATCAATACGTACAGAAAATAATCGATCCTGCAGATGACCACAATTCATGACAAAGCAACGTATTTGTGAAACTTAGCAAAAATGCAAAAATGTTCGATTTTTTGTTGTTGGTTTCTTTCTTTTTTAATTTTTATTAGACTTATAACATGTGCTACAATGCTATATATGTTTTATTAACATCAACTAAAAGCCACAAGTGTCTATTTCATTTTATTGGTCCTGTACCATTTAAGTCAGGGCTGGGGATTCGCGGAATAGCTTAAGCAACACTTATATTTTCCTACTAAACATACAGTTAACAGTTCAAGGCCGTGAGTGGTTTGCACAGAGAGTACCAGTTGCCCAGGTCCGATTTAAATAAGGCATCGCGTTGAAACATAATCTCAGTTTCTTCTAAATTCCTTTTCTTTTCTTCAGTATTTTTCACTACTCAAAATCCTCTTTTAACAACGACTAATAACTTATTTCTGTGAACTTTACAGGGGAGTTTCAGGAATTACGGTTTTAACAAATGATGTGCAGTAGTTAAAAATTGCTCATTAGTTCAGTTGAAATTAATTATTTTCCGTAATTCAGATTTAAAAAGTTGAAAAATTCAATAGCACGTATAAGTTTCTTTCTATTAAACAAACTAGAACTAAGCAATGGCTGCATATCAATTTCTTTATGTTTGTATACTAAGCCTAAATTAAAAATTTGGGAGCTATACGCTAAGTCATTGGGTCCACGAATAAAAAAGTAGCAACTTGGCAACTGCTTCTCAAAGTTTGTTGAAGGTTTCTGTGCACTAGTATATGTTTCGTGTTCTGAGTGTATGGTAAAGAGGGTCAAATCAATCAGAAGAAAACTGGATCTTTAGATTCTCATAGATACATTTCCTTAATTAAAGAAGTTGGAAGGCCAATGCTATGGAGCGTTTCTGTTTCGACACAACTAAGCCTAATCCTAATTATTGAAGTTTCATCTTGATATTACCGTATTACTATTTGAACTGCATTGACTATTGACTGCATTCAAGAGACAAAGTTACCCTGGCAGAAGAGGCACTAAGAATAGTAAAAGCTCAAAACTACTAAGGGGTGGTTACTCGTACAAGGGCTTAATAAGTGAGCATAGAAAATGGAGTTTTGGAAGAATGGATAGAATAGCTAATATTTCCGTGGGAAATTCCAGCAGCAACAAAAACAGTGATGCAAGCGATTCGGATATCAGGGGCACTTCTCCACTACAATAAGCATTAATATTTCACTGTTACGTCTCTTATGTTAACACAAATATTTACACTGATATATACTTGCATGTTCTACCCTTTGCATGTACATATATTCACTATTTTGTTATAATCTTCGAATACGAACACAACAATACCCGCTCTACATTCCAGGCGCAATCCATTCATTTTCGTCCATATATGTACAAAGAGTCGTTTGTTTTTCGTTTATTTAAGATCGTGCGCGCGCGCGTGTGTGTGTGGTGCTTAAGGCCCGCTTTTACTACATACGACACCGCAGGCGGTGACATTGATGACACATGGAATGAAGATGGAGCACCTGTGGGATGAGATGGCGGGGGAAGCCGGAGAACCCGAAGAAAACCCGCCCCAGCGCCGCTTCGTCCACCACGAAACCCACATGCAGTTGCCTGGGATCGAACCCGGGCCGCTATGGTGAGAAGCGAATGCTCTAACCACTCGGCTACGGCGCGGCCTTATTTAAGATCGATCATCAGCAATGCTTTACAGATCTGGGAGAGCAACATATAGAAAGCAAAGAACAGTATAAAGGTGTAGAAGTTGGCTACATCAATGTAGCTCCTCGAACATAGCTACAATATGTCTCACAAAAGAGGAAGTAACACAATAGATCACAGAGACAATGCAAGTGTGCAACGGAACAGCTTGTGAGAAACTAAAGGTCGGAGTCTTCAGATCTTGAAGTCGAACTGAGCAGGATATATTGAGGCAGGCGTTTGCGGAGGTGCGTTGACCGGCGTGTTCTGGCGCCGAGATGATATTCCACAGCTCCAGGAACCCGCTGTAGGCGGATGAAGAAACGGTGTGCTCTTTGGCGAATGAACTGCGGTATACGAAGGCCTCGTTCTTGGTGTAGTTGTTGGTTGCGGACGAACCAGGGAGCATTGGTAGCGAGCCGCATCACATTGTTCTCAACTGCTTGCAACCTACATAGGTGGGATTTACAAGCACTGCCCCAGAGCGTAAGAGGATAGAACGAATAATGGAACGGTAGAGCAATAGACAGAAATCAAGTCCAAGTAAGGTGCGTCTATAGAGTAGCGCATAAAGCTGAGAAAGCCGGGCTGAAGCAAGATTAACAGTACGAGTGGCATGTGAACGCCACGTAAGGATAGTGTCGAATAACACACCAAGGTACTTCACTGGAACAGTACTAGAAGGTAACCAGGGAATACAGATGTTATGGATAGGCAAGAATGTGGTATACGAACGGTAGGAAGCAAGAAAAATTTTGCCTCTGTCTTATGAGGGTTCAAAGAACGGCGCCAGGTTAAGCACCAATGAATAAGAGTTCAAGAAATCCTGCAAGGCAGCAATAGCACTAGGAAGATCGTGATGGGAGCAGTAAAGAACTGTGTCGTCAGCATATAACGCCACTTCAGCATGCTCGAAGTACGGAAGATCCGAAGGGAAAACGCTGAACAGAAGTGGAGCCAAGATGGAGCTCTGGTGGACACCAGCCTGAATGGATTTCAGTGAGGAGCACGTGCCACCTCTACAGACCGTGAACTGTCGATTCGAAAGATAACTAGAAACAATATTCAGCAAGTATTGGGGAGGGCCTATACGAAAGGTTTTGAGCATAAGGCCATCGTGCCACACTGTATCAAAAGGCTGGGCGACATCCAAAAACACATTCGGTGTATATTGTCGATTTTCAAATCCATGAGCTATAACTAAAGTGAATCAAAGCAGTTGGTGAGTACCAGAGTGATGTGGTCGAAAGTCAAACTGAAATGGTGGGATAACATTGTTGCCAAAGATGAACTTAGACAAACGATGATGAAGAACCTCCTCAAAGAGCTTTGAAAAGGTGGGCAGTAAACTGATCGGGCGGTAACTTGATGGTAAATGTTGGGGTTTATTTGATTTAGAAAAGACCTAAAGCAGGGCCTTTTTGGTACGATTCCTTAATGCGATGTTGGACACTAGATCGTGTCTGGGCACCTCATTCTGAAAGCGGGAAATAAAATGCCATAACACCCAAGGACTGGTAAAAGACACACGGACAGGAACAGTGGATCGCGATGGGAGGGCATCAAGTTCTCTGCGAAGAGATTGCGAGGTAGGAACTTCGATACTAGAATGAGGAGTAAATGCTTGTTCGAAATGAGAAGCCAGGATCTCACATTTATCAGAAGTAGACGTCACAACTGTATTGTTGTGATGAAGACCAGAAACAACGGTGTATTTCCGAAGAGTACATCTAGTCGTGTGCCATAACATGATCACCACGTGATCACCTGGTGAAATATTGGCTAGGTGTTGTTCAAAGGTTTAGAAGCGGTGTTGTTCGAGCTCCAGTTTTACAGGACGTAATGGCCCATTTAATCTTCGTCACAGTCAAGGTCGCCGTTCCCGTTGCCAGCGACATCGAATATGATTCTTCATTTGGATGAGAACAGAAAGAAAGGGGGTAAATGGGAAGCAAAAGGACGGTGAGAAGAAAATGTGAACTGGCAAACACAGTAGCAAATGGTGTCCGTAAAATGGTGAACCACTGCATCAAGATCTTCCCTAGAAACAATGTGGTATGAAGTGGTCAGAGCCGAATCCATTCGTTCTTGAAAAGCATTGCACTGCACATGGCCATTAATAAGCCTTGGTGGCGGAAGAATGAAGTCTAGAGCAAGGGAGAAGGTAGCCAAGACTGAACAGTGGTCAGAATCTATTCCGGCTAAAGAGGTAATAAAAGGTGGCAAACCCAGGTTTCTAGAAATGCTAATTTCAAGAATATCCGAAGACGCTTTAGGATTGCTAGAATAATGAGTGGGCTCACGAGGAGCTAGAATATTGCACAGAGAACTACTGAGAAAGTGTTGCAGACGACATCCGTTGGGGTTAGTAATTATACAGCCCCGGGACAAATGCTTACTGTTCAGATCACCTAACAGAAGAGTGTGACAACGATCGGGAAAAAGCAATGAAACAACAGTGGGGTTGAGCTGATAATTAGGAGGTTTGTAGGCACTGATGAGGACCAGATCGTTACCATCAGGAAAGTGAATTTTGATACCAACAACTTCTAGGGCTAGGGAATCAGGCAGAAATATAGCACTATGTTGGAGACAACGTCGCACAGCAATGGCAACATTCCCTGAGGCTGTTAAAGATGCCCTATCTCGCCGATAAATATGATAACCAGGAAGAGTTCAAGAAGATGACTCACCTGCGTTCTCCGCAGGAGGCACGGAGGCACTAGACAAGAAGCAGCAGGTTGGTGCTTGTGGCGAAGAGACGAAGAGAGCTGATTCGGTGGAGTAGATATATCTCGAGGCTGACGAGGCACTGCTGATGGTGCAAGTTGCGGCAAACGTTGTGGCTTTTTTTGTTAACGTCCTCCAACGTAATGTTATATCGGACGGTGGACGTTGTGGTTGAAGAGCATCTTGAGTGGCACGTCGCTTGAGCTTACGATAACCTGCCGAGTGATCCTGATGGCAATTGTCGCACTGCGCTGGTATGGTTGTAGGTTTGGTGCATTGACAGTAATGAGGCTCACCCAAACAACGAACACAGCGGGGTACTAGCTGGCAGTACTTTTTGGTGTGACCATAATTTTGACACCGAGTGCACTGCAGTAAGTCTGCATTGCGGCGGCGAGGTTCCACGGTCACTACAGTATATAGTAAGCGGATGAGATTCAGAATACCTCTGCCTGAGTCGTCGTTCAACAACTCTATGGCACAAATTAGAATGGGCTGAGTAAACGTGTTACTTTTGATTGGGATATTGCAAAGCACTGAGTTCAGCTTAATCAGTGAGAGAACAATGTATATTTGTAATGATTACTGAGAAAACCTTATCGGCTGGGTTTCTGTACCTAAAGTGTTACTGGTTGATACTTGTAAAATATGTACCTAGTGAGATTACGAAAGTCAGAACAGATAGACGAATGCAATTTAATAGATCCACGCAACTCCGTACGAAACTCGGATGTAACATGTTGCTTGATGCCATGTACATAGAAGTAGTTGATACTTGCGTACATCTCGAAGACAAATGGGAGGAATACGCTCCTTAGAGGTGGAACTTGGATGAGAAGTTTCTGTCCCAGCGGCTGAAAATGATTATGCGTAGGGATGGCATAACGTGGAACATTTTACAGTTGCAAAGGCGCTACGACACAAAGACGTTTAGATTGTCGTGCCGGCGAAGAAGAAGGCAGAGCAGAGCGCGAAGACCGTCTTATGTGGATATCATCTGAAGGTTGTTCAGTAGGGGTAGTCATAATACCCATTAAAGCACAGCGTTACACAGGAGTAGCGCGGAAGCAGATACAACAGAGTTAACAACTGGAGATAAATTTGAATGTGATGATTGGATTAAGAGGTGCTTGTGTGTGCATGTTCCTGATCAGCCGTAGAATAAGCTAAATTAATACCTGAGTGAAGAAGATGACCGGTGGGATTCTCCGGTATGAGAGCGGTAAAATACACTGGTACAATAAATGCATTTACGAGAAGAAACGAAACCAAACACTGTTGTGAAAACACGCAGTAACACACCCGAATGCAGGAAAATTCACGGAAAACGGAAAACTTCTTCCGCGAAGAAGACGCGAACGGTCTTGTGTTCACAAGCGCACGGAGAGAGACATAAACACGACCTTTCTCCGCGAAGGCTAACGGCCAAATGTGTACAAAGAGTGCCAAAGAAAATCTCATGCACCTCGTATCATTATTCATCGTTGAACGAAGCCCTGACAATTTCACTGGTTGCTTTAGGCCACGGTGCAAAGGTGTCCTACACCAATAACCATGACAACGGTTACAAACTGGCGTAGAAACGAAATATATGTTTACACTCTCGATCCTATTGGCTAAAAGAGAAAGAAGTAAAGCATTCAGTTGTCATAGACGCCTCTCATAATGATTTGGGGCCATACATTATCGACTAGTGCAAGACACGCCTTTGAAAGGGCTAAAATCTAAATGGAAACCTTGAGCGCCCAGGTTAGCGAAGTATTTAATGTGTGTCTGTGTGAGCCTGTGTGTGTCTGCGTATGTCTGTGTATGTTTGTCTGTGAGCGGGTGTGTGTGTGTGTGTGTGTGTGTGTGTGTGTGTGTGTGTGTGTGTGTGTGTGTGTGTGTGTGTGTGTGTGTAAAGATTTTCAGATAGGTGCAAGTTAAAGCTTGAATGACTGAGTTCCTGTTATTCCTTTGTGGCACATAGGGTACCGCTCGGTCCCTGGATGCCCCACCTCTGCCCACTGCAGTTGTCAGGGCGGGGTCCAGTAGTGAAGAGTGGGACGTGGTCAGCGCTCCGAGCCCTACCGGTCAGTATGTGCGGCGTTTGGAACTAGAGTTGATCAGACAATGGAACCAGGATTGGTGATCTACACGAAGCCTGGTGTTGTTGTTGTAGTGTTTAACCCCCGCTTTTACTACTACGGCACCGCAGGCGGTGACACTGATGACACATGGAATGAAGATGGAGCACCGGTGGAATGAGATGGCGGGGGAAACCGGAGCACCCGGAGAAAACCCGCCCTGACGCCGCTTCGTCCACCACGAATATCACATGCGGGTCCCTGGGATCGAACCCGGGCCGCCTAGGTGGTAGGCGAGCGCGCTAACCGCTCGGCCACGGCGCCGCCGAAGCCTGGTGTGAGAGCGAGGAAGTGGATGATATGAAATGATGGCGAAAGATGACAAGAAAGGTGATGATAGAGCAAATGGTGTAATGACAGTGGGGGGAAACCGGAGAGCCCGGGAAAGCTTGAATGGTATTCATTAAATACATAGCATGGCAGCACTTTATAAGAAAAAAATAACCGCGATTATTCTTGCTTCTACGCAGCAACATGCATTAATATCAAGTTCACACAATCCATATTTTGAGTTTCATGGAAAAGTACACACATAGAACCGCACCAAATGCAGCAAATTACGGAAGGAGTACTTAAAAGATGCATATGGGAAGGTATTTGATTAATATAAGAGTTTCTGTAGCTGATTATCCAATTTGCGACATAAGGCGTAATTTTTTACGATATTAGGAATGTCTTACTGCAAATTGTAAGAGACTCACCTTCAGTAACTTTAAGATGTGCATGGTGATTCACTCCAGTAGTTGCATGCGCAGGAGCAATTAACAATAAAATGTAGGTACATCTTATGGGATATTATATCACTAAAGATACGAGCTATAATGTTGTAAATACATAGCATGCATATTAAAAGTTATAAATCCATTGTGTATTAAAACACTAATTGTACCCATGTTGTACCAAAACTATTCTAAATAGAGTAAAAATACAATAAATACTTCATACAGTAGGTCCGTGCAGCACAAATTGTTTGCATCGTATATACTGCATCGGTAATAGGAAATCTGTAAACATTGGCAGTAAATGCTCTACAGTCGATAGCACTGCCATGCTGTAGTTGTTTATTCACCCGACTATACGCTTGTAGCGGCCATGTGATCGCGCCCCCTTCCAACTCTGTAACTCACAGCCGCGGCTGTTTACATTTTGTGCGACGGTTCTAATGCTTTGTGTGTAGAGAACCTGAAGCAAACAGCTTGCAAAATCCGCAGCCTACTTATTACATTCCTTCTAATATGTGCTTCATAGAAGCATTACAAACAGAAAAGTCAAATGGCATTTTGTCCTTGGATTAGCCGATTTCCAAAAAAATAACTGGCTGTTGTTGCAAATTGGGTACATAATTCCACAAGAATATACGAAAATAATAGTTTGTTGCTTGTAAGAAGCGTAGAAAAGTATATTTCTGACATAGCCTCGGTAGTAATAATGGGACATAACACAGGGTTTCGAAATAATTAACCACTTAAAAGATGCAAAGGAGTACTCCGAGCACCTTTTAAAGACGTGAAGTTACTCGACAACGTTGTGTTGAGGTTGGTCAAAGAAATGAACCCGTTTCTGGATGTAAACAGGTCGGTCGCTTGCAGGGAAGTGTAATGTTTTGGGAGCTAACGATTCTGGTTGGCCTACATTTGCACAGTCAACATGGAAAGACATGGCCTGATATTTGTTTACGTTCACGAGACACCACGCTGCGGTGGTCGTTTGTGTGCTGACCTAGTGAAAGTGACACCCACACAATCTGCAATGTTGCCAGCTTGTTTTCGACGAAACTAAAATATCTCCCACATAGCGAGGTCTATCACTGGTTTAAATTAATGTAATGACTTTCCTTCCATCCTGTATATTATATTCCTCTAGTTCTACTTAATATAGTTTCCATTTGGTTTCAACTGGAGGTTTTAAGCACCTACGTAATACAACAAGTTTTCCTCGCTAGCATACATATATGACAAGCTTTGTCTGTTTGTGTGAGAGAGATATGGAGGGAGGGAGCGAGAGAAATTCTAAATAAGTATCACTGGATCGTTTTAAGAAAAAGCAAAGGTATCTAACTCCCTCTTTACCACTTTACCGCTTCGTTATCAAGCCACCACGCTCTGCGATAGCTAAGGTGGAGAGCACGCCTCAGAAGACCCGGGAAAACTATACAACATCCGCGGAAGATTTTCTTCGGCGCTCTTTGTACATATTCCTAACGCACTCGACACATGGTGGCAATAAGTCGCAATGTCTCCTCTCTGTCTTCATGAAATGTCATTCCTTTCTTGATGGGCGCAAATTAGAGGTTAGTGTGTACCCTGATCTACAGCAATCCATTGTTCATGACATAGAAAATTTATGAAAAGTGGTGAAACAGTACTGATTATAAATACAGGGGTAGCCAACGCAGGAAAAATAGTGTAAATGGTCACTTTAACAGTCCAACATAGTAGGTACAATCCCTCGAAAATCCTTTATTCCGCTGTAGAGAATATGTTTTGCAGTCAGGTTGGCATCATACCTCCCTCTTAAAGCGCCATGAAGCAGAAACCTGGGCAGCCATATATCACATATAAAGGTCGAAGTTCACCGTGAACAAGTCCCACAATGGAAAGGTGCATTACATAGGTCACGTCCCTTGATTTTAACTCCTAACTGTAGTGTTGATCTCGGTTATTTCCGTAGATGCTGATGGTTCTTGTTATGTATGTACTTCTTCTCTTATTTCTTATTTGTTTTGTGATCATACAAAGTATAACCTGCTAAAGGTCTTAATAATCGCATTTCAGCAGCTTCTATTCGTCTAAGTTGGATTGTGGTTAAGCCCACGTTTCTGAGCCATAAAGTAAAGTTGGAATGCCCATCACTTTGTAAAATTTCAAAATAGTCTTTGGTCTGACTTTATTGATTAGTAGGGCTAGGAAGTTCATGCATTTGCATGTTTTTTCTTAGGGGTTAAAAATGTATGCTTTTACGTTATGTGCACGAATTATGGAATTTTCAGTTATTTGGACATGATTTTATAGTGCATATAACTGCATATTTTCTTGATTTTGATAAATGCATATTATTTCAATACTATAGCCCCTATGTTGCATATTTTAATGATTTTTATGGTTTTTTATTATTTTTTTCCATCTGGATAATATTTTTCATATTGGTAGAATTGCACATGAAGATACAACTCATGAAGATTTTAATATTATACCTCTATATTGCATATTTTAATGATTTTTATGGTTTTTTTTTTATTTTTATTTTTTTATTTTATTTTATTTTTTTTTTTATTTATTTATTTTTTTTTTTTTCATCTGGATAATATTTTTCATATTGGCAGTATTGCACATGATGATGCAATTCGTTAGGTGGCGAGAACTAATTTTGAATCATGTTCTCATGCAGTGAATCCCGTTTCCACCCTTTCATTATATGTATGTGCGTAGAGAATAATCAGTGCGTTGTCTGAGAGGTTTATATTAACAAATATAAAGTGCAGGTCAACGTTTTGAGCAGCACGATTATAGCAACGCTTGCCTGTCCACCAGCAGTTGTATCGTGGTCTTCAAACGTGACAGTATTGTGAACTGGTTCCTACCAAATTAAATTAGGCATATAAAATGTTAAAAAGCTCTTCAAATGAGGAAAATAAAACCAACTTCGAGTGCTAGATTAATTAATTTAGAGAAAGAGTTTTCGGGTGACTTAATATCTACAGAATAGAGATAATAGGGTACTGATTTGTGGAGCGTGTGAGAAAAATGTAGGGAGTGAGAAAAGATTTCAAGTAGTTCAGCACATAAACACAGCAAAACATAAGGAGAATTTAATCAGAAAACTCGCAAACAAAGAACCTGTTCAAAAACAGCTAGTAGAGTGTTTAGGAAGTAGGGTTACTGAATTTTCCTATGGCTTGTGCCAAGCATTTTTAGCTGCTGATATTCCCTTGTTCAAAATTAATAATCCGATATTTAAAAACTTTCTTTCCAACTACACTCGACATGTGCCTGCAGAAAGACTGCCTAAGACTTACGTAGGACATTGTTACAATAACGTATTGTCAAATATACAAAATCAATTAGCGGATCAGTTTTTGTGGTTGTTGATGAACACCCTGATTCTAAGCGCCGTTCTATTGCTAATATAATCGTGGGTGCTTTAAATAATGAACAAAAGGCTACACCTTATCTTCTTAATTTGAGTGAATTGTCGGCCACTGGCAATGTAACTGTGACCCAGTTAGTGATGGACTCTTTGAAATTACTATGGCCATGTGGAATCAAATACGACCGGTTACTTTTATTTGTTACTGATGCAGGTCCTTATATGGTAAAATCAGGACAAACTCTGAAATGTATTTTTCCTAACTTAATTCATATAACTTGTTGGCACACGCTCTTCATCGTATTTCTGAGACAATACGTGATTCTTTCCCATGGATCTCCCTTGCATGAATCACTTACTGTCTTTGAAAAAACAGTATGTGATCTAAGTACGGTTCCGGGTAGCATAGGACAAAAAGTGAAAGAGAAAGTGAATTATGCAATTTCAAAAAATTCTGGTTATAAACGGATGTGCTATATTCGAGACATCCTCGAAAGAAAACCATCTGTCACACCAAGAGACTTGACTCTCTCTGTGAAGCAGTTAACATCATTTAAATATGCCCCGATAACATATTGTGACGTGGAGAGAAGTTTTTCACGTTAGAAAAGTGTTTTGTGAGACAAAAGACGATGTTTTACAGTTGAAAATTTGTGCAAAGTGTTGGTTGTGAACTGCTATTTAGCAGTTAATACTAGCAGCAGGACCACTTCTGCTTCAACCTCTATGGAATAAGGTAACTTGATTTATTATTTATACTAACTCGTCTTGTATACTGCAAAGGAACATTAATTGTTTTAATTAAATAGTGCATATTTCTTGGCATATTTTCAATTTTTTAAGAGCATATTGGCATGCATATTTCAGTGTTTTTAGGGCATGAACTTCCGAGCCCTATTGATTAGTGTTTTGTTGATTGTGTAAAAGAGTTGTTGGAATTTAGGTAAGTAAGATTTAAATCGCAAAATTCAACTATCAAATGTTATATATTTAAACGAGCAATTCTTGTAAATATATTCCGCGCAACTTGAAAACGGCTCTAACGATTTCGATCAAATGCTGTATTCAGATAAGGTTTTGCTTTTTAAGTTTATCTATATAGGTGTGATTCCTGAAAAAACGCGATTTTACGTCACAATTACTCCAAACTTTATTTTGGCCATAATTTCTCTGTTAATTGGCCAATTTCAACAAAGAAGCCAGGATATTAAAGGTCTCGTCGAGAGCTTTCAGAAAACCTAAATACAGTTGACATAGCTATCTTAGTCTACGCGTAACAGTCACAATTAGACTAAACCTTATTTCCGCTATAATTTTTCTGTTTCGATTTCAGCAAACGAGCTAGCGTTTTAAAGTCCTCTTCCAGGGCTATCAGAATACAGTAAGAAAGTTAACCTAACTATATTAGTTTATGTGTTACAGCTCGTCCCGTCTATATGTTTGAAATAGAAATACAACGTATTACATTTTACGGCTTATGAAATATTTATATGTATATCTATATCTCTTGTACCTCGGAAATGACTTAACAATTGCGACAACAATTTTTATTTAGTTAACGTTTTGTTTTTTAAGTTTATCTCAGTAAGTACCTTCTCCCAAAAAACAAGATTTCACAAACGGGGGAAAAACGCTGAGCGAAGCTGGGCCACCCAAGTACTTATACTCATTGTCTGAAACAATAAACATTTAGATGATTTAATATGCATACTTCATGCACATACTTGCAGTGAAATAGGCAAAGCACGCACGTAACTTGGGTTACCAGCACTGAACAGGGAATTCAAATTTCCGCAATGGCAGTATGAACAGTAAGTGGGTCAAAAGAACACTATCGTCAAAAAGTGTTACAGAATGACCCGAATGGTTACATTCCAGATAACTTGATTAGTATTCACTGACAATATCCTTCTCTCTGTCTGCAGTATACTCACACTGGATAGCGCTGTATCTTCCAAGACGTGAAATTTGCTGAGAAGTCAGGACCCCCCCCCTCCCCCAAAATCTAGAAATACTCCACCAAACAGCCACAGTCTCGCAGTCTACCATGACGTAGAGCCACCTCTTGGCTACACTCGGGCAAAACATGTACTTATGTAGGGTCGTACCGGTGTTAGAGAATTCTTTCTTATCTGAAAATAGTGCATTTTTCTATAGATATTCACATTACCTATTGGTGGAATATAATGTGATCTACTCTGTGAGCATTTGTTAATACAGCTTTAACAGCAGACCGCGTGCTCAAGAGCTGTATCCGCTATCCTTTAAATTGGCATTCACACTGCAATGCTGAACTGGTATAAGGATAGACAGGAGAGACATGGTTCGGATGGTGGGGGGGGGGGGGGGGGGCCTTAGAACCTCGACCAGTGAAATATTTTGTGCTTCTGCCCCTGACGAGTATTATAGTGTCTATTTGTGCAATATCCAGTTCAGTTATAGAAGGTGTGGACGGTCTCTCCTTCGATTCCTGTTACATACCCTCGTTCTCGATATACCTCATTCAGTGAGGTGCTGTTATTTGGGGTCCTTTATAACGTTCTCCTGCACTAACACATTTCATTCGTACTCCTTTGTATTCATGCGGAAATTTTATAATACAGTGGCATCGCGTCACTATTTATAGGCAAAGGGTAAGTTAAAACTTCATATCTAGAAAGTTCCAGCATAATTCGGTAAATAAATACGTCATATGTGTATTTCCGCAAACACGAGCTATTTTGTGCGTTTGTTTATTACTTGTTTCGTTGGCACTCCAAAATTCTCAGTGTAGATAAGCGATGTCCAACCTTTGTGAAAGAGGGGAAGTTGGATTTACCTCGTTCCACTATACGCTGACTTTGCCCCTCTTTAACACTCAATTGCCACTGTCGACTTTCCCTTGCAAGACTTAAGATGGAAAGGAATGAAGAGGGGTGAGAACAAGGACGTCTATTCGGAGAAGTGGAAAGTTGGGCACAGCTGCAAATGGTGTCAGTGAATGCTGATACAACATCATGGGTAGTGGCGAGTAGATAAGAGATGGTGAGCGACGCATCCAGTTGAGACTGAAATGCATCCCAATTGACGACTAATGGGCCTAAGGCAGGGGGAAGATGAAAGGCGACAAGCACCGGGCAATGATTAGAGTCAAGCTCCACTATAGAAGAAACGAAAGTGGGGAGGTGACGATTACGATGTATACCGATGTCCAGAATATCAGGAGAAAATAGGGGATTGGAAGGAAAATAATCCTCTGCCACCAATATTGACAGGCCGTGGGTTGTAAGAGCTGTGAACAGGAGCCGGTCATTTGGATTGGTTGTTAAGCTTCCCCAAGAGGAATGCTTACAGTTAAAGTCACCTAAAAGAAGAGTGCTGCTCCCCAAAGGGAAGAGGAGGGAGAGATAAGTAGTATTCAGCCGGCGATTAGGGGGCTTATAGGCGCTGAGAATAACAAGGTCACCGCCGTCTGCGGCGGCGCCGTGGCCGAGCGGTTAGCGCGCTCGCCTACCACCTAGGCGGCCCGGGTTCGATCCCAGGGACCCGCATGTGGTATTCGTGGTGGACGAAGCGGCGTCAGGGCGGGTTTTCTCCGGGTACTCCGGTTTCCCCCGCCATCTCATTCCACCGGTGCTCCATCTTCATGTATCATCAGTGTCACCGCCTGCGGTGCCGTAGTAGTAAAAGCGGGCGTTAAACACTACAACAACAACCGCCGTCTGCACTGTGGAGTTTAATACACACTACCTCCAGACTGGGCACTCGCTGTGACTCAAAGAACGTCGGATGAGGAGAGCCACCCCACCGGAAGCTTTTTCCGCTTCTCGGTCCTGCCCATAAATGACATAGCCAGGAATGGTGAAAGTCTCATTAGGAAGAAAATGAGTTTCTGTAACACAAGCAATATCCATATTCTGGTGAGTGAGAAACAATGAAAGATGAGCGTTTAGCACGAAGGCCGTTAGAGTTCCAGTTCAGAAGGGTGAGCTGACGTAGAGACAACAGATTACGCGGAGCCATCGGAAAACAAAGGAGAAAGAAGGGATCGAAGAAGCTGCGGCAGTTGCGCTACAACTGGGGTTAACATGGTGCGGAGAAATGTAGTTATTGGTGCAAGTAGATCCTTTAGGAAAGTCTAAGATGGAGTGGCTGTGGCAGAATTCTCCGGTGAAGCGGCTGAAGGACGGCCTTGAGAGGCTAGAGCACGAACAGTCAGTACTTGAGAGTAAGTCCGAGAGGGCAGAGTAGAAATATTTGGAGATGAATTACGCTGTTGGCTCTGAGGCTCTTGATGTGGCTGTTGTAGTTGAGGACAAACTGAGGGTGGTTGCTGTGTACGAAGACGTGAAGGTGTTCACTGCTATTGGTAGCGCTGAGACTGTCGTTCCTTTAGCTGTACATAATGAGGACAGCCACGGTAATTAGCCGGATGTTCTTGCTGGCAGTTGACACGTTGAGCCGGCGTAGAAGAGGGATTCGTGCGCCTGGAGTAATGATGATTGCCTATACAGCGAACACAACGTGGTCCGAGATGGCACGTCCGCGCAAAGGCCAAAGTTGGTCACGCTGCGCTCAGACAGCTCTACCCTATCCTCAAATCTACTATGCCCAACCACCTTAAATTAAGGATTTACCGGGCCATCATTCCGCCCATGATCCTTTATGGCTGCGAAGCCTGGGGATCAGCTGCACCTTCACACATCATCAAACTACAGTCGGTGCAGAACAGGGCACTAAGAATGATCTTCAATACCGGACGTAGATTCCCGTCTCACATCCTACATACCCAAACAGGACTTCCCTACATCGAGGACTTGGTAAAGGAGCGATCCCGAACCATGTACTCGAAAATTAACTCCCACACCAATCAACTGGTACGGGTATTAGGTCAATATGACCACTTAGCACCTAGAAGGAAGAAAAGCTACCGCTTACCCAAGGACGTCCTTGGATAAGGGTAACGCCACTCCCATCCTCCAACACATCATTACCCATCACCTATTCCTGCCCCCTTTCTGTATCCTGAATTAGGTATACAGAAAGAAACCTTTGCCCAGAACAAAAACGCACGACAATACACGGACAACCTCCCATATCGCACAGATAAAGCCGCAGAAGCGGCTAGGTGCTGTGCGAAAAGACACACCGTACAGGAGAACCTGTACGACCTGATTATGGTTCTGGTTCTGGTTCGAGATGGCAGTAGTTCTTGGTGTGACCATAGGTTTGGAAGTTGGTACACTGAGGCAGTTCTGGATTTTGACGATGATGTTCCACTTTCACTACACTGTGCAACAATCGGGTAAGATTGACAACAGTCCTACCTTCGGCATTGTTAACGAGGTCAACAGCACATATGGGCATGGGTTCCTTGTTTTTGCGAAGAAGACGTGTAACTTTATGAACAGGGAAATGTAAAGCACAGAGTTCGTCGTAAATCTCTTGATCAGTGAGTGAGAGAGCACGGTAAGTTGTGGGTAACTATGGAGAAAAGTTTGCCTGAAGGGTTACAATAAGTATAATACTCTTGTTGAATGGAAGTGAAGTAAGGTGTAAGACAGTGGAAGTCCGCGGAAGTGGAAGTATAAACTTGGCTCCCCGTAGTTCAGTATGAAATTCAGAGGAAACACATTTTTTAATATCTTGCAAGAATAATTGATAATGGTGAACATTACGGACACAAATAGGAGGGATTTTCTCTTTCTGAGAGACCGGAGTTATGTTAGAGGAGCCGTGATCTGGAACTTCACGTAAAAGGTTGAAGCAATTAGTGGTAGGAATTGTATAGGCATAACGAGAGGCAGGCTGTTGTGAAGGTGGGGCAGTGCAACGTCGTTTGTTTTGGTTTGAAGTCTCGGCGGGCTGCGAACGTTGGTCGCGACCTGAACAGTCCAATGGGGCAAAGTCCACCATCGTATCTTCGTCTTGTTGGACTGAGTTATGAATTGGCTTAAGGGGCCGCGCTAATTGCAGCTGAGATGGCCGTAGTATGGATTTATTACGGTATCTGCGGGTAGCCCAGAAGCACAGAAAGGAGAGTGTTGAATGGCTGAAGTAGACGGTTGACTGGATGACGTCACAAATGGTGGAGAATGAGAAGTATCCTGGAAAGCGGTGTCGTTGTAGACCACATTTAATGCAGAATGTACGATCTAGCCAGTATCATCCGGTTGGAGAGCCATAATAATGGTTGAAAACATGAATTAAATACACTAGAGAAAGAATAAAAACGAGGCTAACACAACACACTACACAACACGACAGAAGCACGCAGCAGGTAAACAAACGGAGTGGTCAGACAACCTTCTCGCTCGGCGTTCACTCTGATACGTTGCGTTTGATTTACGAAAGCACTTTCAAATCTTATGCGATAAACATCTGTTCATTAGTGACTTCTTTGGTACTGCTTACGTTTAAGAAGTCTATCGATATTTGGCAACAAAGTCGAAGTGCATAGCCTTAGAAGATACACTAAGTGATCGTCGCATAACCTATTGCGGTACAGACTTTTAGTACAGTTCTATTTGGAGAAACTCTGTTCGCAAATATACATATGTAGAGCTATACTCACTCTTATACACAGTGTTCTTGCAAATGCTTATTTCTCTATTTCATTCTAATGGGCATAAACATTTGCAGAAATTATATCATTGTTAATTCTCTTGTAAGCGCAAGGGGAATATGCCAATACGGTAGGCCTTAAGCGATAGTGAAATGTTTTAACTGCTGTTTGCTATGCGATACCATTGAAATTCCGTTCTTTTTGCAAGGCCAAGAGATAGATAAAGCGACTAACGTAGTCCTATTTGAGAAAAGTATAAGTATTGGCAAATTCATACAAATAATACAGAATATCTTGGAAATGGTTCACTCAAAAGAAAAAAGAAGCATTTGACATAAATTGTGTATTTTAATGAGATCCGCATTTTGTAGTTAGGAAGCTTCTGTTTGTGTCTTACTGTTTACCATTTATGTGAAAGTGGTGCAGAATGAAGAGGTCTTGTGAGGACATTCCCAGAATATTCAATATATCTTATATATTTAAAACGAGCAATTCTTGAATGTATATGTATATTCCACTCATCTTCGAAACGGCTCTAACGATTTCGATCAAATTTTGTATTCAGATAAGGTTTTGCCTTTTAAGTTTATCTATATAGGTGTCATTCCTGAATAATTGCGATTTTACATAAAAAATAACGTTTTTTATTCCCGCTTCTACAGAGTAACTGAACTTTATTTTGGCTTTTTCTTCTCTTCTAATGGACCGGTTTCAACAAATGAAGTAGTGTTTTAAACTCCTCTTCCAGGGCGATCAGAATACAGTAAGAAAGTTGACCTAGCTATATTAGTCTACACGTAACAGTCACAATTAGTCGAAACCTTATTTTGGCCATAATTTCTCTGTTAATGGGCCAATTTCAACAAACAAGCCAGGATATTAAAGGTCTCGTCACAGAAACGGCTCCAATAATTAGGATGAAAATTTATACTTAGTTAACATTTTGCTTTTCAAGTTTATCTAAATAAGTATCTTCCCCCCCCCCCAAAAGACACGATTAAAAAAAAAAAAAAAAGGAAAAGAAAAGAAAAGCAGAGCAAAGCTCGGTCACCCGAGTACTTACTTAGAAACTGCCATGGATCCACCTGTTCGTGTCCGTCACTGGATACTGACTATCTGGTTGTGAGCTGATTCACCCTCCGACTTAAGGAGTGGGGTGAGCGATAGCAGGTAAATACGTAAGCGTCTCCAAAGCGACAAGGTTGGACATCACTGGTGTAGATACTGTGTGGTTTGGGGGTCAAAGTAGCATACGAGGAGTTGCGTGTGCCTTGTAGTGATAAGGACCCGCTAGATTTTACCTAGAGATGTACAAATACCACTTTTCAACTTGCCCAGCTTGTGCGCAGTTGGGCAAGACAGTTACACGTTAATTCGATCTTTAGGGCAGGCTACTACTGTTTGTTCACCAGCTCATGGTGTAAGGGGAATGAAGGGTATGGTAGAGACATTCCACGTGGTGTAATCTGAGTTTTGTAAACATCCGCGCAAACGTTGCTCTGCTGGTCACGTTGCCAACTTAACTCCAATATTATTCGCGCTATGTTTACTCGCTGCTAATTTCTCTTAATATCAGTTGTAAAATCGCACTTCTCACTAGCTTTATGTCGGAAGAACTGGTATAAGTAATGTAGAAGCAGATAATCTTCCGCCTAGGAGTGAGTGAAATCTGCTATGATAGCGTTGTAGAACAAAGGGATTCAGAGTGACAATTCTATGCGTGAAATATATGTACGTTTGCAGGATGATTGAATCAAACAAACCTAAAAAGACTCTTAAAGTGGACACATTTTTGCCCCCATACCTACATGTGTGAAGTCAATCCCATAGAAGTAGTTTGGGCCTAAGTAAAATGAGTAGTCATAGAAATGTAACAGTTGACTTATTCTTACAGGAATTGCACGATATAACGCTTGAGAATATATCACTCAAGACCGAAACAGACTGGTAGGGTTTTTGAAAAATATAGAAAAGGCAGAAAATGGTCAGTGGGAAAAAGATGGAGTAGTTGAAAACATCGTTTACGTTGTATGAGTTAAATGTCCTGCATAAACTGAAAATAACATTTAAACTTTGCTATTTTGAGCGAGTTGTTTGTTTAATTTAGCGTGAATACACAATGTTGGCACCATTGGGGAAAAGGGGCATGACTCCTGCTTCAGATATCACTATTTATGTTGAATTGTTTACTGACGTATTGACTGAGCTGGTGAACAAATTGTACATTCACAACCAAGTCAGGGGTGGCTATGGGTATCCCAACTTGCTTGTTACTCCGCTACGTAGTGCTGCAATTGACTGCATGTCTGACATTTTTGTAACATAACACTGACAATAACATAACATACTAATAGAAAACTGGTTACTCACTTAAGGACTCTTTAATGCAGGTAACATTTCTGTTAAGGGAATATATTAACTTTAATCTCAGTCATTATATATTGTTCTGTTTTTATAATACAGACATTCCAATTAATTATTTTACCAATAAGGTTTCAAATCCGTGAAGCTAGTTATAGGATAAAACCTTCCGAGAAGATATTATATATTTCCAATGGATGTAAACATGACCATAAAGATAAGTGCAATGCAATTATTCCAGAAACTTAGCAACAAGGAGATATATGTACATGCGATCAACATTTTAAATGGTTTTCAGTTGAACCAAATTCTTAAATAGTTTGGCACTTGGGGATCCTTCTTGCCGGAAAAGTACAAGAAACACATTCTTTGACATGTGTTAGCTTATCTGATACTTGCTTAGTAAACAAATGGAAAATGTCCCATTCTATGCTTGAGCGCTATTTTGTAACAAATGTCTTTCCTCGCTTCTTCAAGTATTTCCTTTAAAGATGCTGTACTCATTTTTCTGTAGCACCTATCACAATTTGAATTGCAATGAACAAAATGCATGAATATATAATCACGCCGCATGACTAGCACACTTCAATGCACTACAGTTAGGCGCTGCAGTTAGAATAACTCACGCGATACTTAACAGACTTTAGGGAATCCAGGTTTGGTGACCTGACCATGCATTTTGTGCTGAGTAGTGCGTATGCGCAACTTGCCTTGCGGACTAGCAAGCAAACTTCACCGCTTGTTGTGGAGTAGCTAAGCTAGGCTAAGCAAGCTTGAAGTGGAATCTGTACACTTTGGGTAAGAAATAATAGCCCCTTTAAATTTACAAGCCCCTAATCTAGGATACGCACATGCTTAAATGTCAAGTGTCTTCAAAAGATGACACGCTCTCTTCCTTTCCGAGATATCTTCCAATATAAATATTACTTTTAATACTACCAAACGAATGTAATATACATATGATGCTACCGTCAAATCACATTAGTGATTTAATAATATTAAGGATGACAAGAGAGAAAGGTTAGAACAAGCAATTTCTGCATTGAACTGAATTATATATATAATTACATATTATATATATAAACCAAATAACACCCCTGCCTTTGAAAACAGGATGGGTGCGTCTAGTAATAGTCATATAACACTATGTAACTTAACAGTAAATATTAAAGTCACCCGTGTAAATTGGAAAGTAGCACAGGATGTGTTCTCAACTGATCGCCGTTTAATATATTTTGAATATTGTTTCGATCAGCCAGAAAATGAAGCTAGGGCAGGAAAGGACGTTTATAATTTCAAAAATGCGAACTAGAATTTATTACGATAGGACTTTATGAACTTAAAATTGGAATATGAAGGAGCTTTTGTGAACCTTCATGCCTTAAACTTAATAAATGCAATAATTAATAAAACTGTTGGGAAAACAAAGTTCTAATTTAAGCACAGGAAAGTTTAAGATAGAATTCGGTCTGATGCACTATAAAAAGCGAGAAGAAAGATAAGGAAACTTAAAAATTTATCAGAAATAAATAACTGCCAAATTTAGACAATGGAATTTTATTTATTATAGAGTTGTAAAAAGCAGTTAAGAGAAACTTTTCAAGGTAACTACGAAAAATGCATGGAAAACGAATTTTAAATAGACATATACGTAATGCCCTATAGGATAATCATGGAAAAAACTGAATATTTTAACACACTAAAAAGACGATTATAATATGACAATGAGCTGGAACGTTTCAATAAATGTGCTTCTTGATAAATTTTTCGCACAGAATGATAAAATCATGAATACTTACGGTCAGTGCAAAATATAATTCGAATGTTTACAGTATATAACAACAATAGATTAATTTTACCTTTTGATGTAACCGAAAATAACTAAGGGATGCTCCAGGGATCGTTTTTCGGATCATACATTTGGGGTATAGTTTTAGAAACATTACTAGATTAGTTAAATGATGCTGAATATGTAAAGCAGACAGTTGCTTATGCTGTTGTGTTGTAGTGTTTAACGCCCGCTTTTACTACTACGGCACCGCAGGCGGTGACACTGATGATACATGGAATGAAGATGGAGCACCGGTGGAATGAGATGGCGGGGGAAACCGGAGTACCAGGAGAAAACCCGCCCTGACGCCGCTTCGTCCACCACGAATACCACATGCGGGTCCCTGGGATCGAACCCGGGCCGCCTAGGTGGTAGGCGAGCGCGCTAACCGCTCGACCACGGCGCCGCCGTTGCTTATGCTGATGTATTATATGTTATAGAAGGAAATAAAAAGACGGATAGAAAACCGAGCTGATTATTTAACAAATAAATAAAGAAGTTGATGTTACGAGAATAAATTACAAATTGCCCCAACAAATTAGCATTTATAGGTAATTTTAAACCGGATCCAATTATAAAACATCTATGGTAATAACGCTATTAAGAGGCAAAAACAAGTCAATAATTTAAGAATATTTCTCAACGGAAAAATTAAACATTAAATACCAGATTGAATATGTTAGGAAAAAATCTTAAAATACAATGACCAAACTGGCAATAACTGTGCAGACAGCTTTCAAAATTCCCGTCCATGGAACTTTAACACATTACACAATTACAATTACATTGCCTAGTGATTACAAATGAGACTGGGAGTTCAACGACCCAAATGAATAATGCTGCAATATAAATGTTATTGAGCCACTCTCAGAGGAGAATTCTTCTGCGATTTACTGGGGCTCCTATTAGAATCATTAAGAGTATGGCCTACCGACTTACAAATTAAACTAGGAAGTGCTATTTTGTTGCTTTAAAAAGGGAATTTCGATAGACACAGATATTTGGCAGACAATCTAGTATATAGGATATAAAAATACTTTAAGCTAACAATGGCAAAAAGAATGGAATATAATTGAAGACAGCAGTAATAACGACGATCTGATGAGAGACAAAGTACAAGCACGCTGGAAGATATCAGTAATAGACATAATGATGAAGAAGAGAGGCGAAAAAGAACAAGAACTCTAGGAGATATCAGTAACAGATATGATAGTGAAGAACAGAGGTGAAGAAGAATAGAACGCTAGTAGATAGCAGTAACAGATATGATAGTGAAGAATAGAGGTGAAGAAGAATAAGAACGCCAGGAGATAGCAGTAACAGATATGATAGTGAAGAATAGAGGTGAAGAAGAATAGAACGCCAGGAGATAGCAGTAAGAGATATGATAGTGAAGAATAGAGGTGAAGAAGAATAAGAACGCCAGGAGATAGCAGTAACAGATATGATAGTGAAGAATAGACGTGAGGAAGAATAGAACGCTAGTAGATAGCAGTAATAGATATGATAGTGAAGAATAGAGGTGAAGAAGAATAGAACGCTAGTAGATAGCAGTAACAGATATGATAGTGAAGAATAGAGGTGAAGAAGAATAAGAACGCCAGGAGATAGCAGTAATAGATATGATAGTGAAGAATAGAGGTGAAGAAGAATAGAACGCTAGTAGATATCAGTAACAGATATGATAGTGAAGAATAGAGGTGAAGAAGAATAGAACGCCAGGAGATAGCAGTAAGAGATATGATAGTGAAGAATAGAGGTGAAGAAGAATAAGAACGCCAGGAGATAGCAGTAACAGATATGATAGTGAAGAATAGAGGTGAAGAAGAATAGAACGCTAGTAGATAGCAGTAATAGATATGATAGTGAAGAATAGAGGTGAAGAAGAATAGAACGCTAGTAGATAGCAGTAACAGATATGATAGTGAAGAATAGAGGTGAAGAAGAATAGAACGCTAGTAGATAGCAGTAACAGATATGATAGTGAAGAATAGAGGTGAAGAAGAATAAGAACGCCAGGAGATAGCAGTAATAGATATGATAGTGAAGAATAGAGGTGAAGAAGAATAGAACGCTAGTAGATATCAGTAACAGATATGATAGTGAAGAATAGAGGTGAAGAAGAATAGAACGCCAGGAGATAGCAGTAAGAGATATGATAGTGAAGAATAGAGGTGAAGAAGAATAAGAACGCCAGGAGATAGCAGTAAGAGATATGATAGTGAAGAATAGAGGTGAAGAAGAATAGAACGCTAGTAGATAGCAGTAATAGATATGATAGTGAAGAATAGAGGTGAAGAAGAATAGAACGCTAGTAGATAGCAGTAACAGATATGATAGTGAAGAATAGAGGTGAAGAAGAATAGAACGCTAGTAGATAGCAGTAATAGATATGATAGTGAAGAATAGAGGTGAAGAAGAATAGAACGCTAGTAGATATCAGTAACAGATATGATAGTGAAGAATAGAGGTGAAGAAGAATAAGAACGCCAGGAGATAGCAGTAACAGATATGATAGTGAAGAACAGAGGTGAACAAGAATAGAACGCTAGGAGATATCAGTAACAGATATGATAGTGAAGAATAGAGGTGAAGAAGAATAAGAACGCCAGGAGATAGCAGTAACAGATATGATAGTGAAGAATAGAGGTGAAGAAGAATAGAACGCTAGTAGATAGCAGTAATAGATATGATAGTGAAGAATAGAGGTGAAGAAGAATAAGAACGCCAGTAGATAGCAGTAACAGATATGATAGTGAAGAATAGAGGTGAAGAAGAATAGAACGCTAGGAGATAGCAGTAACAGATATGATAGTGAAGAATAGAGGTGAAGAAGAATAAGAACGCCAGGAGATAGCAGTAACAGATATGATAGTGAAGAATAGAGGTGAAGAAGAATAGAACGCTAGTAGATAGCACTAATAGATATGATAGTGAAGAATAGAGGTGAAGAAGAATAGAACGATAGGAGATATCAGTAATAGATATGATAGTGAAGAATAGAGGTGAAGAAGAATAGAACGCTAGTAGATAGCACTAATAGATATGATAGTGAAGAATAGAGGTGAAGAAGAATAGAACGATAGGAGATATCAGTAATAGATATGATAGTGAAGAATAGAGGTGAAGAAGAATAGAACGATAGGAGATATCAGTAATAGATATGATAGTGAAGAATAGAGGTGAAGAAGAATAGAACGCTAGGAGATATCAGTAATAGATATGATAGTGAAGAATAGAAGTGAAGAAGAATAAGAACGCTAAGAGATAGCGGTAATAAACATAATGATGAAGAAGAGAGGCGAAAAAGAACAAGTAGAAGATAGCAGTAATAGAGATGATAATGAAGAACAGAGGTGAAGAAGAATAACCATCCTGGAAGATAACAGTAATAGAGATGTATACTGAAGAACAGAGGTGAAGAAGAAGGATAACCATCCTGGAAGACAACAGTAATAGACATGTATGCTGAAGAACATAGGTGAACAAGAAGAATAACAATCCTGGAGACACCAGTAATAGACATGTATGCTGAAGAACAGAGGTGAAGAAGAAGAATAACCATCCTGGAAGACAACAGTAATAGACATGTATGCTGAAGAACAGAGGTGAAGAAGCATAACCATCCTGGAAGACAACAGTAATAGAGATGTATGCTGAAGAACAGAGGTGAAGAAGAATAACCATCCTGGAAGACAACAGTAATAGACATGTATGCTGAAGAACAGAGGTGAAGAAGAATAACCATCCTGGAAGACAACAGTAATAGACATGTATGCTGAAGAACAGAGGTGAAGAAGAATAACCATCCTGGAAGACAACAGTAATAGACATGTATGCTGAAGAACAGATGCGAAGAAGAAGAATAACCATCCTGGAAGACAACAGTAATAGACATGTATGCTGAAGAACAGAGGTGAAGAAGTATAACCATCCTGGAAGATGACAGTAATAGACATGTATGCTGAAGAACAGAGGTGAAGAAGTATAACCATCCTGGAAGATAACAGTAATAGACATGTATGCTGAAGAACAGATGCGAAGAAGTATAACCATCCTGGAAGATAACAGTAATAGACATGTATGCTGAAGAACAGAGGTGAAGAAGTATAACCATCCTGGAAGATAACAGTAATAGACATGTATGCTGAAGAACAGATGTGAAGAAGTATAACCATCCTGGAAGATAACAGTAATAGACATGTATGCTGAAGAACAGATGTGAAGAAGTATAACTATCCTGGAAGATAACAGTAATAGACATGTATGCTGCAGAACAGAGGTGAAGAAGTATAACCATCCTGGAAGATAACAGTAATAGACATGTATGCTGAAGAACAGATGTGAAGAAGTATAACCATCCTGGAAGATAACAGTAATAGACATGTATGCTGAAGAACAGATGTGAAGAAGTATAACCATCCTGGAAGATAACAGTAATAGACATGTATGCTGAAGAACAGAGGTGAAGAAGTATAACCATCCTGGAAGATAACAGTAATAGACATGTATGCTGAAGAACAGATGTGAAGAAGTATAACCATCCTGGAAGATAACAGTAATAGACATGTATGCTGAAGAACAGATGTGAAGAAGTATAACCATCCTGGAAGATAACAGTAATAGACATGTATGCTGAAGAACAGAGGTGAAGAAGTATAACCATCCTGGAAGATAACAGTAATAGACATGTATGCTGAAGAACAGAGGTGAAGAAGAATAACCATCCTGGAAGATGACAGTAATAGACATGTATGCTGAAGAACAGAGGTGAAGAAGTATAACCATCCTGGAAGATGACAGTAATAGACATGTATGCTGAAGAACAGAGGTGAAGAAGTATAACCATCCTGGAAGATGACAGTAATAGACATGTATGCTGAAGAACAGAGGTGAAGAAGTATAACCATCCTGGAAGATGACAGTAATAGACATGTATGCTGAAGAACAGAGGTGAAGAAGTATAACCATCCTGGAAGATGACAGTAATAGACATGTATGCTGAAGAACAGAGGTGAAGAAGAATAACCATCCTGGAAGATAACAGTAATAGACATGTATGCTGAAGAACAGAGGTGAAGAAGTATAACCATCCTGGAAGATAACAGTAATAGACATGTATGCTGAAGAACAGAGGTGAAGAAGAATAACCATCCTGAAAGATAACAGTAATAGACATGTATGCTGAAGAACAAAGGTGAAGAAGAATAACCATCCTGAAAGATAACAGCAATAGACATGTATGCTGAAGAACAGAGGTGAAGAAGAATAACCATCCTGGAAGACAACAGTAAATAATGCACTCAAGCATTTTTTCCAAGACTGTACCTTAAGAATGAGGTGTATGAGAAGAGACGTGACAAAGCACACGGATTAAAGGATTTCATCATAGACGCATCTCATTACATTGAAGCTGTTGGGAATTTATGTGTTACTATGCTGGAAAGTGGTGCCCTAGTTCGAACAGCATTGTAACACAAATGAAAGACATTTTGAACGATAACAAATTAAACATTCCATATCGCTGTCAATATCTCAGTGCCAGAAAAACAAATAAGGTAAAGGTAATTGACATTTGGGTCACTGTGCTTATTTATAGGTACACGTTTTTAGTCCTTCATTTTATTCTAATTTAATTGAAATGGTCAACGTGTACTACCCCCCCCCCCTTTTTTTTTATACATATGTTTAGGTTATGAGTAGGGTGAGGATTTCTTAAGCGCTAATGCCAAACGAACGGAAATTAAGTTGCGCTGGAACTCGACTTTACGTAGTGCCGTTAGAGCTTCCACCCCCACCCCTACCCCCAGCCCCTGTACAGTGTGCGAATATACAGTGCCTGTCCTGCTGTGTTCAAGCGCCGATTCCGTGTCGCTTTCTCTGGCCACAGTAATAGACACATACGTGGTTATATGCACAAATGCAATATGCCTAAATCACGCAAAGAGAAAATACAGAATTATTACAGTTTACAGAGTTCGATTCATAGTATTATGCTATTAATGGTGATATAATAAAATGCAAACTCTGGCATTCAGAAATAGGAGGGAAATGATGCTTTAACAATGTACAACATTGTCGTAGTAAATGACATTGCCAACAAGTGTATTTAATGGGTTCAAATGAACCGGTTGAAATTAAGCCCTCTACCACATATGCAAGCACACAATCTGTCCCCGTTTTGCAGGTTTATGCCACATGATGATACGGGCTAATATTCCATTTAAAAAATTAACGCAATCCATATTTTAAAAGTTTCATGGGAAAGTACACGAAAAGAACCGCACCAAATGCAGCAACCGAACGAATGGGTTCTTAAAAGATTTGATTATACCAGGTGCCCCACTGGAGCCGGCTCCGCCGTAAGTAGATAACCCTTCGTGCGTTAAAACATTTGCAGAACTCCACGGCGCAAGAGAGGCCAGTGGCGTGTTGTGCCTCTCAGCGAGACGTGCGGTGAGAGGCCGCTGAGCTAGTCTGTGTAGTCTGTGATAATAGACACTAACATTACAAACAATCGAAAAGGTCTCACTTTACTTACAGGATCTTCATTTTCCACGAGATCGCGCGCCCCTCTACATCTCTGTGTCTCATCGCGTGTGACGGATCTATTGCTATGTGTGTAGACAACCTGAAACAAGCTACTTACAAAATGAAATACGTAGTCTATTAGAGTATATTTCTAGCGCCACTTCAAAATATATGTGTATTTCTAATGTTAAACTGGCAGTTTTTAAGTACAGCTGTGTTATGAATGGACTAATAAGAGTTGCTATTCGCAATATTTCGGAAATATTCAATATTATTTTTGCCTCATTAAACATGCCTGTGAAAGTACACGCTGCATTCTTGACCATGCCTAACTGAGAGGGAGGTTGCTTATTGTTAGAGTCTATTTTAGCATTAGACTGACAAGGCAATTAAGGTGTTTACAGCAGTAGACCTAGACCAGCTCCTATCACGTGGGGTAGGTATTCTGGGGTTCCTAATTGGATTAAGTTAGCCATGAATTTATTCCTACAGATTGGAAGCGGAATAACTACGAACTCTACTGCAGCCAATGAAGAATACAGAACCCTATCAAAGAGGGGAGATGTGATCAGCACCTCAGTGAGTAATAGTGACATGCACTACAAAAAGTGGTGCTGAAGGTTGTCTCCATCTGGCATCAACGAATGAAATTCCCATTCACGTGCATAAGTTCTTCTTGTGTAGTTTTCCTTATTTATGTTCTGATATTGTATCTTTTAGGGTTCCCCACAAACAGAAATCACACATACTACCTGTCTAATGAATTCAGACGACAGGTAGGGGAAACTAGTGCAGAAACATAACAGGTAAGCCGTATTCGTCACCACTCCCGTTGTGTAGCATGGACGGGTCCCACTTTGTTATTGTGCAGCTCCAATGGTTAACATGCACTTCTTTGTTAATAGAAACCTCTCAGATAACGCACTGATTACTTTCGGAAGTCGCCTACGTTTTGCAGTGCATCACTTCAGCCAATGAATGCGTAGAAATCACAAATGACAGATAGATATTAACTGCATGTGGAGTAAAACACAGAAATAAATGTCCACGCTTGTAACGAGTATGTTCACTTGGAGAAAACGTGACAACGTTGCTTTCTGCAACATAGAATACCTATAATCTTATTGCACCCTTTGATGCCGCGGTGTTAAACATTTGAGCACAGAAGCGCCCTCGCATGAAAACTTCACTCTTTCATCAGACAGACCCGATGGACGGGGCCACCATTTATGCCTTCCAAGGAATGTTGGGCAGTATGGGTAGGACTATGATAAGAGTCCTATTGGAAATGCCACTTTTGTCTCTCATCATCCCACAATATTTGATAAAATGGTGCAAGAATACATATGCGGTCCATTGGGATGTATGGTATCGCTGAAAACATGGGTCGCATTATCCGTTTTGCTGTTACTCTTATTTCATAAACCAACTGTTACGCCATGAAACGGAACTTCATGAATTAAATGAGCCTCTGTGCTCCAGCATCTACTATTGTGTGAGATAAAATGACCATTTAAATTAAAACATGCCTCATTTGAAAAAGTTATCAGATGTGGGTCAACAGTACCGTTATAGCATATTGCGTACTAAGGACGGTAAGTGATACTTATCAGGTCGGGAATGCATTTTGGGAATACGAGGCCCGCAGGACCCAATTTTCCCAAACATTCGAGATCTAATAAATAACCAACAGTTCGTGGTTAGCCCATTACCTTTTGAAATACTTGAAAAAACCATTAAAAGCAATAATAAATCAAAATTGCTTTTCCATATTTTATTGGACATTAAGAAAAAATGAATTCTCAATGTGAACAAATGGAAAGCTACATCTATGTTGTCTCATATAGGCCTAATAAATTGTATATTTCATGTGAAAACCCAGGTTCCACTTCACGACGTACTGAAAAAAAAAAAAGAAAAAAGAATTGAATCGCTTCTTAATGTTAACATTTCCAATTGCACATTTAATATTTCAATCAACAAATATTTCATACGTTTGTATTTTTTGCTAAGGATTCATTAATAACTTAGTTTTAGGTTAGTATGCTGTTGGGTGTGGCGCATTTCCTACTGGTACCAAAAGTATTATAGACCAGTTGTAGCCTTGTTGCCATGGGAATTGATAAATGAATAGTAAATTTAGCTTACACTACCAAATATGTGTTAGCGATGATTAATTCACGTATCAAGTATTGCAAAAATGATATTTTGTAAACTTCCAGTAACAGAAATGAATCTGTTGTCATCATATTGTAATTTATTAATAACAGTCACTCTGTAGGGTTTCAATTTTAAAAATTTAGGAGATATATGAACAGGGTGTTTTGAAAAGTTCACCCACTGTGCTACACGTGTAAGGAGGTTTTACTATTTTTTAATAGTTCGAATGATGCACAAATTTCATCAAAATTTCCTCCGTTAGAACATGCACTTTTAGCTTCGTTCAGGTTTAGCATTAGCCATCCTTAACTTTTTAGCCAGACAGCTTATACGAGTAGTACGTCCATTTGGAACCGGAATACCAGGAAATGCCTCCTGAAATAGTCTGCATAAAGCTTGGCGCAGATAAAAGTAGCCCGTGGAAGCATAAAAGAAATACAGTAACATTACAGAAACGAAGAGCCGAAATGGACTTACCATTTATTTACTATGAAAAACACAGTGAAAAATACATTCATAGAAAATGGTGAAAGTGACCCGCTGCAACATCAACACACAACTGTGCATGTTAAAATATATTCAGATACACTAGGCGTAAATTTCGGATATCGGTTGCAGCAACTTCACGGCTGATGTTGTCTTTCACCTCCTGTATTGTGTATGAATCTTGCTCTTCAGGTGTCCCCAGATGATGCGCGTTCCATCAAACGCCAATTGTTTCATGATGGAGTGATTGCCGACACACAATGTAGGGTTCTCCGTTGCCCAGTACCTCGTGTTCTGTGAGTTCATATGACCGGAAGGGTGAAACCAAGCTTCATCACTCATGATACAATGGAAAGGGTTTAAAAAAACCATCGTTGATGCTATTCAAAAACCACGTACAGTGATCTGCACGTTTCTGACTGCCATCCTCCCGTAATTACGGCTCAACCATCACAGGAACTTTTCAATATTCGCTGGCAGCTCCTCCTATTTACATGCGCTTGTTGGGTCAATTTACGTGTAGATTTCTTTGGCCTCTGAATAATTCCTAAGTGAATGTCTGCAATAACCTCTGGTGTGCGAACTGAAGGAATTCTTTGTCGTTTTATATTTTGCACGGATCCGTGTCAACTTTTATACACACTCTGTAGATATTGTTCTCTTTGCTGATAGTCCTCTACCAGGATACTTGACCTCAAAAGTTACGCGACATTCCTTAATTGAACCTGTGTTTACATATGCTTCCACAATTTCAATTCTTTCTTCTATCGCGAAAGTCATTTTGCAGAACGCAAAGAGAAACGTCTAACTTCGCCGATGAAATGCTGAAGGATGTTAACAGTCGATAATTGTATAAAACTCTCCATGGTTGTAGCTGTTTACTCTAATCAATAAGAGCATTGTTGAGCATGTACTTCAGAAGTCAAAATGTTACATTAGATTCGAAGTGGAGGAAGGGTACTTTTAACTGCGCCACCATATAGAAATATATTACATAGAAATTCTTTGTTGAAGCGTGTATTTCAGTAATGAGTCATTACGCCTCGGCCTCCTAATGACAGACAAAATCAGCAACAGTAATAAGAATACTCTAAAGGAATTCACACACAACACATATGTTTGAATAAGCTTTCATTTTTAGATGCACAAGGAACTCACCCTAGTGCTTACAGCACGAGCACGAGACAATAACTGACAGTTGACATGGGTCATTCACCGCTAGTGAGGTAGCGGAACAATACCGAGGTCACTGCAGTGCAAGCGAACCACGCATACACGCGATACGTGGCCTAGCCACAAAACGACCGCTCTGTATAAAATATAAGCACTTTTTAGATAAGGCAATTGTAATAACCGCAGGGGAACACAGGTGGGGGGGGGGGGGCGAGGGCTTGTAAAACGGGTTGCCAGCTATAGCCACATAGGTGATTTTCACAATTCTTGGGCGGGGGTTCAAGTTGCCCAGCTGATGCTATGATTTAGTTTTCTCCATTAGTCCTTATGATGAATATCGGGTAACTTTAGGCCGTTAGGTCCCAAAGCTAACTGATGCACTCATATTTTCATAGTTGTCTGATTTAACCTATCCTGTTCTAAAAACATATGCGTTTAAGCTGAATTTATATGCGAATGATAAACCAGTACCAAGATTTCAGTTAATACTTCAATTTCAACACAGTGTAACTATACATTCAGCATTATTATACTGAACTGTAGGGAGCTCATGGAGCACTGGTTCCTTTAAATACAAAATGACGCAATGGTTACTTATTATTCCGGCAGTTTCGAAGGTTTAGTGGCTTTTCTTAAACTTACGTTTCAAATACTCTGCTTAGATTTATAGAAAACTGGTTACATTTTGCCACTGCAAAACTCTCCCATCCGCACCATAATTACTTAACCGACAGTTTTTTGCGGTGTAATTGCTTCAACAGACGTTCTGATTGTTCCGATTAGTCGCATAGAGGTTTACTATACAGCCTAAAAGAACTACGATAACGTTCCCTATTATTTGAGTAATTCGAAATTGAAATGTATTCGAAAATGGGAACATTTGAGATGATCGTAAGATCTGAAAATGAATTAACCTAACCATTTTGACAATAAAAGTAGTTCAATATACATCATGATTCTTCTACTGGATACACCAATTTGTTTACGGACAATAATAGTAGTACATACATCCAAATGTTTATCTGCTCTAAAAGGACATGACAAACATGTACATGTTGACATCTTAAGCTGTTTTTTTTTTTTTTTTGGGGGGGGGGGCAAGTTAGGTTATTGATAAAACATCAAAAGATTCGGAATGGAAAAAAAAGAACATTATTAGAACGGAGCTTGACTTCTCCGTGTTCCTAAGCTAGCACAAAGAACAGAAATAAAATACCCATAAGTGTCATTAGTAGGGCTCGGAAGTTCATGCCCTAAAAAAACACTGAAATATGCATGCAAATATGCTCTTAAAAAATTGAAAATATGCCAAGAAATATGAACTATTTAATTAAAACAATGCCCCTTTGCAGCAGACAAGACGAGTTAGTATAATATCAATAAGTAAAGTTACCTTATTCCTTAGAGGCTGAAGCAGAAGTGGTTCCGCTGCTACTATTAACTGCTAAATTGCAGTTCACAGCCAACACTTTGCACAAATTTTCAAATGTAAAACATCGTCTGTTGTCTCGCAAAATACTTTTGTAACGTGAAAAACTTCTCTCCACGTCACAAGATGTTATCGGGGCATATTTAAATGATGTTAATTGCTTCACAGAGAGAGTCAAGTCTCTTGGTGTGACAGATGGTTTTCTTTCGAGGATGTCTCGAATATCGCACATCTGTTCATAACCAGAATTTTTTGAAATTACATAATTCACTTTCTCTTCCACTTTTTGTCATATGCTACCAGGAACCGAACTTAGATCACATATTGTTTTTTCAAAGACAGTAAGTGATTCATGCAAAGGAGATCCTACAGCTTCCAATGCCGTTATGGCTGTTGGTAAGAAAGAAAAACGGGCCGATATGAAACTAAGATCCTCTTTTAAACCAGTACCTGACAGAATATTTTGCACAGCTTCTATTGATGAAGCACCTTTCGAGTCCAATGAATTAACAACCTCTTCGACTATTTCTATGTGCCCAGCATAATATAAAACTGCATCGACCCATGTTCGCCATCGAGTTAACAGTGGTGCAGGAGGAAGTCGGATATTAGGTGCTGTTGATCTAAACAACTTAACACTTTTAGGAAATTTAACAAAAATTCTCTTTGTACTGGACACAAGTCTATCTACCAATGGGAAATAATCACGTATTGTCTCAGAAATGCGATGAAGAGCGTGTTCCAAACAAGTTATATGAAATAAGTTAGGAAAAATACCTTTCCGAGTTTGTCCTGATTTTACCATATAAGGACCTGCATCAGTAACAAAAGTAACCGGTCGTATTTGATTCCACATGGCCATAGTAATTTCAAAGAGTCCATCACAAACTGGGTCACAGTTACATTGTCACAATTCGCACACATTAAGAAGATAAGGTGTAGTCTTTTGTTCATTATTTAAAGCACCCACGAACGCAATAGAACGGCGCTCAGAATCAGGGGTTTCATCAACAGGATAACAACACAAACTGATCCGCTAATTCATTTTGTATATTTCACAACACGCTATTGTACCAATGTCCTACGTAAGTCTTACGCAGTGTACTTTCTCCAGGCACATATTGTCAAGTGCACTTGACAAGAAAGTTTTTAAATGTCGGATTATTAATTTTGAACAAAGGAATATCAGTAGCTAAAAATGCTTGGCACAGGTCATAGGAAAATTCAGTAACCCTACTTCCTAAACACTCTACTGTTTTTGAACAAGTTCTTTGTTTGCGAGTTTTCTGATTAAATTCTCCTTATGTTTTGCTGTGTTTGTGTGCTGAACTATTTGAAATCTTTTCTCACTCCCTACATTTTTCTCACACGCTCAACAAAACAGTACCCTATTATCTGCAGATATTAAATCACCCGAAAACTCTTTCTGTAAATTAATTAATGTAGCACTCGAAGTTGGTTTTATTTTCGGCATTTGAAGAGCTTTTTAACATTTTATACGCCTAATTTAATTTGGTGGGAACCAGTTCACAACACTGTTACGTTTGAAGACCACGACGGAACTACTGGTGGGCAGGCAAGAGGTGCTATAATCGTGCTGCTCAAAACGTTGACCTGCATTTTATCTTTGTTAATATAAACCTCTCAGATAACGCACAAACATATAATGAAAGGATGGAAATAGGGAATTCACTGCATGACAGCATGACTCAGCATTAGTTCTCGTCACCTCGTGAGTTGCAACTATCAATATGAAAAATATAATCCAGATGGAAAAAATAAAAAAATAAAAAAGCATAATCATTAAAATATGCAACATAGGGGCTATAATATTGAAATAATATGCATTTATCAAAAATCAAGAAAATATGCAGTTATATGCACCATAAAATCATGTCCAAATAACTGAAAATTCCATAATTCGTGCACATAATGTAAAAGCATACATTTTTAGCCCCTATGAAAAAACATGTAAGTGCATGAACTTCCTAGCCCTAGTCATTAGTCACTACGTTGTACTATGAAGCTAATTAGCTTCAAAGCCAGAAGATCGCCCCTGTAACAATTTTACTGAAGGGGCTGTCCTCTTAAAAGAAATCCCTCATTAAAAATTGCTTCAATAGACCTAACAGGGTTGCAAATGCAAAGTTCAAGTGTTCAACAACATCATTGACGCAACCTTGGTTTGAATTAACGTCGGTGCACACAAATAGTGAACTGTTCTTTTGATAACACATTCAATGTTCATTCCCTAGCACAGAAAAATGTTTTGCAGCTTTAATATCTGCGATCACTTTTTGAAGTAAGATGTGATGTAAAATGCGACTCATTTTCTATCGTGAAAAATGTCCCTATAGGTGTCACGTTGCATCCACTTTACTTTCTCTGCTACGTGAAGTAGCGGAAGTATTGCATTCCACCCAAAATTCGATATCGAGATTCCACCGGAAATACATGCTTTGGGACCCCGTGAATCTAGAAAAGAATAGCATCTTTCGAAAAAGGCCGGCGCGCTCGTGTGTGCGTGTGTGTGCGTGTTTATGTGTGCGTGCGTGTGCGTGTGTGTGCGTGTGTTTGTGTGTGTGTGCGTGTGTGTGTCCGTATTCTGCATAACTATTACACTTGGTATTTAAGTTTAGTATCTTTTAGGAATGAGACAAAGATTTTCAAGAAAATCTCCCCATCCCAGGCTGTATTTTACATGGAACATTTTTCGAAAATTTTTATTTTCTACAAAATGGTTCGAACGATTTTGATTAAAATGCCATACGCCTAAGGTATTTTTATGACAAATGAAATGTACCTATACCTAAGCTGAATTTCTGGGAATGTCCCCAAAGGTCCCCTCAGCTTGGGTGGCTTTTGCATATATGGCAAATCGCAAGAAATAGGCAAAATCTTACTACACAAAAGTGTAGATCTTGTCAAAACACACAATTTATGCCTAATGCTCCATCTTCTTTTTTGTGTGTGGACTGGACCATTTCGGAGATATTCCTTGTTCTTTGTCTGAAATTTTGTAATACTTCTACTTTTCTCAAATGGGAGATGGTTACTCATTTTTTTATCTCTTGGCCATGCAAAGAGAAAGGAATTTCAAAGCCACCACATAGCTACCAGTTTTAAAAGAACTGCCTATTGCTTAAACTTTAAGCTTTGTGCCTTAAAGCCTATTGTATTTCCATATACCCCTTGCACCTACAGGAAAATTAGCAATAACATACTTTCTGCAAATGCTTATCTCGATTAACATGAAGTTAAGGAATAAGTGTTTGTAAGAATAGTTTGTACATGAGTAGATAAAGTCGTGTGAGTGTACACATGTGATTTTTCAAGTTCGTAACTATCTGCACACCTAAGTAAACGGAGCTACTTTTAAAAGTATTCTTGTCATTTGTTCCACTCCGGATTGAAATTCCTTGTAGTAGCCTAAGCAGTGTTATCATCCATTGACATTGTGAAAATGTCATACAACTGCACAGGTAAGGATGAATATTTTTTATTTTAGCGCCCGCTTTACTGTACACTGCACCACAGGCGGTGGACACTAATGAATAACGATATATGAAATGCAATAACTTGGGAAGGAGAGGGTCTAAGCCTAATTTTAGGGTACCACCGCTTAATTTGCCAGTTAGGAAGATTGAGAAAGAAAACCTATCGGGAAGTACGGTTCTGCAGGGATATGAACCGCAGATCTCCAGTTCACGAGCTCACGTTAGTGACCTCGGCCACCCTTGTCGGTAACAATGAACTGAGACGCAACATTTTCGCCACAAACCGTAAGGCCAGACCCACAGACCCAACAAACCTTGCAGTATTTTTCTTCAGACTTCAAATGAATGAACCATTTATTGAATTTTCAGGCAACTGAAAATATGTTTACCATACTGCGATTAAATACCATTTATTTTAATAATTACACGAAACATGTTATTAATACCCGACTTCATTGCACAATTCTGTCCTCTCAGAATGTATAACAAGTTGGCGCCTGTACCCCACATATTTAACTAATTGAAATAACAAATAAACCAATTATCCAACAAGAGTAATTCGATTTATTCAGTTTAATCGTATTGTTCACCGTATTCCGTTAGTCAATCAAGATTTTGATGCAAAATCTGCAAACACTGGTTTGATGATCCGCTTTCCAAAAATTCGAATGCAGAGTTTATAAACTAACAATGATTTCAACTAAATTTTCTTGTGCAATGTGATATTTGGCTAACGAAGTATTTTAAATTGACCTCGGTATGGTACTATAAGGAGCGTAGCAGGTCAATGATCTCAAGCCCTTGGCCGTCAATGAAACAGTAAGCAGGATAGCGGTAACGAATTTAGAGCTGTGCTTCTTAGGTGCTCGTGTATTTGCCAGGAGCAAGCCTTTATTCAAGCATATTATTGTAATCTCAAACAAATCGAACCAATGCTTTTCAAACCAGATATTCAATGCTAAAGCATATGTCAAAATACTTGTGGTTGTTAGTATTATTATAATATGATTTAAAGCATATTTTCAAAACTGACGTACTGGTGGATATTAGAACCTGCCTTTAAGTAAATAATACCTCCGCAAATATCCATCCTAATTTGTTGTGCATTCTTGGGTAAAACAGTCACAAGGTACAGGAATACAATACCGAATTTCTCAGGAAGACAGTTGGATACATTTGGCGATCGCAGGTTTAATTTGTTTTAACTTTCTACATTAGGCATTTCTAGGGAATGTTTAATTAAGTTTTATATAGGACTCCCTTTATTGCAATACCGCACGAATGACGCTTATCATGCTACAGACAAGTGTACTATAAGTCGTTTATAGTAAAATATATCTGGTTACAGCATTGATTTAAGCAGTAAATTATTAACCGCACTGCTACATTAAACGCGCTATAGTGAATCTATATCCCATAAAACATGTTAGAATGTACCTTCTTATTTACACATGTAAGGCAGACAAAGAATTCTAAAAGAGTATGCAACACGTTTGTTTCACACGTAAAACCTATTCGTCTATGTTATTTCTTGCTTTATTTGCGTTAGCATAAATCACAATTACTTATCGCAAAACTAAGGCAAATAAAACACGAAGTGACTCATGTAAAGTGCTTTACTGTGGAATGTTCTTGCTCTTTAATACTTAATCAACATATGCCCTGCGTATTTCCAAAAGATTTAAGATAATATTTTTCTACACACATTACAACAGCGTTATATTTCAAATTCAATTAGCTTGCGTTTTAAATTGCAACGGAGTTTGCACCGAGTGAAGTACGTACTGTTTTTAAAACTTCATTTTTCATTAGGCTAAATTAGTCTCAAGTACCAAAATAAATGTGAAACCCTAGGAAGAAAAAAAAAATTAAGCCCGAGATACTGCTTCATGAACAACATTCTTATTACTCTCAGGATGGCAACCCTTTAGTAAGCTGCATGCATACACTCACGAGAGGAAACAACCGCGGTGGAGTCATCCGACGTATCCTAAAGATTAGGATTCCTTGTTGATTTCCTGTCTAAGGTTAAAGATATTCCGCTCTATGTGATTTCCTTAACAAGCTATGAAAAGGTTCGCTTTTTCCAAAACACCAATATACATACTTGGTCTACTCACATAGTTCAACACTAACGCTGCAGACTGCCAATGAAACAGAAGAAACACGGAGAGGTGAAATATAACGTCGAGATCCGATGCACACATTTACAACCGCCAGGTGAACGAAACAAAAACAAAAACAAAATGAAACAAAATAAAATATGAATCCTTCCCGTGTTCTCCCGAGACAAGCTACGCAACAACTGAGTAGTTTGGAAGGATCTGTTTTACAGAAGAGAATCCGCTAGTCCTGACCTGCCCGGTAGAATGCGGGCCTGTCGTTCGCTCACATTCTTCGCACCTTCCTGTTGTCCACACAGCCACTGCACCGGCTACACGGAAAGGAGTATGCCATACGTGTAACTAGAGCGTGAAATGGAGTTAAGAAAAGGGGTAAAGAAAACGGAAAATAATTAGTTTCCCAAGAGGAACACATTTTGTAAAGAATATAGGACTAACGACAGCAAATTTCTCAGTAACTCAGTAACTAAGTTCAGCTGACTTAATATAGATAACTATATTAGTTTCTAACAAAATAAAGCATTTCTGTGGTTGAACACAGTGTGCTAGTCTCATACTTAGAGAATGGAATTTTATCTGACAAGAAGAGGTTAACGCGTCCAGTTTTATCTGCTAAAAGGAAGAAAAATATTTTGTTAAAATGTTTAACTTAAATTCACAAAAGAGAGAAAATTATAAATGTATTATTGTTAGGACTACTCATCGCCCGTAGATGGGTACCAGCTCCTCACTTGTTCGCTTAAAAGTGCAATGAACAGCAAAAGTCTTCCCCAAATTGTGCATCATGAATGCATGCCGATTGTCTCTACGTAAATAGCACCTTGTATTGCACATCATAGGATGTCAGACTCTCGAACACTCTAAACCACCTATTCTTTACCTTCCATTACGTGAGTCATTCTGCACGTTTTTGAAAACCATTGTTTAAGAAAAACAATTCTTTAAATTTGTCTTTCGATACTTTTAGCCTGGTAACGAATCAATTTTCATTTCAACAGCCCGCACTTCCTTAAATTTTATCTCAACAGATTTGTTAAGTTTCTCGATGTTGATTTAAGAAAACTATTCTTCCCCATTTGTATAAGCGTCAGGATAGTTGATAAATTCAAATAATCTCTGTAGAACATGAAGTACACAAGTGACATGAAACATTTTTGGAAACCTCACAGAAAGGAGTTGACCTGCTTTTATCACGTATGACAAGAAAGAGTAATATGTTGTATTTTATAGCATTTGGTTATATCTTACGCATAGTTTCATCGAATGAGCTCACAATCGTTATATTATTTGCTGCAGATATTTCTTTACACGCCACTAAATATGACCAGGGGTGGCTCCGGGGTTAGTGCTTCCGTGTCATGCAATACCTCAACAAAAAAGGGGGTGGGAAGAAATGCGTATTTTAAATTGTTTGTATATTCCGAATGTGGTCATTGCCACTGTTCTTCAAAGCGCAATGAAATGTCTTGCCTAGCAACAGAAAACCACAAAAGCCGAAGGAAGCGACTGCAACAGGCCTGGGCGATTCCGATGTCCAACCTTTGCGAAAGAGGGGAGCTTGGATTTACCTCTTTCCGTTATAGGCGGATTGTGCCACTCAGACGTGCATTGTGTTGCAGTGGTGGATTGGTTATATGTACGTTGCGTTTGATTTACGAAAGCACTTTCAAATCTTATGCAATAAACATCTATTCATTAGTGACTTCTTTGTTACTGCTTACGTTTAAGAAGTCTATCGATATTTGGCAACAAAGTCGAAGTGCATAGCCTTAGAAGATACACTAAGTGATCGTCGCATAACCTATTGCGGTACAGACTTTTAGTACAGTTCTATTTGGAGAAACTCTGTTCGCAAATATACATATGTAGAGCTATACTCACTCTTATACACAGTGTTCTTGCAAATGCTTATTTCTCTATTTCATTCTAATGGGCATAAACATTTGCAGAAATTATATCATTGTTAATTCTCTTGTAAGCGCAAGGGGAATATGCCAATACGGTAGGCCTTAAGCGATAGTGAAATGTTTTAACTGCTGTTTGCTATGCGATACCATTGAAATTCCGTTCTTTTTGCAAGGCCAAGAGATAGATAAAGCGACTAACGTAGTCCTATTTGAGAAAAGTATAAGTATTGGCAAATTCATACAAATAATACAGAATATCTTGGAAATGGTTCACTCAAAAGAAAAAAGAAGCATTTGACATAAATTGTGTATTTTAATGAGATCCGCATTTTGTAGTTAGGAAGCTTCTGTTTGTGTCTTACTGTTTACCATTTATGTGAAAGTGGTGCAGAATGAAGAGGTCTTGTGAGGACATTCCCAGAATATTCAATATATTACTTAGAAACTGCCATGGAGCCGCCTGTTCGTGTCCGTCACTGGATACTGACTATCTGGTTGTGAGCTGATTCACCCTCCGACTTAAGGAGTGGGGTGGGCGATAGCAGCTAATTACTTAAGCGTCTCCAAAGAGACAAGGTTGGACATCGCTGCAGTTAACAGTGCAAGGTCTTGAGCAGGCTGCGCTGTCAGCACCAGTTGCCCAGGCCTGGACTTCAAGTTGTAAGTCTGCAATACTATTAAATTACTATTCCGTGGATCCGTGCCAATTTGGATGGACAGCATTGCGGACACTAGTGGTGAGTGAAGGGGCAAGGAGATACCTAAATCCGTGTCACGGCTATCGTTGGCAGCACATGCCAGTCAAACGTACCGATTTATACATACACCTATGATAAGGTTTCCTATATTGAAAAGTGAGAAATAAGGCACTCATCACTACTTTGAAATGTGAAAGCGGAAATTTGTGTTTTGCTTTATCACATTCGTCATTTATTTACCGTTGTTCATACTTAAAATTTGTTTTCTAATAACGTTACCTGCATTGCCGTAGTAGAGCAGACAATTAAAAGAGACGGAAAACTAGGAAAACTAAAAAACTGTTGAATACACGAGTACTACGATGTGAGTGTTTATTTAGCTAACACGAATAAAGTAGGTACGCTTTTTACTAAGTAGCCCATTTTCTACATTATCACTAGAAGACAAAGTGAAACAAGGGAAGATTGCTGCAGATCTGCACATAACTATAGAACAAGAAGGAGACGGTTAACTTTAGGACATTTACAGGAAGAATAAATCGTTCTGTGATTGTGAATTAAAATGCTTTATTCTGCTTTCCATGCGTTTCGTTAGGTAGCAATAACCACTGGTCGGAAAAAAACGTGGTGGATTTAATCAAGGCTTTTGGAAACAGTAAAATGACTACGCAGGCCCCTTAAGCTGATATGCTGTTCGGTAAATTTTACGGTAGCTCGATATTTGCTTGAAAAAAAAAATCGGCTAAACTTTCGAGTCCGACGGACGTGATAAGTCCCGCATTGTTATTGTAAGTGGTGCTAGTGCATGTCAGTGCGCAGTGAAAAAAGTGGCGGTGGTGTATATATTGCATCAACAACTGAGCATAATTCCACCGTTTCTTTCATTCACCGTCAGATATCCCCTACCCGGTTGTTAACGGACTTTAATTATCTCAAAAGCAAACAAATAAAGTGAGGTAATGTTGGCACACTCAGTGCATTCATCCTTCAGTCGCCACTAAATATGACTGCTCATTAACTATTTCGTCATTTGTCAATACATCAACAACTTTTCCTGTTTTTCTGAAACTTGAATCTTAGGTTTCATCAATGCTAATCCATTTTCACATGCTGACCTACGGTTTTGCAAATTTTCATCATAGCACTTAAGAAGCATTGATTCTTCAGAAGGCTAATGTCGATGTTTACTTAAAAATTTACTAAGTTGAACATTGTTTACTTTCATTAGTGGGATATCGGCTGCAACAAATGCTCTGCAATTTTTATTAAATAATATTGGGAACGCTTTGATTGTCCTTCACCGAACAATTACTGTCGTGAATTCACACGAGACGCAGCAGCAATGTGTTATTTCCAGGTAAATGTTCAGTGACTTGTGAACTCTGACCTGCACTTACTGCTTTTCCACATAGTTCGCAAAACAACACTTTATTGTCCGTGGTAAATATGTTTTTAAATTTGCCTACGTACTGCTAAAGACGCGATTTAACACTTATTCAGCTTGGGGCATGTTTTCAAGATGCACAAGTTAAACACTTGTTCATAGTAACCATGGTGGAATGATAGTGAAGGTGTGGGACAAGCGTTGCTTTCGTCCGGTCTGCGCAGTGACGTAACTCTGATCACAAACGTTAGCAAGTTCAGCGCGGTTACAATAACACATAGTTGTAAATGAACGTCTGAACGATTTGCTTATCAAATATTAAAGAACAGATCTAAACATTACATATTACGATAATAATGTTTAACTTGTGTACAAAGAAATCACTATGTATTGAAATCTGGAACAACACTAGACTCAATTACTCTAATAAATATTAGAGTAATTGAGTCTAGTGTTGTTCCAGAGTAATATTACTCTGAGTGATACAAAACGTTATTCTTGCAAAACATCGCTATAGAGAAAAATTTAATAAATATAATAAATAACATAACATAATCTAAATACACTTACTACTTGGCAAAGTGACGAGGATATTGATCTTGGTAGTCGAGCGCTGCGATCGCTTCTTATCTTGTTTATTAGAAGAGCGAAATAAAGTAAATTGGCGTATAGTCAGTGATGAAACACAAATAGATGATCTCTCGCGCCTGCCGATATATGAGCCGTTGCTGTGTTGAGGATATGATTGCAGCTGAACAGGATGTACACACGCTGCCTCGCCTTGTTTGTGCGATAAACTCGCGTAAACAGCTGGGCAGTTTCACATTCTTTCCGATACGCCTCATGGCTTTGCCAAGTAGTACAATAATCTGAATGTTACAACTAGTTGCAGTTTAGTTAAACAGTAATAATGGTTTCCTTTATAGAACACAGGATAAATTATAACGTTGTATTGGAAGTAACAGTACTGCGTTTACCGTGTGCCCCTTACTTCCAAACTGCCCTTAAGGATGACTCAGTGACAACTTGTGGAAAGGGACTAAGCACCTCGACCGAAAGGCGATCCTTTGTGTCCATGATCCTAACGGAGCAGCCCCCGGGAGGATGGATGAGGCGAAAGGATCCTAAGAGCGGCAGGAACGTTGCCACGACAGAGCAGGTGGCAGGGTCCCTATATTTTCCCAGCTAGAAGCACCCCGGTGGAGGCTGTCTTAGCTCCCCACCCCTACCCCCGGGCTTGCAGCGTCAGTGGATGTGAGAGATGTATTACATACCCTGTAATTTTCCTCAAACTCATTGCCAAATTGTTGTTCATTCTAATTTTGTGGTACATAATCGTTTTAATGTCATTAAAAATCAAGCTTTCCTAAACATTATGATTTGAATTCGCGCCACTATGCAGCAGTATGATACGAAACAAAGCTTGAGTAAACGGCATCTGTCGTCAGCTGCAAGAAACTGGTGTTCTGCGCTTGACTCAAGGATGCAATTTGTTATTATATATCCTATGTTCAGAATCGTGCTCACATTATTGCATGTATAGTCGTGAATAAAGAGAAATTGGCAGTTTGTTTTGTTTCTTGTATGTGTGCTCTTCAATCTGTGGACATTTGAACATGGTTTGGATACTTGATTACTTACTATTAAGGCAAAATGTGGGTTAAGATTTGTGCGAACTTCGGGACAAAAGTATGCAAACAGGCAGTCACATCCATGACGTCACAACATGAATTAGAGCTACAGTAGTAAACAAGACTGCGTTTCTACGCCGCTGTTGCATCGAAAATCAAAATAAACCGTTGGTGATCGACAAACTCAATGTAAAAAGCTGCCAAACATTAAAATTTCTCTAAAAAGCAATATGTAATTAAAGCAGATCCTCCAAATCCCGTATTCAGTATTACGATGAACATTAAAAAAGTGTAAGGTTTTTCAACATTAACGTTTATGAAAATGAGTCCTGGCTGTGTCGTAATACTTTCAGCAAATGTTTTGTTGATTTTTTTTTTTTTTTTTTTTTTTTTTTTTTTCAAAAGAATAGTGAGTTTGGATTTCCAGCGGTTACTAAGATTTAAATAGCATTTATAAGATAGCCATAAAACACTATTCCTGTAACCACATAATATGTGAAAAACAAATACAAATATTCGGGATGGCTCCAAGAATATAATTTTAATTGAATAATCACTATAAGCTCTCAGTTGAACAGTGAAGTGGGGAAAAAAATCTTTACTTTCTCATTTTGTACGGACTGTATCTTGCTTTTCATAGTCACAATGAGAAAGAAGGATCTTTAAACAGAGGCAATTATATTGAATATTTAAATGACTTAGCAATATATGACACCTTTCTGAAAGGGCGGGCACTTAGAAAAATCGATTGTTTTTCGTGCTACTTCACCTGATGTTCAAAATGATTTAATTTCAAGTGTGAGTGCGGTCATGACATATGGAATTAAGAGAGAAATTCCCGATACCTTCTTTGTTTAATTAATATTAGAGGAAACTCCTAAGTACTGGCATTAATAGTGAAGAACATCTCTCTACCGGTCGTTATATAAATGCTGACGGAAATATTGAAGAGAGGTTTATTTCATTTGACAGAAAAGCAGGTTCTCTTTTGAATCATGCTCTCAGTATTATCGAACATTCTATTCGACAATGATAAAGGATGAAAATTTCGAAGGATAGTTCTGTTTAGGTTGGGTCATATGTTAACGAATTTTACAATATTCTTTGGGTTACTTACCTGAGTCTGATAGTCAGGGTACCCCACTGCGCCTAGTACAAGTAATTCGTAAATATTCGTAGGTATTTAGGTATTTAGGTATATCCTCTTTACCTTATGTAGGACTTACACCCTTGGGCCCTATAAGCCTGTGCCAGAGGAACCTATGGACCGCACAGAATGAAGACCTGGTGGCTGGTGGTCACACAAACACCAGGTATGAGAGTGAGCAAGAGGATCATATGAAATGTAGGCAATATCGATGAATGGAAAGGAGGTGATGGACCAATTGCTGATGAGTGGTGGGGGAACCGGAGAACCCAGAGAAAACCCACGCAGACGCCGCTTCGTCCACCACCAATACCACATGTAAGTCCCTGAGATCGAACCCGGGCCGCCTTGGTCTAACGCTCGGCCACTCCGCCGCCACGTAGGAATAAATTAAAAATTACGCGGCCTAAATAACAACATAAATCAATGGTTAATTCAGATTTATGTATTTATGGGAGGTTATACGAAAATATGTATTTACATTTTTTTCCTTCAAAATATGTATTTTTATGTTATATAAGATTTCATATTAAGCCTCATGGCCCTTTTTACAGAGCTTTTCCCTTTTTATGGCCATATATGTGTTTGTAGAGAAAAATATTTATGTATTTACCTAATTATCATCATCAATCTGTTGGCAGGCTGAGAGCAGCCCGAGGTGTGTCATACGTGTAGCTGACTTTTTAGAGCTTAACCGTTTTCATGACAGGATGTTGGGTTTTGTAGGGTAGCGGGTGAAAATGAGGTTGGGGTTGAAGGGAGGTAGCAATTATGCTTCTTGACGGCTGCAAGTCGGTGCAACTGTCGTTGGGCTCCGCTGGTTTGTGGAACCAAATATGGGTGGCTTTAATTTTGAATTTAGAAATCCAAGCATCTCTTGCAAGGATTGTATAGGAGCTCAGCTTTTGCTGCTGGTGGATTAGCTCCGCTATTACCGGGTATGCGGGGAAGACGGTGACGCACAAGTGTTCGTTCTTTGGGGTTATAGTCCCTAAGCGACCTAACCCGGGCGCTCTGATGTTGTGGCAATGAGTTGTAACATTTTGTAGCACGGCGCCTAATTTCATCCTCCTCGTGCAGTAGTCTCCAGAATAGATTATCCGAAGTCCTCTATTCTGTACACGCTGAAGACGCAGGAGATGGGAATCTGCGGCCATGCTCCAGATTTCGCAGGCGTAAAGTAGGACGGGGGTAACAAGGGCCCGAAAAAGTCGTAGCTTCAGGGGAACAGGCATTCCGGACCTTAACATGGCGTACAACGAGGCTGTTGCCCCGTTGGCCCCGCTCCCTATTCATTATGTAGCAATACTAACTGGCATACCGGACGTTGGACGAATATCTTTCCAAACGCGAATGATCAACTGATTAATTTCATTTACCTTCTGCCGTTTTTACGACATTTTTTAACAATGACCTGGAAGAGTTTTATGGTGCATCCCTCCGTTCCCCTTACAATTGTAATTCCATACATCTCAAGCTCATAACGGATGAAAAATCATGTGATATTTATGCATAAGGATATCAAACGCCACACATAGAGACATTTGCATAGTAAAACCGGTCAAAACTAGTTTATGCCTTTTTATACAATGTAGTGGAATAAAACAATATGATATATCAAAATTAGATGTATTTACCGAGCGGGACGGCTGAGACGGTAATATCTGCAGCCCGCATTCTAGGACGTTGCGGGTTCGATCCCCGTGACCGACCTTCCAGAGCAATGGGTTTTTCGGAGTTTTCCCCGGATCTCCAGGCGAATGCTGGGAAGGTTCTGTCCATCCGTTTCGTTAAATTAATCATTTCAGTTCACTCTTCATCCCGACAGGTTTCTCTCAGGGTTGGAAGCGTCGGCGAGCGTCACGGCAGCAGCACGGCAGGGAGAACGAATGCGCTCTGAAAATCTCGTCCCCCGGATTGGAAAGCGAGTCTACTGGTTTTCGCCCGCCCCCCCCCCATGAGATGGTACAAGCTCGAGGGGGAGAGGAACCGGTTTCCGAGTTCTGCGCCCCCCCCCCCTTGGGAGTACGAACCCAAAGGGGTGGGAGAGACACCGGGCTGAGCCAGCCTCCGTCGGGGTGCTTCTAACTGGGAAAATGTAGGGACCCTACACTGTTGTGGCAACGTCCCGGCCACCCGTAGGATTCATTCGCCTCAACCGTCCTCCTGGGGGGTGCTCCGTCAGGAGCAGATCGCCTTTCGTTCGAGGAGCTAAGTCCCCCACTGCAAGTTGTCAAAGATGTATTTCAACATAGGAGAGGACATTGAAGAACAATACATTGATCACTTTCATCGTTTTCGTCATGTCTTTATTGTTATCACTAGGGCTCGGATTTTAGGTGCTAAAAACTTTGAAAATATTTATTTTTATGTGCTAAAAATGTCAAAAATATGTACTAAAAAGTAAAAAATATGCGTTAAAGCAAATAAAACATTTCTAAGATCTAAATGGCCGAAATAATATAAACGTGTGTGGTACTCACCAGACATTACTCTTGGAAGGGATCATCAAGTACTGTGGAGTTACAGTATACGAGTACATGCTTCCTCAAATGTTCCAAACTAAAAGATTGATGATTGTCACGAAGAAATTTCTTGAATTTCGAAAATGATCACTCCACGTTACAAGAAGTAAGTCTAACAATTATAGCATGGAATGTCACTCACACTCACAATGCCTTCATGTTGCCCATCCAACACATTTAAAATTTCACAGACTATGTTAAATCCACTATTATTTTCGAACACTTCCTTGCATTTTCTTTTTACTTTCTCTACTACGTATAGTAAGTAGAGGAAGGTATTCCACCCAAAAATTCGATGTCGAGATTTCACCGGAAATATATGCTGGGATTGTTAAGATGCATACACACTGTGTGTGCCGCCACGTGCCGCTTGCTGCACGGACCTGTCCTTCCCTCCCTTGCCCAACCTGTTGGCCGAAAGGAACACCAATAGACTGTAACCAAAATCACTGAAAAAAGTCACGAGCTAGTATAAATCAAAGGAATTGCTTGTAAAAGCCGCTAAAATCTTATAAAATTCTCTAAGAGACCGCGAAAAAAATCCGCTAAAAGAGCCCAATTTTGCAGTGTGCCAAAATCCACGAATGCGCTTCAAATTAATTATTTTGAACTAGTGTTATAGAATGTCATACTCGAGAAAGGAAAAGGAAGCTCTTCTTACAGGTTCCTTCTTCTGTAGCCTGTACGAATCTCTGGATATGATATGGAGTCATGTTTCATACAGCTGAGTGCATAATACCGTTGTAAGAGTCTTTATGATAATAGGTGTAATGATGTGATTTAATGTAAGTGCTGAGGCTTTCACGGCCGGCATTATCAACTAAGTTAAAGTAGATTTTCCGGGTTTGTGGGCCGTGGTCGAGTTGGATTACCTTCCTCCGACGTTTCGCTGGAAACTGCGTCCAGCATCTTCAGGGTCAACCTCCGTTATTAGTGGCTGCACATAAATTAAAGTTCACTACAAACTTTCATATTCAACTTTGTTTGTTATTAGTGTCCATGGTAACAAATTTTCACGATCGCTCGTTCTCATAAATACCAACATGAGATTATCGATCTCAAAATGCCGGCAAATGGGACGTCTCTGATCATGGTATAAAGGAGAAAGCTTTCGGTGTTTCGGGTTTTCTTCTCCCTCTTATTAGAGCCGGGAGCCAAGTTTTGCTTATCTGCTGTCTCTCTTCTTTTCGATTGTAGGAGTTTTTATGCATAAAAATCTCTATCGCTTCCCGAGTCAAGCGAGCCTGGTAGTGGCTTGTCCTTGAGAGTACCTCCGTGTCTTTGCAATTCACGTCGTGGCCGAACAATAGAGAGTGTTCTGCCACCGCTGACTTGTCCGTCTGCCCCAACCGGCTATGTCTTTCATGTTCTTTTAGTCGAGTGCTGATACTCCGCATGGTGGTGCCTATATATACTTGTCCACAGCTACATGGTATTTTGTAAACACCGGCTGTGCAGTGTGGATGTCTTTTATCCTTAACGGAGTTAAATAAATCTTTGACTTTCTTTGTTGGCCTATAAATAGTCCTAATGTTGTACTGTTGCAGCAGTCTTCCTATTCGGTCTGTTACCTTATGGATGTATGGTAAATAGATGGTACTCAGGGTTTGCTTCCTCCGGTCTTTTTGGACTGACGGGTACCTCGGATGGAGAGCTCTTGTAATTTCCTTGTGTGTATAACCGTTGCTGATGAGGGCCTTGTTAAGATGTCGGATTTCTTTATTCAGCTTTTGTGGCTCACAAATCATCTTGGCCCGTTCGGACAGGGTTTTGATTATGCCCAATTTTTGTCTTGGATGATGGTTCGAGGTTTTATGGAGGTACCTATCAGTATGAGTAGGTTTGCGATAAACTGTGTGACCCAGACATGAATCAGCTTCTCTTGTCACTAGGACATCCAGGAAAGGAAGACTGTTGTTTGTTTCCTTTTCCATGGTGAACTGTATGGCACGGTTTTGGCTATTTAGATGATGAAAAAAGGCTTCTAGTTTTTCCTCCCCATGGCTCCAAATAATGAAGGTGTCGTCCACATACCTAAGCCAGGTTTTTGGTTTATATGTAGCGCTTCTTAGCGCTTCTTCCTCAAACTTCTCCATTAAAAAAATTTGCAACTACCGGGCTTAAAGGGCTGCCCATGGCAACGCCGTCTATCTGTTCATAGAAAGTGTTGTTCCACTGGAAGTAGCTTGTGGTTAGGCAGTGAGGAAAAAGACTGGTGATGTCGGGCGGAAAAAGTTCGGCAATGTGTTGTAGTGCCTCTGTAATCGGAACCTTGGTGAATAAAGAAATGTCATCGAAACTGACAAGGCGGTCCTCTGCCCCCAGTTGTATGGTCTTCAGTTTCTGCCGAAAATCCACAAAGATGACGTTCCATTACGACCCATCGTTAGTACTGTTGGATCACCCACATATAACATTTCCAAGTATCTGGCTACTCTATTACAGGAACACATTGGCAACACCCCATCCTACATCAAAAACTCCAGGCACTTCGTAGAGAAACTGAAGACCATACAACTGGGGGCAGAGGACCGCCTTGTCAGTTTCGATGTCATTTCTTTATTCACCAAGGTTCCGATTACAGAGGCACTACAACACATTGCCGAACTTTTTCCGCCCGACATCACCAGTCTTTTTCATCACTGCCTAACCACAAGCTACTTCCAGTGGATCAACACTTTCTATGAACAGATAGACGGCGTTGCCATGGGCAGCCCTTTAAGCCCGGTAGTTGCAAATTTTTTCATGGAGAAGTTTGAGGAAGAAGCGCTAAGAAGCGCTACATATAAACCAAAAACCTGGCTTAGGTGTGTGGACGACACCTTCATTATTTGGAGCCATGGGGAGGAAAAACTAGAAGCCTTTTTTCATCATCTAAATAGCCAAAACCGTGCCATGCAGTTCACCATGGAAAAGGAAACAAACAACAGTCTTCCTTTCCTGGATGTCCTAGTGACAAGAGAAGCTGATTCATGTCTGGGTCACACAGTCTATCGCAAACCTACTCATACTGATAGGTACCTCCATAAAACCTCGAACCATCATCCAAGACAAAAATTGGGCATAATCAAAACCCTTTCCGAACGGGCCAAGATGATTTGTGAGCCACAAAAGCTGAATAAAGAAATCCGACATCTTAACAAGGCCCTCATCAGCAACGGTTATACACACAAGGAAATTACAAGAGCTCTCCATCCGAGGTACCCGTCAGTCCAAAAAGACCGGAGGAAGCAAACCCTGAGTACCATCTATTTACCATACATCCATAAGGTAACAGACCGAATAGGAAGACTGCTGCAACAGTACAACATTAGGACTATTTATAGGCCAACAAAGAAAGTCAAAGATTTATTTAACTCCGTTAAGGATAAAAGACATCCACACTGCACAGCCGGTGTTTACAAAATACCATGTAGCTGTGGACAAGTATATATAGGCACCACCATGCGGAGTATCAGCACTCGACAAAAAGAACATGAAAGACATAGCCGGTTGGGGCAGACGGACAAGTCAGCGGTGGCAGAACACTGTCTATTGTTCGGCCCCGACGTGAATTGCAAAGACACGGAGGTACTCTCAAGGACAAGCCACTACCAGGCTCGCTTGACTCGGGAAGCGATAGAGATTTTTATGCATAAAAACTCCTACAATCGAAAAGAAGAGAGACAGCAGATAAGCAAAACTTGGCTCCCGGCTCTAATAAGAGGGAGAAGAAAACCCGAAACACCGAAAGCTTTCTCCTTTATACCATGATCAGAGACGTCCCATTTGCCGGCATTTTGAGATCGATAATCTCATGTTGGTATTTATGAGAACGAGCGATCGTGAAAATTTGTTACCATGGACACTAATAACAAACAAAGTTGAATATGAAAGTTTGTAGTGAACTTTAATTTATGTGCAGCCACTAATAACGGAGGTTGACCCTGAAGATGCTGGACGCAGTTTCCAGCGAAACGTCGGAGGAAGGTAATCCAACTCAACCACGGCCCACAAACCGGGAAAATCTACTTAACTTAGTTAATGATGTGATTCTTCACCGCATTCGCTCCAAAAAGCTGCCGTTCACTGCCATTGTAATATCGTTAACCATCATAAACTTTCCGTATGATTACATCCCAAATAATATTTGCTGTAATGAATTGGATTCTTATATACTTAACTAAAAATTGATTCATAACGTCACCCTATAATGGAGGGGAACTTGCAGAAATGCACAGCGGAAGCAACCAAAGGAATTTTGGGGAGGAGTTCAGAGTGCAGTGAAACAATGGAATATCACACAAGTTAGAACCTGATGAGACACATGTGTTCCCACGAAACTTTGGAGTTTCTTGCACGTAATAGAATGATGCTAGTGTTGCACGACACAAAGGATTTTACGGGACAGAAGAGTGCAAGATTGGACTTGGCAGTTAACACGTGTTCTCAGAATACGCCATATACCAGGTGGCCCGCTCTAGCCGGCATTCGGGTAACCATATAACCCTCCGTGCGTTAAAAGAGTTGCAGAAATCACCGGCGTAAATCCAGTCAGTGGCGTGTGTGAACCTTGTTCTGCTTGTAAGAGGAGCAAGCGGCAGAGGAACTCCCCAGGCTTCAACTTGCATGTGCAGCAGAATATTTTCCATTTCACATACACGACTTTATTTTCCAGGGACTAAACACATTTCTATATATGCTGCTATTGTCTCGCATTACTGATTACGGATTCTAAATTGCTGTAACAAAATCCATCCCATTTCTTTGTTTCTAATTGATGTTATTGGAGAATTTTTTATTTTAGTTATTGTTATTATTGCTAGTGTTATTACCATATTGTTATTATTTTATTCTCATGTTTATAATTGTTTATTATGATGATAATGATGATGACATGGTGATGATATATGATGATATGATGATTAGTATTAGTAGATGATGATATGATATGATGATTAATATTGGTATTGTCATCGTCACCGTCACCATTATCATTATCATTATCATTATCATTATCATTATCATTATCATTATCATTATCATTATCATTATCATTATCATTATCATTATCATTATCATTATCATTATCATCATCATCATCATCATCATCATCATCATCATTATTATTATTATTATTATTATTATTATTATTATTATTATTATTATTATTATTATTATTATTATTATTATTATTATTATTATTATTACTCTTATTGTCATCATAATAATAATTATTTTTATTATTGTATAGCAATTATTTTATTAGGGTGTTTATTAGCATTATTATGTGTATCATTATTATTTCTATTATTTTTGTAATTATTATCATCATTAGTACCCTCATTATTTTTATTAGTTCTATTATTGTTGTTAGTTATTTTATTTTTGTAGTTATTACTATTACCATCAGAATCACTATTATTAGTATCATAATTATTAGTTTTATTTTAATTAGTTTTAGTATTATCATTTTCATTATTACATTAATATTAATATTTGTGTTATTGTTATGTTTATTATTCTATTATTTTCATCGTTATTATTATCATCAAGGACTACTGTTAAGGTGACTTCATTCATACAATATGTGTTCAAAATGACGCCTTCTTGATTGATACAATGTTTCAACCGTCCTCTTGTATCCATATGGAAGTTTCTAAGAACTGAGGGTGTGAAAGATACACATGCTTTAACGATCCTTTGAGGGGATTTGTTTAAAACGCAATGTCGTACTGCCATGGTACAGGAACCTCTTCAAGAAAAACCGGAAGCTCACCTTGCAGGAATTTCAGATACCGTGGTCCTCTAAGTCAGGCTGGGAGAAAGACACCGCCGCCACCACCACCACCAACGCCGCCACCTCCGCCGCCGCCACCACCACCACAACCACCGCCCCCACCACCCCCACCACCGTCACCGCCACCACCACCTCCACCACCACCACTGTCTCCACCACCACCCCCACCGCCACCACAGCCGCCACCACCACCGTCACCATCGCCGCCACCACCGCCGCCACCACCACCGTCGCCATCACCACCGCCACCACCACCGTCACTACCGTCGCCACCACTACCACAACCACCGCCGCCACCACCGTCACCACCACCACCGTCACCGTCACCACCGCCGCCACCACCACCACCACCGTCACCACCGCCACCAATGCCGCCACCACCGCCGCCACCACCGACACCACCGTCGCCACCACCACCGCCGCCACCACCACAACCACCGTCACCACCGTCTCCACCAACCACCCCCATCGCCACCACCGCCGCCACCACCACCACCGCCGTCACCACCGTCGCCACCACCACCACCGCCACCACCACCGTCACTACCGTCGCCACCACCACCACTACCACAACCACCGCCGCCACCACCACCGTCACCGTCACCGTCACCACCACCGTTTCCACCACCACCACCGTCACCACCACCGCCACCAATGCCGCCACCACCACCGTCACCACCGTCGCCACCACCACCGCCGCCACCACCACAACCACCGTCACAACCACCACCGTCACCGTTACCACCACTGCTACCACCACCACCGCCGTCACCACCGTCGCCACCACCACCGTCACCACCGCCACCACCACCACCGCCGTCACCACCGTCGCCGCCGCCACCACTACCACAACCACCGCCGCCATCACCGTCACCACCACCACCGTCACCGTCACCACCACTGCTACCACCACCGCCGTCACCACCGCCACCACCACGGCCGTCACCACCGCCGCCACCACCACCACCACCGTCACCACCGCCACCAATGCCGCCACCACCGCCGCCACCACCACCGACACCACCGTCGCCACCACCACCGCCGCCACCACCACAACCAGCGTCACCACCGTCTCCACCACCACCCCCATCGCCACCACCGCCGCCACCACCACCGTTACCATCGCCGCCACCACCACCACCGCCGTCACCACCGTCGCCACCACCACCACCGCCACCACCACCGTCACTACCGTCGCCACCACCACCACTACCACAACCACCGCCGCCACCACCACCGTCACCGTCACCACCACCGTTTCCACCACCACCGCCGCCACCACCACCACCGTCACCACCACCGCCACCAATGCCGCCACCACCGCCGCCACCACCACCGTCACCACCGTCGCCACCACCTCCGCCGCCACCACCACAACCACCGTCACAACCACCACCGTCACCGTTACCACCACTGCTACCACCACCACCGCCGTCACCACCGTCGCCACCACCACCGTCGCCACCACCACCGTCACCACCGCCACCACCACCACCGCCGTCACCACCGTCGCCACCACCGTCGCCGCCGCCACCACTACCACAACCACCGCCGCCATCACCGTCACCACCACCACCGTCACCGTCACCACCACTGCTACCACCACCGCCGTCACCACCGCCACCACCACGGCCGTCACCACCACCGCCACCGCCACCACCGCCGCCGCCACCACCGCCGCCACCACCACTACCACAACCACCGCCGCCACCACCACCACCGTCACCACCGTCGCCACCACCACCACCACCGCCACCACCACCACCGCCGCCACCATCACCGTCACCACCGCCGCCACCACCACCACTGCCACCACCACCACTGCCACCACCACCACTGCCACCACCACCACCACTGCCACCACCACCACTGCCACCACCACCGCCAGCACCGTTGCCACCACCACCACTACCACAACCACCGCCGCCACCACCGTCACCAGCACCACCACCACCACCATCACCATCACCACCACCATCACCACCACTACCATCACCATCACCACCACCACTACCATCACCGTCACCACCACCGTCACCACCGCCACCACCACAACCACCGCCGCCACCACAACCACCGCCGCCACCACCGCCACCACCGCCACCACCGTCACCACCGCCACAGCCACCACCACCATCACCACCACCACTACCATCACCATCACCACCACCACTACCATCACCGTCACCACCACCGCCACCACCGTCACCACCGCCACCAGCACAACCACCGCCGCCAGCACAACCACCGCCACCACCACCGTCACCGTCACCACCGCCACCATCACCACCACCACCACCGCCGCCGCCACCACCGCCACAGCCACCACCACCATCACCACCGAGCCCTCATGTTTGCATGGATTTCTTACGGCAATTTAGAACATGTAATCCATACAGAAATGAGTTTATTCCCTGGAAAACAAAGTCGTGTATGTGAAATGGAAAATGTTCTGAGTGTTCTTATCTGTTATCACGCACTGCACATGCAAGTTGAAGCCTGGGGAGTTCCTCTGCCGCTTGCTTCTCTTACAAGCAGAACAAGGTTCACACACGCCACTGACTGGATTTACGCCGGTAATTTCTGCAACTCTTTTAACGCACGAAGGATTATCTACCTACCCGAATGCCGACTGGAGTGGGCCACTTGTTATAGTGTCTGTATGGAAGGAAACTAAAACATCGAAGACGGGCTGAGGATTTTCATTAACTTCTAAACGTGTAATACAGTTTTTGAAAAACCAATATAAACTACACCCATTGGCAAATTTATTGTGTAAATGACTGGTTTTAAATCTCGTGGTAGAATGACGAGTTGAGGGGATTCAACATGTAAAAGTAATTAATTGAATCTCCTTTTCTTGCTGAAAGTGGTTTTAAAAAGGGGCGTGGCCACCTGTCAAGCTATATGATTAGTGTTTGAAATATAAGAATTGCTTTAAAACACAGGAATAGTCACTGTTAACGTCGTTTCACTTCCTTCCACAACTATTTCCTTCCTCATACTCCCTCAAGTGTGCGATCACAGTGGTCAGGCTTCCTTTCCTTTTCATGTGCTTTTTGTTACAAGTGGCTAGCGAATGTTATCGTTGGTGTTTGCGAAATGAACCCTATTACTGAGATTTTGTAGTGTATTTGGGATACCGTTCTCCGGATTGAAAGACGGAGAAAAGAAAGATATTTTAACAATAAATAAGGAAAGAAACAATGCATAAGCTATAATAAAGGTATGCGCTATAATGTTAATTTTAGAACATCTTGGTTTCCCGAACTCAGGTGGCTGTGTAGTGGTTTCAGTCTGTAAAGATTTCTCTTGGTCCTGTTTACTGTTACGTGGTAATCATGTCCAGAATAAGGAGATATTTCAAACATAACACGATCTTTATATACACACAATTATTCTGCGCAATATCTCAAATGCAAGCTATAGAGGAACACTTTTAAAGAATATAAATACCATATCTGACGCTCTATTGGAAAATGCAAGCTTATTTATTGTTCAGTTCCATGAAAATGTTCCTTGGATACGTTATTCTTCAAAATGATTCTAGATTCTGTGTTATGTTGTAAGTACGCAAGGCATTTTTAGGGGGCACGATGAAAGTGCAACTTAATAAATAGTAGACATTTCAATGAACTGCGTCTTTATTAATATCGAGTAGCCCATTGTAAATTGAGAACAATTACTTGGAAATTAATGTGTTTCGTGGGGAGTTGAAGAGCATTCAAAATTAAGGCACAAACTGCATATCTGAGCACACAGAAGATAACAACAAACATTTAATCCGTACCTTTAACTTTTTACTTTTGAATTTGATGGTAGTACAGATATAACTGAAACATTGCGGTGTTCACAGTAAGATGCGTGAATTTTGAAGTAAATATTGTTGGGCGCCTTCTAGGGCTCTATGGTGTTAGTGTTGATAGAGCATATCAGTGTTGATAAAACGTCCTCCAGATGGTATTCTATCTGCGTTTACATACTAAGACCAATAAATGGTTCAATGCTATAACGAGGCAAGTGTAACGGCAGGTAACTTAAGATGCTCTCCGAAATAAAATTAAGAACAAAGAACCTCAATTGTTTTAAATCATTGTCTAGAGCATCTACTAAGCTCAGTGCTGGAACCAAGCTTATATTGCATTTCTAAATATCGCACATTCTTTGCAAGTATGGATGGGATTCGCTTATTTTTCCATCATTCTTAAAAGGAGCACATGCACTAGATTCATTTTCAGTTAGACATGCTCCAACTTTAACAGAAGCTAGGCGGCGTTCTAAGTCAAAAGAATCCACTATAATTGTAGAAGATTGACAAAAACAGAAACAGGTATTCGAGACTTATTATGAAGACTAATCTGACCTAAGAAGGGAATATGGCATCTTGACGGAGGAAGACGTTTTCAAAAACTTCAAAACTTTGTTTTTCGCAATTTTAGATTCTATTTCAATGGGAATGAAATTAAGATTGCAAAATTGTTTACAACTTTGCCCTTGTGGATACCCTAACATTTGAAAAGCATAGTGACGCCGGCTCGCCAGTACATCTAGCTAGCGAGCGACCGAAAAAAGACCCGGTACGACCGGCAAGCTCAGAGCCTACAGTTCCAGCAGGGTGATTTGGTGTGGCTATACCTCCCTGCCACGGCAAGGACCCTATCACGTGGTGAAGAGGATCAACGGCGAAGTGTTGCCCCGAGGGAAGATTCTGGTGGTACATCCGGATCTTCTGGCCAACTACGACAGTGCTGAGCAGTGTGACGCCGGCTGCGGCGCACGAATAGGGACGGTTGAGGCCAAGCTACTTCATATCGCATACAGGGCGCGGCGCGTATCAAAGAAGCTCACACCACTCACGCGAGGAAACACGTGACAACAATCAGAGCGGCAGAACCAAAAGGGGGTTTTCCCGGATGATTCGAGAACTGTCCGGCGGCCGCCTTGTTTGAAAATTTCGAGAAAGATCTGGGTAAGTCATCACCGGTATAAAAGCTTGCGGAGCGCGTGAGAGCAGGTAGTTTTTGAGTTGGTCAGTGTGTCAGTACGAGACAGCTGTGAAAGATAAGCCACATCGAAGTGAACAAGTTTTAACGAGTGTTGAGTGATTGTATAGTCGGAGTTACTGTTTGAGAGACAGAGAAAGTGAAAACACAGTGAAAGCAGTAAGTCAAGGCTACGAGAAGAAGACAGTTGTAAGTTGTAATATCGCGCAAGATTGTAGACTGTGTTAACGTCAGTAGAAGAGAACTGTTTTTGTGCAAAAGTTTAGAAGGAAAATAAAGGTATATCAAAGTAACTGGACTGATTTTGTCATTTTGGTACAGTAATCCAACACTTTTTCTTTCTTAGCTCTTGAAAATTAGCAACATTGTTATTCACAGAATACTCTTAAAGACGGTATCAACGAACGAACTGCGTCTTTCATATACTGATGCGTTGTTACACTGTTTCTACGCGGAATGTTTCGAACCATGCTAGAAAAATTATTTATTTAAGGAAACATAAACGTTATTTGTTTTACTATTGATAATCACACTCACAAGTGCATCAATAGCAGGAAGCTTCCGTCAGCAGTAAGGGACAATGGGACTGCATTTTCTAGCTTTTCAACTTTACATCTGTTTACTTGAAAATTGGCGCACTTGATAAAGAAATGACTATGCGAAACCGCAATATTCTAGCTAAAACAGTTTCTCAGATACTTTTAACTAGCGAAAATAAAATCATTCTTTTCATGCTGCCTTCACATTTATCAGGGAAGTATACCTACTAGTGGTCTTTTCTGATGCATAAGTAAACTGAAAATAAATTAAAGGATTTTATTGAAGTTGGTGTTATTACTTGAAGAAAAATACATTTTTGTTTTTATGGAATTGTTAGTGTTAAAATTAATGCTCTTTTCAGCATTTATTATTGTTAATATTGTTGTTATTTTTACTACTTTTATTGTTATTGTTGTTGTTCTTGTTCTTGATGTCCTTGTTCTTGTTGCTCTTGTTGTTCTTGTTTTTCTTACTCTTGTTGTTCTTGTTCTTGTTGTTCTTGTTCTTGTTGTCCTTGCTCTTGTTGCTATTGTTGTTCTTGTTGCTCTTGTTGTTCTTGTTTCTCTTGTTCTTGTTTTTCTTACTCTTGTTGTTCTTGTTTTTCTTACTCTTGTTGTTCTTGTTGTTCTTGTTCTTGTTGTTCTTGTTTTTCTTACTCTTGTTGTTCTTGTTCTTGTTCTTGTTCTTGTTGTTCTTGTTCGTGTTGTTCTTGTTGTTCTTGTTCTTGTTGTTCTTGTTCTTGTTCGTGTTGTTCTTGTTTATCTTGTTGTTCTTGTTCGTGTTGTTCTTGTTGTGTTCTTGTTGTTCTTGTTCTCGTTGTTCTTGTGTTCTTTTTCTTGTTGTTCTTGTTGTTCTTGTTGTTCTTTTTCTTGTTGTTCTTGTTCTAGTTGTTCTTGTTGTTCTAGTTGTTCTTGTTCTTGCTGTTCTTGTTCTAGTTGTTCTTGTTCTTGTTGTTCTTTTTCTTGTTGTTCTTGTTCTTGATGTTCTTGTTCTAGTTGTTCTTGTTCTTTTTCTTGCTGTTCTTGTTATTTATTATTGTGTTCTATTATTATTATTATTATTATAATATTATAATTACTATTACTATTACTATGAGTATGAATATTTGCATGAATATGAGGATGATGATTATTATTATCATTATGATGATGATTATCATTATTATTATTATTATATTATAATTACTATTACTATTACTATGAGTATGAATATTTGTATGAGTATGAGGATGATGATTATTATGATGATTATGATGATGATTATTATTATTATTATTATTATTATTATTATTATTATTATTATTATTATTATTATTATTATTATTATTATTATTATTATTATTATTATTATTATTATTATTATCATCTTTATCATTACTATCGTCGTCATAATCGTCACCATCATCATCGTCATCAACAGCAGTATCATCATCGTCGTCATCATCGTCGTCATCTTCAACATCATCGTCATTATCATTGTTGTTATTATTATCATCATTCTCATTATCATTATCACTATTATTATTATTATTATTATTATTATTATTATTATTATTATTATTATTATTATTATTATTATTATTATTATTATTATTATTATTATTATTGTTGTTGTTGTTGCTATTATCATTATTATTATTACTATCCACCACGAGCTAAAACAATAGGAATTGCCTTTAATACACAAGTAAATAAAAGTCTGCCCCTTCATTTTTCTAAAAGAGTTGTGCTCTTCTGCAGATTATCGGGCTGAAATAAAACTAATGATTTCGTCATAAATTATAGCTGTGGTCACGAAGGTGCCTAAATAAGGAGATAAGCAAAACTAAATTTATTTCTAGAAGTAAACATGACAGTGATACCATCCTTAAAGGAAGTATGCATAATATGAAGTTTTTCTAGACATACGACAAACCAAATCCGTATCTAATACGGGACTGAAGCACAGTTAATGTACTCCATAACATAATGCAAGTTTGCAAGTACTATTTAACATAGAACACAAATACCTGTCAGCATTTTGAAATAAATTCCATAATCCTGTCTAAATGCATTTATAAGCACTGTACAACAAGAAATACTGAAAATGTATGTCGTTCATGCCGATTATGTGGTGTTTATTTAGGTTTTATTATTACCTAGTTAAAGTTCTTAGTATGGAGTCGCATTTCAGTTCACAAGAGACATTATTTTTATGGTGTTTTTGTTCTTTTTTAAGAGGAAAAACAGATGTCGTTTTGGAGGTAAAGAGTGGCTTACATCGCTAGATAAGAGATGACGGGAATGGGAGCATCTGTCTTTATTTACGTGATCTCAATGTTATGTTTTTTATTTTATTTGATCTGTTTATTTTTGTTTTATTTACTTTTCATTCTTAAGGGGAATTTCCACCTTAAATTAGTAGCAAATATGTCTAAGTGCTCCCTTGATGTGAAGGGATTCATGATCACAAGGTAAATTCCTTCGTATTGCAGACAATTGTACCTTAACCTTCCCTTCTCCAACCTTCACACCAAACGCCAAGTGGTACCTCCCCCACCCCCAGGCACCCGAACTTGTAGTGAGAACACGCGACCAGTAAGTTTCGCGTGGCCCATGACGCTGCTATATTTCGCGTAGAAACTGAACCTTGCATGACACTTTAACATTAAATTGTGGCTAAATTCATTCGAATTAAGATGAAAAGTCATTACAGCGTTGTTCACACAATGTTTGTGCGACAGTTAGTGAAATAATAAACCATTAATATCTATTCGCCGAGAAGTTAGATGGCCCCAAATGTCTGACACAAATTATTATTATTATTTTTTTTTTTTTCGGTGAAACGGTTCTTTATCGTCAAAAATTGTATTGGACATATTTGTTACACTCATCATGTAGAATCCCTGGTTAACGTGTGACCAAAGCGGTACCTTCCACCCTGTATACTTTTCTTAGCTCTTACATTTATACTGTGACGTAGCCAGTCCAGGCTTGGTAGGCAAGCATATTCCTAAGTGTCAGCAGGACTATGATTGATTGGAGAGAAACAGGGGAGGTGCCAATAGCTATCGAACTTCCCAAACGCTTATCCGGATACTAGTAGACGCTATACGACCCCCCGGCCTGTTCTAAACCTTAGCGAGGATTCAAGTTACGAGCATAAAAGAAACTTGATCACCGGCCATAAAAAGGTTGTTACGAGGATAAGTCCGCGCCGGACTGCTGTACACTGAGCGAGTTGTCTGTCTGCAGCTAGAGTTGGAGTCGCTTGTTCGACATCTGGATGAACGACTGGGAGAAAACGCTAGAAGGCGAGTCTTATGTTCGACATCTGAGTGAGTGACGGTGAAAAGAGGCTAGAATGGCGAATCCTGTGTTCGGCACGTTCGTGAGTGACCATAAAGGAAAAAGAGGTTTATTTGAGGTTTTAAATGCATGTTATGTCCATGGAAAACTGAAAGTTGACTAGAGAAGAAAAGGACGATGCCACATGTTATATAATAGAGGTTTGAAAGCTACGGTGGAGGAATACTTAAAACAATTATTAGCTCAAATGAAGACCATGAAGCCCGGAATGAAGATGCAGATAGAAATTAAGTCTGAAGTGACGAAGGCGAGAACTGAAACGAAATATAACAACAGAAGTGACGAACAAAATGGAGAAAATGAAATTGAATTCGGTTCTGACACCAACTCTCTAAAATCTGAGATAGATACTGCTGTGAGAGAATTGAAAGAATTCAGTGCTAAGGAGTTGGCAGAAATTAAATTTGACAAGAAAGGACAAATAAAAAATATCCGGACGAAAAAGGATCAGACCAGCAACAAAGGAAAAGCATGAGATGTACGCCTCATAGGATAAGATGCGCCAGGACCTAGAAGTCATGATCCGAACCGAAGTTATAGAGGGTTAAAAGATTATCAGACTGGCTTGTGCTGACATGGCGGTTTCCGAAGTTTGACAGCACTTCCCCGTGAATGCTGTTTAAGCGGCAGTTTGAGGCCATTACTTCCCACAAATAATGTACACTGGCACAGAAGGCGACACAGAGTTTGGCTGCCTTGTTCAAAGGAGCAGCTGAATATGTTAACATACACATCCTGGCGGGTACTCTTCGCACTAAACGGGCGAAGGTGATGGCCATAAGAATTACCCCGATACCGGCCAGAGCGGTGACGCCTACGAAAGGCTGCCAAAAGGAACAGCTTAACCGTCGAGAATTGGGAGCAGAAAGGCCTGCAAGCTGGAATTGTGGAGAGCCCCTACAACTATGCGCGGATTGCGAGCTTGCCCCAGCCAACAGCCAAGGACCAGGAAAAATGCCAATGGCCGACGCCACAGCCACCTTCCTCTCGCTTCACATCGACTACCGTATCTGGGAGCGTCGAAGTGCAACGATGGTTTCGGAATCGTCCCTGTAAGGTGATGATGGCAATGAAAGCTTGACTAATCATCGCCAGACCCGGTGTGGTATGCGGACCACCCAAAAGAACTAGGACCTGAGAACCATGTCGAGTGTAACCCTAACCGTGACAGAGGAGCCTAACCTGGAATCGACTCTTGGCAGGAGCCGGCTAGAATTGTAGGTTTAGTAGCTGTAATTACTGAGGACGTCATCTAAGACCTGGATGTTTTTCGATACCAAGGGAGTGCCGGGCAAAGCGCATTGCATCTGGGCCAAGATAAATTATAGCCTGCAGTCGGTGATGCTCTTGCAAAGGGGCAGTGGTCCCAGTGTGGAAGAGGCGGTGGCGGCAGCACCGACAGAGATCCCTAAGAAGTCAATCATAGACGAAAGGACCCGGCAGAGATGTAATTTATGTCACTAGAATTATACTTACAATTCGGGATAGGTACTTAATGCCACCAACCGCGTCCGGGAACTGGCTAACGTGACTATCTTAGGGCATTTTGAGCCGTTCACCCGAATAACACCTGTAGCCAGAGACCAAGAACCGATACAGAGAATTGAATATCGACTAGGCAAGCTCTTTCTGGAAGCGGGTGAGAATCTTTCACGAGAGAACCAGAGCCTTAACCCTCATCGAATTCTATGGCATCTTCAGCATACCATAAAATAACGGTTGAACCGATTGTGACGCATTGAATCGACAACGGTGATGCTCGACCAATTAGACAGTTGGCTCACCGTATTTCGCTACCAAAGTCGAAGGTGATGAAGAACCGCGGTGGATATATAATATTGAGGTACAACTGGGAAATTGATAGTTCGTGGTTCTCGCCCATAGCGTTAATGAAAAAGGATCGACTTCGGCGCTTGTAAATTGACTACCCGAAGCTCAATAAGTCACTAGAATTACTTTCCGCTGCCACGGATTGGAGACATCCTGGAAAATTTGGCGAGGATTCAGTGCTCTTTTACCCTGAACCTGCAGTCGGTGTACTAACAAGTGGCGCTTCACACCGACAAGGAGAACACAAAGTTTCCTAATGAATATGGACAGTGGCAGTTCACAGAAGCGCCTTAAGGACTCTGCAACTTCTATGCAACGTTTCACAGAATCATCGAATCCGTGATGAGGGGCCATAACTACTACGCTTACCACACTTATCTTTGTTACATGCAAGAACTAAGGGGACAAATGAGTAACCTGAGGACACTTCGAAAGGCTTCGTCAAGCCAATTTCAAGCAACTAAGTGTTGGCTGTTCAGAAAATAAGTTTGCTACCTTGGACATGTAAACCCTAATGCAGCTGGCTGCGGACCCCGAGAAGTCACAAATAATCAGAAAGAGGTCCCAGCGGAGAGATAAACAAGAACTGCAGTTTTCGGTCTGCACGCACTACTCGAAATTCTTTGCAGGTACGTAAACACGCCAAACCATTGACACAATTCACCGATTGGACGGACCTTCCAGTGGTCGAACCAGGTTGATGCGACTTTATATGCCCTGAAGAACACCATGTACAGGCCCAGAACTAGAATACTCCCATCTCCGGGGAGTTCATTGGCCACTTGGTTACCAGTGAGGTCGGCATTGGGTGTATCTTGTCGCAAGAGCAAGACGGAGATGAGTAACTTCAGCAAAACCCTGTCCCTGAGCGAATAGGACTATTGCGTGACAAGCCAAAAATTTCTCGCGGTCGTGGAAAACCTGAGGCAATTCCCCAAGCAAGTTTATCGACAAGAGCTTCACCTTAGAACGGACTATTCCACCCTGACTTAATTGTTGGGCTTTTGGAACTCGGAAGAATGCTGGATCCAACGGCTGCAGTACAACTTTACCTCGAAACAATGAGGAGAGAGACTTAGTTAAAATGCGAACGCCCTTCCCTTAAAACCGTCCCCAGAAAACTGCTGATATTGTGTGAAGGTAGAGACGAAGGGGAGTGTTGGTGCCTCATACTCGGTCATAGTGCAACCTGCAGTCGGTTGGGATGAAATGGCCTTGAGGAAGAAGCAATTGTAGGATCGAGTTATTAGGCTGATCCTGGTGGATAGAACAGGCGAACTGTTTTGGGCGGATGTCCCTCCAGGGCACGGGTGCAGTTAACCGATTTAGCGGGACAAAGATACAATGAAGCTTTCTGGTGAAATTGAAGCTGATCCCTATTATGGTGTTAGTTAATATGTTGCTTTGTTTAAAATGGCTGAGTTGACAGGTATCCTAGAGTACCTAAGTGAAAGGGAGCTGCTTTTTGTTTACGGAATACGAGCTAGCCGGTAGGAGGCACTTTAATAGTGGAGCTGGGATGTAAAAGAACATCTGCCAGGACGTTTCATGCGGAAATACCGTACTCATGTATTGTTACTATTATTTATTACAATTACTATTGTTATTGTTACCGGCGGTGCCATGGCCGAGCGTTTAGACCGTTCGCCTACCACTTAGGCCGCCCGGGTTCGATCACAGGAACCCGCATGTGGTACTTGTGGTGGACCAAGCGGGTCTGGGCGGCTTTTCTCCGGGTTCTCCCGCCAGTCATTCCACCAATTGCTCCATCAACTTTCAATTCATCGATTTCGCCTGCATTTCATATCATCTTCCTCATTCTCATACCTGATGCTTGGCTGACCATCCGCTTCCAGGCCTTCACTATGTGCGGTTCATCCCCAACAGGTATCTGACCCTAGGCACATGCTTGTGAGTCCTACATAAGGAGAGGGTAGACAGGTAAAGAAGTTATTGATAACGCAATTGCATATTCGTTCACACTTCTCAATACCAATAATAAAACTGATGGTTGATTGGCCAGCAATGAAGTTCAAACTACATAAGTGAGTAAAATTTTCAAACTCTCTACTCTACATATTTTTTCCTCTGTGTTTCGCTTTTGATAAGTGTAAGCTGGCCATTAAATTGCTAGTAAAGCCATTATTTTTAAGTAAAAAGAAGATACTTCCTCTGGACAGAAAAGGTACTGAGGCGGTACCCTTGTACCACTACACCCCTACAGAGAACAAAATTTATACTAGAGAGTTTTGAAGGACCAGCAAGGTGTATGAGGGTATCAATATGAAAACTGTGCATTTGCCAAGAATTACCTATCAATATGATTATGTTAGAACTGTCAAAATAAGCATCTCTCATTCACTGTCTACGTTTGTATCACTAAAGAATGGCCAGTCCCATGAACGTCGGCAGACTTTTATCCAAGGGGGGGCACACGTTGGAAGTTTGCAATCAGATAATATTAATAAATTACTTTGTTGTCAAAAGTTATAGTATTTGTTGCGGATAGCCGTATTAATTTGTGCTAAATAAAAATTGCTCGTTATTTATAGTATAAATAGAGCAATTCCGCGTGTGACTAACTGACATTTACACTATACTTTCTTCTTAAAATGTCTGTCTAATGGTCAATATAGATGTAAAAATGTTATTTTAACGACATACGATGACAGAGAATACATTGGCGGTTGTGATAGGAAATATAAAAACCTTAAAAAATGAAACAATTATTTAATAATGAGCGCTAAACTTTTCGTGACTAACTGACATTTTTGTCAACTGCAGTTCCAACTTCAAACGTTTGTCTCCGTTTTCTCTGAAAGTTTTCTTATTTGATTTGTTCTGAAAAATCACTTGAGAGAGGAACTTCTAAGCTTTCAAATGACCTGAAAAAAGATTTGGCATGTTATTCTCATCTGGAGATATTTATTCAAAAGGTCAGGGTCACTGACTGACATGAGTTTGTGACTAACTGACATTTGCGAAAATTGTAATACCTTGTCTTAGTTTTACATGGTATAACATATGGTAAATCATAGTGATACATATTATACGTTACATACATGTAATACACACAGGTGTGTAATTGTATTTATCGTTTTGACAATAATCATATCCTTTGGAGAAGCATTAAAGTCATGCAACATAAACAGGATAAACAGATGTTGACAGCTCTCATTTCTTATCACAGTTACATCATTGCAAGTATAAAAAGCTTACTCAAAACCATAACAAAGACGACACATGAGAGCACACAGCACATACCTTACTTTCTTGGACTCCTTATAGTGCAGGAACGCTAAATGCAGTAGTCTCGTAGTACACGCGCATATCACTACACTGTTTTTATTTCTGAAAGTTGTGCATAATTCTCACACTTTCCGCACATGAAAGAAAAGCATACTCCACAACATTTAAACCTAATACTTTCACATAATGAACCCGCTGAGTGAACGGCATAGGTGAAATACGTTCAAATCTTTTGTCGAGAAATTATTTTGCTTCTTCAATTTCAGGCAGAGAAACTTCAAGAACACATATTTTGGTTTTCTTTCTAACAGTATTATCAAATTCTTCAGCACTCTGAATCCTGCTTCCTGCTTTCGCAGCTGTCCATGCCACCCTCTTCACTTGTCCTCCAATGGCATCTACTGCCCCCTTTCCGTGATAGGATTCGAAGAAGTGCCATTCAATTTGGATTCCAAATACTTCGGAAAGATATGTCACATGGCTCAATGTGTATTTCTGCTTAAAATGACAAGCAGCTCCATTAGAAAACACTTTCCTAAGTTCAAGATTCGGAACAATATCCAATATTTCCGAAAATATATTCCTTAAGCAAATATCAACTGCATATTTGTCATGCGATACATAATCAGACACCAAAGCAAAAGATTGTTTCTGAATTTCAGCAATATCTTCTTTCCTATACCAGGCAAGAGCAGTAAATATTGAGATCTGTGTATTGTTCCAGTGGGCAGCTCCTTGCATGTGTAGATCTCAAAGAAGTCGATCTGTATCACAGCTTCACTAATTGCAACATTTTCCCGAGCCTTCTTAGAGGCCTCGGATTGCTGTCTTTTTACATAAACGTGTAAGGGGTAGTAAGGGGTAGTGATGCGCCTCCTATAGCCTCTCCTACCCAATTCCCATCCTCATCCTGCCCGTGGTGCACCCTGCTTTTAACAGATGAGGCTCTGGGGACCGAATCACAGCGGTATAACTGTTTCATCTAAAATGGAGGAAATGTCATTTACATATGTGCTGGCCTATCACAGCACAACACCGTCCCTCAGAGGCACATGAGGGGAAGGTCGGTGGATCTAAATACCACCTATTTAGTCCTCCCGGCTAGGTCCGATGGACCCGTTGACCAACGATAGGTGTGGCCCCCCTTGCAAAATGGGGGTTTAAGTCGGGTGATGTAACTGCTACATTGTAAAACTGGTGCCCGTTAAGAAAACAGTTACATGAAAGCCACATACATGAATATGAGTCCTAAAGATAAACATTCCGGAGTTAAAACTGTCCCCCAATCGGATCTCCGGGTGGGGACATATTTAGGCAAATTTCATCACAACAATTCCAATACTTTAAGAATTCTACAATGGAATGCAGGAGGCATGTCCCAGCCTAAAAAACAAGAGCTAATGAAAATATTAAAAGACCAAGATATAGATGTCTTCACAGTACAAGAAGCCAATATATCAGAAGAACAGGAAGTATACTTTGAAATGGATCGGTACACTACACATATACTTCCAAAAGCTCGTCAAATAGCAAGTGGTATTCTTACAGGAATTAAAAGAAATATGAAAGCTACTATCCAAATCCAAAAAACAATGGAAGAACAAGATAAATCAGAAATAGTTAAAATTGAAGTATGGAAAAGTAACTACCACTATAAAATTTACAGTATCTACAATCCTCCAGACAATACACTAGATCTAAATTCTATTCCCATAGAACCCAAAAGTATTTTAATAGGTGATTTTAATGCACACTCCCCTAGGTGGGGCTACAGAGATATAAATTCAGCAGGAAGAGTCATAGAAGACCTATTAAACTCATCAACAATGGAATTAATATTTAATCCAAATGATCCACCCACTTACCTTCATTATAATGGTTCAGGTACAAATCCTGATCTTCTGATGGTGTCATCTGACATAATTGACAATACAAAAAGAGAAATAATAGAAGACCCAGGTTCAGGCCACAGAATCACCATAAACTCCATAAGAGGTCTAATAAATAAAAGTAACAAACCAAAAATTAAAACTTCTTGGAATTTTAAAAAAGCAGATTGGTCCAGTTTCCAAAATGAGATAGAAGGGAAGTGTAATATACTGTTAGAATCAGAGTTCAAGTCAACAGATGAAATGAATAAAAAAATTTGTGAAATATTATTGACAGCAGCCAAAACACATATCCCCAAAGGAAAGTTAAAGAAATATAGCTACTTTTGGTCTCCATCTTTATCTAAGTTAAAACACGAAAGAAATATAGCAAGAGTCAAAGCCGAAAGAACCAAGTGTCCAGAAGATGTACAAAACTGGAGAAGAAAAGCAGCCATTTTTAAGAAAGAATTAATTACAGCAAAGAGGGCCAGTTTCACAAATTTTGTAGAACATATGGACTATAGGAAAGATGGAAATAAAATATACAAATTCCTTAATAAAACAAAATTATCAAAAAATACAAGTGAACCATTAAAACATAATAACAAAAGCTTAACTACAGATAGGGAAATAGCAGAATCCCTTAACAAGTTTTATGCTCAGTCACAAAGAATACCCCAAGCATATAAAAAACAAGATAAGGCTATCCAAAAAACTATCAGAGAAACTAATAAGCCAAAAGGTATACGAAATGATATTTTTATTCAGGATTTTAACGAAACAGAACTGGATTTAGCAATAGAACAATTACAGAACAAAAAATCTCCAGGACCTGACAAGATCCACCCAGAGTTTATTAAACACCTTGGCAGGAAAGGAAAAGGAATCCTACTTAAACTATATAACACGTGTTGGAGAATGACTGTACCTTCCGACTGGAAAAAAGCCATTATCATCCCGATTTTAAAGAAAAACAAACCCTCAAACAATATTAATAGTTTCAGGCCAATATCTTTGACCAGTGTTATTGCAAAAGTGATGGAAAGAATGGTGGCATCTAGACTTAACTGGTTCCTAGAATATTACAACTTAATTAATAGTTCACAGACCGGCTTCAGACAGAATCATAGTACAAATGAAAATGTACTCCTACTAAGCCAAGACATCAAGGAAGCTTTCAATAGAAAGGAGGATACCTTGGCAGTATTCATTGATTTTAAATCAGCATATGACTCAGTCTGGAGAAACAAATTAATTGAGAAGTTGCAATCAATAGGTGTGAAAAGTAACATGCTTAAATGGATAACTCAGTTTATTTCACAAAGATTTTGTGCCACAAAATATAATACATACATTTCCAAATATAAACAAACACACCGAGGACTTCCACAAGGTGCTGTTCTGAGCACAACACTCTTTAACATATATATAAATGACCTTCCATCAATAATAAAAACTTTAGAAACCATAATTGCTTTATTTGCTGACGATGTAGTCATTTGGACTTCAGGCTCTCCAAAAAAAACCGAATTAATTAAAGACAGAATAGAAACAGCCCTAAACAAAGTACATGAATGGAGCTCCAAAAACCTCATGACTATCAATGAGGAAAAAACAAATTATGAATTATTTACACTAAAATACAAACCAGTTAATATTAACATAAATTATAATGGTAAACCACTCAAAGCAGTTGATGATGCCAAATACTTAGGCATCACTTTCGACAGAAAGCTAAGTTGGAAAAAACATATAACAAACATCTCAGAAAAGGTTGAAAAGAAACTGCAAATCCTGAAAAGGTTAGCTGGTGCTAAATGGGGCTGCTCAAGGAGAGTCCTTAACACAACATAGAAAATGTATGTTAAACCAAACCTCTTGTACTGTTCTGAAGCTTTAATAACGGCAGCAAATGCTAACATCAATAAACTTGAACAAATACAAAATCAGGCTCTTCGCCTAATCACTGGAGCAGTTAAATCCACATCTATTGATGCCATGCTTGCCTTAACACGGACCCCATCAATAACAACAAAAATGGAAGAACAAGCATTGCTCCAACACGAGAAAATGTTACGACTGCCAAACTCTAAATGGACAGAAGAGAACCTCCCCCCTTCAATCGTTAAAACTCATAATAGTTTCCTAGAAAAGGTAACACTGATTAAATCCAAATTGAACATTCCTAACACCAGAGAAAATCTACTTATAAGAGAAAATCCATTGGAATTATTGCAACCTACCTTCAATTTGGAATTAATAGAGGAAATAAGTAAATCAGACACACCAAAAGAAATACAAAAACTTCTAGCTCTGGAAACAATCAATACTAGGTATCCCACAGAAGAAAGGCTGCACATATATACTGATGGATCCTCCAAGGAAAACTTTACTGGAGCTGGAGTTACGTGTTCACATTTTTCCTTTTATCATTCTGTTGGCAGAGACACAACAAATTATGATGGAGAAATAGAGGCTATATACATTGCTCTCCGACAATTATTAAATCTTCCCTTAAATAAATTTAACAAGGCAGTCATTCTTTCGAATTCTAAAGCTGCAATTCAGGGAATATGTTCAAATACTACAAAGAAGTCAACAAAAATTAGAGAATGCTACAAAATGTTAACACAACTCCAAAAAGTTAATAAGACTGTTCAGCTCCAATGGATACCAGCACACTGTGGAGTCATGGGGAATGAAGCTGCAGACTCACTTGCAAAGAAAGGCACAACAATAAAACAAAAGTCTAAATTCAATTTCTCATATTCCTCAATAAAACACTTGATCGTTAAAAAATTTTCTCATTCATACCTACAAGAAATAGAAACAAATGCCAAAGATAAAAAATGGATTACACTACTTTCCAACCCAGATATAATCCCCCAGAGACCACGGAAAACAGCGGTTGCAGCCTTCCGACTATTGACAAATCACGACTGCTTAGCAAGTCATCTCTACAGAATAGGTATCTCAGCCTCACCAATATGTTTCCTGTGTAACGATCCAGCAGAAATGAATGAAGACCTGTGAAGCATTAAGATCAGAAGAAACTACAGTTCAAAAGTATTGGAAAGCACGAATGCTAATGGCTTCATTGCCAGATGCAAGGCACTAGAAAACAACAACAACATAAACGTGATTTAGGAAACGTGGCAGGCAATTGGTCAGTTCTTCAATGCAGTCTTTTACAGACCCATTTTTAACTTCTATTTCCATTCTTCTATTACGTGAACTCCACAGGTTCTATTCGCATGGAGAATTAGCGAGTTCATCCGAAATGTCTGCTTCACTCAATCCCGGGCAGTTAGAGCATCCTCCCTGCATACACTTACTCGATTTTTGATCACAAACCACTTCTGCTATGAACTTACGAAATTCAGTCTCAGTGAGTACGTGATTTTTACACAATGCTTTGAGGAGAAACTTCGTATTTTCATGTATAATGTATGTGCACACATTATGTGGGATCTGACTTTGAAGACGCACGTGAGGAGGGCGTAATTCAGCAAATTTTGTCAACCACACGGACATTTCTACTCGCTCTTGTAGAAAGAGTGCATGTGCTTCTTTTAATGTTACCACTAGATACCTAATGCGAACTTCTTTTGTTTCTCCCTCAACACGGATTTCAATAAAATCACCTCTTCCAGGAGCTTGGTAAGATATTGAATCATCCTGATAGAACTTGATGATTGAACTTTTAAGTTCCTCTGTTAGTTGTTTTCCTGATACCGGGACAGAGTGCTTTGGTTTTACAACATGTAATCCCTCTTCAACTGCTAACTTACGTATCATTTCTTTTATGTGGAGATTGCGGCAATGCTTCCTCAACACGTTTTCTGCACTTTCCGAAATACCGTTTGCTTTTGAAAGCGGTTGATGTTGATGGAGTATCCTTATCAATCCCTTCTTGGTCTCTTTATCTTCTGTCTTGCCCGCTGTACTTGCTTATATCTCCTATATTCAGCTTTGAGGTGTTCTCTTCCTTGTTTTGTTTGTTTCAGAATTTCTCTTCCTTTCCTCATAGTCACTTTTATTTTTTCCTTCCATCGTGCATAACTGCCTTGCTCCTTCAGACGTTGTTTGTATTCACATTGTCTTTGGGCTGATGTTTTAGCCATGGAGTCAGAAACGGACTGATACGTCTATCCTGACTTAAGTCTCACAAGCACTGTACGCGTATGATGACAGAGCGCCAGCACTAATTGTCCGTTAGTCACATGTTTTGTAGGTAAACTAATGACTATAGAGGAAAACTTTCTGATACTTTTTTTTATTTGTTATATTGTAATGACGCAGAATCCAAAAGGATTTTTATTTCAGTCTATTACTTTTCCCTCCAGAGGACTTTATCCTTATTTACCGTGACTAACTGACATTGACACACAGTAATAATTAAAGAGGCTCTAAGGATTATTTATAAATGTCGAAAATTATTAGCCATATACACGTTTCGAAGACGAAGAGTCATTGTGTGATGTACAAAACAAAAAAATTAAAACAGTTGTACATAGCTCCTGAAATATTGTTACGAAAATCACCGTTATTCGCGCTTATTTTTAGTGTTTTGGAAATATGTGGGTAAGAAGTGAAATTTGAACCCATATTCACGTCAAAATGATCTATTTTTCACTTCATAAGATACTTAGAAGTATCTAGCATCATCTTTCCTCAGTAAAAAAAGTGAAACATTAATTTCAAATTTTAACACTCGGTACGACATATTCGCGGAACTGCTCAGTAATAGTTTAACTTGATTAACTTCCAAGGGGGGAGGGGGCGCCGCGGCCCTCCCTTGCCACCCCTTCGCGACGCTCGTGGCCAGTCCGCATAGGCAGAATGTTCTGCGTTCGACAGGAGGCTAAATGTATCTTGACATAAATTCTCTTCTTTCTTGACGCGACGATTTTTACTGAAATAATCGAATATGAGATAGCCAGCTTCATTGTACTATAACTTCATAGGTGCAAGTCCTGGAGTTTTTTCTACTGTCATCTTCTCTGGGTCATTGGGTCATTTAAGGTCCTCATTTGTTGTTACCTGTGTCTGCACAGAGCTATCCTAGGTGGTGGTGCTGTTTGGGCAACCAAGCAGGAGTCCCATTTCTTTCCTGAACATACTTTCATCGTCTCCTTTCGGCTTAACACCTTCCCACTGATTTGGCATTTGAATATTTCGGCCTGTAGGCTATGTGGATGAGGCATTCGAAGATGGAGTCCTGCACGGGCCGACATTCTTAGATTCGACCCGGCTGTGCAATTTTGTTATTTTATATTATTATTATTATTAATTATTATTATTTATTATTATTATTAATTATTTATTATTATTATTATTATTATTATTATTATTATTATTATTATTATTATTATTATTATTATTATTATTATTATTATTATTATTATTATTATTATTATTATTATTATTATTATTACTATGATCATCATCCAAAAATATGAATTATTTTGTACCTCTTTTAATTTTCAAGCCCTGGCCCGGCCCGAGCCCGACAAACATATTTCAAATTAAGCCCGAACCCGTGCAAATCTATATTCCAAGGTTACAATCGAAGTATGTAAATGGGAGATAACGAACAACTACCTCTGCAAAAAATATTTGCTGGAGTACTGCTGTAAATCTCTAGTTCTTTATTCGTGACCTTGGGAAGAACATCACATGTATAACACTTCTGTGGAGCATTATTGTCTGCCAGCGCATTTCACACTTTTTCACCAACCATAATTAACATCAGCTGGTTGTGAAATTCCAACTGCTTCTCTCCTATGTACACCGTGGGGTTCGATTTGTCCGTTGATATTTCTGGCTTCTTGACTTATTACTTCCACTGACTCTTTTGTAAAGATGAGTAATAGGTCTTCAGTATCTTGTAGATGAAGTTCTCGGATTCTGCCAAAATTAGTTATGTTTATTACCAGGGCATTATACAGGGACTACTAAAGCTACTAAGACCTTTTGATCATACTCTTGTTCAAGCTATCAAAACTTACGTACCTCTATGTGCAGAACTACCATCATACCCCCATTTACAATTAACGCGAACGATTTTATGCCACCGCCTTCAATAAAGTGATTAAGACACTATATAAAATAGATATAATGCGCTGAGTAGAGTGGTGTCGAAGGTCCTGGAGTATTAACTTCATTTTATTTGTTGTTTTAATGCCTGTGGTGGGGATACCAAGATCTCTTTAAATTTTGAATCATGGCGGATAAATACTACAATTTCTGATTTTTGCTCGAGAATAAGTTTGTGATGACGGACGGTTATTTTTGCATCAATGAACAATGCTAGCACCTTTTCATTTCTGTGCGGGATCGGAATGATTGAATTACTGGATTTTTGAAGTGTTTGGCTCTTCTCGGAAATGTTGCCACTACTTCTTTAAAATTCTCCAGAGCATCTTTCCTTCGGCTCTTAATTGCTATCTGTAGCAGCGAAAGTAAGTTGTGTGCGGCTGCTCTCCAGTAGCGCTTTCGCCATCCTCCTTCGGCATTTTGTACTGCTGGGACACTCTCTACCACACTTACATGAACAGTGTGAAGAGACAAAATTGTTCTCGCAAAATGTTATTTCCTTCAGGCTATGGTGAATTGCGTTTAAGAAATGTGCTGCAATGTCTATGGCACTTTAAGCAACGACCAAGAATTTTCTTGGAAAGTTATAAATCTCCATGGCTCCCTAAGTGATTCATTATGTAATAAACATTTTCATCGTGTCTCCAAACATAAACATACACGGTCGGTCTGGATGGCTCAGTTGGATAGGTGCTGCTCTACTGATGTGGGTTCAAATCCGGCCCAAACCGTTGGTTTTACAGTGTGCGTAAAAGCGACATCCCCACGTCAGTAGATTTACTGGCATGTAAAAGAACTCCTGCGGCACAAAATTCCGGCCCACCGGCGGCGCTGATATAACCCTGGCAATTGACCGCGTCGTTAACAAAGAAAATAATTTTTAAAATTTCGTCTCCGTTTTGCACTACTTTGATATGACACTTCCAAGGGTCCTTTACGGGACACACTGCACCGCATCACTGCGAAAAATAAATACATAAATAAAAATCTCTTACATGCGCAGTCATTCGCAAAATCAGAAATCAGAACGTCCAAAATACATATAGTTATGCTAGGGGCACATGAGGTAGACTTGGGCTCAGAGGACGCAGATTTCTAAGGTGTATGTTTATCAGGTAAAAAAATGACGGTTGCTAAAGGTATTGCGCGAGTCGTCCACACCTGAGGTTCATGTTTAATTCCATTTACTGTGCTATGCTATTATGCAAACTGTTAAATTTACACGACATGCAGTCTAACATATCTCGGCTGTTAAGTTCCATAGCTTTTCAAACAACACTTCACTTTAGTAACACTGACACAACTTTGAAGAGCACTTGATTGCACACACCAAAGAGAAACACCTCAGGCGACGGCAACATGAATAGATTTTCAATTTTTGTAGCTGAAATAGTTAAATGTTATGTTCATGTACAATTAAATTGGGAGACAAATTACAGTTTAAATTTTAATACCCTAAATATTTGGAGAAAAATAATTCTTGCTGTTAATACAGTTTAACGCAAAAGTGTTATCCTTCAAAATGAATCAATGACCAGGCAATGGAGGGGATACAACATGGTTATTTTATTTACCACCCTCAGGAGGAAAAAATGAGGTAAAGGAACCACAGGAGGCTATAAGCAGCAGACAGGCCGGCTGTCAAAGACACACAGAGGACTAACAATTCCAACTTTATGACCCAATTACGCCAGCAGGCTGCTCAGAGAAGGCTTCACTCTGGCGGAAATGAGAATTTGATACAACTGAGGTGGCTCAGAAAAGGCTATTATCTATCAGGGTCGAGAAGGATCTTCCAACAAGCAAAATCTGCACCATCTGTCTGACACCGTACAGTCCCCAAGCCTTCCTGAAACACAAAACGGGAAGTGAAATGACAGCAGGGAAATTCATGGTAGAAAAGAAGTCACCACAGCATTTGCCTAACCAATCAGCGAAAACCATGAAAAACCCATGACAGGGCTTGCTCAAGGTGTACATTGTACTCGACAGCAAGGTTTAGTACCCCCCCATAAAGTAATTTATGTAGATGGCATGTCTGTTGACCTCGTTCAAAATATGTGAAGAGTAAACAATCTTTTTAAATACACAAGGGAAAAAGTGCATTACGTAAAATAAATATAAGATTCTATTAAAACTGGAAGTAATGCTTTTATTCCCATTGTGGCTAGAATTAATATTCAGTTTTCATGCTGCTTAATAGCTTATCCATGACTTTTATATCAAGGTATTAAGCTGAACGAGCACACAGAAGTTAGAAACTGATTAGAGAGAAAGGAGTCTGAAGAAATTTACAGAATTATGAGTTCTGATGGCTACCTTTAATGTTCTATGAAGTCTTTCTATTCTACCACTGGATTGTGGATGAGATGATGATGTGCTGGATCTTCATTCCACATACCATTGCTAAGTTTGCAAAGAGCTGTGACGTAAACTCTGTACCTTGATTAGAAATGACACATAGTGGAACACCAAATCTTGATATCCAATTATGATAAAACGTTTTCGACACTGTTTCAGATGTAAAATTTGAAATGTAAATCTGTCTATGCATGTCAAACAATATGTCATTCCATTCAAAATCGGTAGAGGGCTAATGACATAAATGTGCACAACACTGAATCGTTCATCTAGTTCCTCATAGTTTCCCAGTTGTGACTTTGTATGACAATCTATTTTGTTTCTTTGACTGTCTATACAGGATTTTGTCCATTTTATGTTTTGCTTTAAATTTAGCCAAATAAATTTTGATGCTATTAATTTCACAGTGGCTCTTATACCAGGGTGAGCTAAACATGAAAATTTGCAAATATTTGATGTCAAAATTCCTTAGGTATGTATGATCTTATGCTGGTGATAGATGTGCCACACTAAAGCACAGCACCTGAAGGTAGCGGATACTGCTTGAATTTTAAAGATGAATTTCCATTTTTGAGTTCTTGCAGTTCCTCATCTTCTACTTGTTGTTTGGTCATTTTTTCATAATCAATAACTGATATTTCTTCTATTCTAGAAAGTGCATTGGCAACAATATTTTCTTTTCCTTTAACGTCGCAAATATCCGTGGAGAACTGTGATATATATTGTAGATGTCTTAACTGTCTAGGTGAAGCTTTCTAATTATTTTGCTTAAAAGCAAAGGTAATGGGCTTGTGATTTGTATAAATTGTGAAGTTTCTCCCTTCTAGAAAATGCCTGAATTTTTTATTAATAGGTTGATTCCCAATAACTCTCGATCATAAGTACTATAATTCTTCTGTGTATTGTTCAGCGTTTGCAAAAAGAATGCAATTGGTCTCCATTGCCCATTGTCCAGTTGCTGCAGAACGGAACCAATGGCAATATCCGATGCATCAGTGCATAATCCTAGCGGTAGATCAGGATTTGGAAGTGTGAGTAGAGCACAGTTTGCTAAATCTCGTTTGCACTTTTCGAACATAGCTTTTGCTGCCTCCGTCCATTGAATTAATGTTTTGTCTTTCTTCTTGGATCCCTTAAGATAATCATGATAAACAGCTTGAGTTTCAGCAGCATTTTTCAGGTAGCACTTGTAATAGTTGACAATACCAAGAAATGTTCGAAGCTCATGCATTCTCGGACGTAGCTTGAAGTCTAAGATCGCTTGCACTTTTTCTGGAAGTGATTTAGTTCCCTCTGAAGTTATGCAGTGGCCAAGAAATTCTAATTCTTTTGTTCCAAAGACTGACTTTGAGATGTTGATGTGCAGGCCATACTTCGATAATCTATCCATTAGCAGCTTGAGGTGGCTGCGATGTTCATTGAAACTGGAAAAACCAATCAATATATCATCCCAAAAAAGGAAATCCAAAATTTAGCCCATGTAAAAGTTCATTCATAAAAGGTTGAAATGTTGAAGGTGCATTTTGAAGTCCAAAACTCATAACATTAAATTCAAATAAACCAAATGGTGTGATTATGGCAGTTTTTTTGCTTGTCTTCTTCAGCTATAGATATCTGAAAGTATGCTTTAAAGAGGTATATTTTCGAAAATATTTTCTTTCCTTTCAAAATATAATGAAAATTTTCAATTCTGGGTACAGGGTAACAATCTGGAATGGTTTTGTCGTTTAATTTCCTGTAATCACCACATGGTCTTAGTGTACCATCTCTTTTGTTTACCATGTGAAGTGGACTAGCCCATGGGGAGTTAGAAGGCCGAATTATTTCATTATCCAGCATAAATTGAAATTCTTGCTTTTGCTATTTGAATTTTCTTTGGATCTAGTTGTCTTGCCGTTGTGTTTGATTTTGCTAGGTACTAAATTTGGTTTGGTTATTTCTGGGTACTGAGAAAGCAAGTCTGCAAAGTTTATATTCTGACACATGGTGCTAATTACAATATCTTCAGAACCTGGCAACACTTCACCCTTGATACAGAGTTTAGTTACACCATCTATTAGTCTCCTGTTATGGATGTCAATTAGAAATTGGTATTTGTTTAAGAAATCAACTCCCAATATTACTTTGTTTATTTTTGTCACAACAAATGGCCACTGAAACTGAGGATGATGTCCTAAATCAATCACACATTTTAACAACGTATGTTGCAATTCCAGTTCCATTGGCAGCATACAATTTATAATTAGATTCTATCTTGTCATTTTTTGTAGGTGGTATTAATGAAATACCGGCATCACTATCTACAAGAAACTGCAGTCCCATTTCTTTGTCCATGACAAACAGATGAGTTTGGTGGCAGTTCTCAGGAACACCAGAATTTGCCACTAATTCTGCTGTGATGTCAAGTTTCCCTGCTCTCACCAACTACAAGGCTGTGTACACTTTTCTAGCTTGCATCATTTACCAAACCTAAACCGGTAGTAGCAGTACTTTCCTCTTGGGTTGAACTTACTTCTAGATTTACTGCGGCTGCTGTCATGACGATAGCTGGAATTTCTAGTGCGTGATCTTCCCTTAAGGACGGTGAACATTGCAGATATTTGTTATTCCAGTTCCAATATTTTAGTTATAACCTCTTTCATGGTCACTTGACTTCCGGTTGTCTGTTGGTTGGTACTACTGGAAGCTGTGGATTTACTTCTACTATTTTGTCAGCCATTATAGGTATTTTCTCCAAGTCTTCATCGCTTATGATTAAAATGTTTCTTAAGGAGCCTGGCAGCTTTTCCAACCATAGTGTTTTCAGAACTTTATTGGAGATGTCTGCTCCTGCTAAGGTTTGCATCTTCCTAAGCAGCTGGCTGAGTTTTTGGTCTCCTAAATCAATACCAGTAACTAGTATCTTAATTCGCACATCCTCGCTTTCTTTAAAAATATTTAAGACATTCTTTTGCTAAGCTGTATATGTTTGCTTCAGTACTACTTATTATATCCCCTAGACATTTTTTACATATTTAGGTTCCAGTTGTGATATTAAGTAGTTGAATTTGGTATCCTCACTTTTAATTTGGTTAATATTAAACTGCACCTCCACTTGATAAAACCAAATTTCAGGTTTTTCGTTCCAGAAAGGCAGGATCTTTATGCTTACTTTGTGTGTTTCCAACTTACTTTTGTCCTCTTCCATTACTGCATGCTTGTTCTTCCTTATTCGGGGTCACCAAAATGTAGGGGTTACTTATTTAAAACAGGTTTGTTTAGCTTATATTTAAATTTAATTAATTTCTTCTCAGAGAAGAAACTGTGGTTATTTATTATTTTACTGTAACCAAATTAGAACAGATTTTTTCGCATCACGAGAATAATGTTACACATGTACCAACAAATGAAAATAACTGAAGCACTAGACAATTTCTGTAGGAAATGTGGTTTAAGAATTAACTGAAGTGAAGCAAATTATTAATAATTATAATATTGTCACCGCGCCCGATGCATCTAATTCCCGACAACCGCAGTGTCACCCATCGCATTATTGTCGGCACTACCGCAAAGGAGCCGAAGGAAAGAGACAGAGAATGGCCGCATTGTTGGGGCGCTTGCCGAAAGAGAGAAAAGGATAGATTGTTCTGGAGTCTTCTACTTTGTATCTCGCCGCAATAAGTGAACGTCCCTGAAGCTTCCAGAATAGTGCCTGGGAGATATAAATAGCGGTAAAGTGTGAGAAGAGTCAGTCAGTATGTGAAGGTTGAGTAGTCGTGCCGACGGAGACAGACAGACGTATGTGAAGCGTTGAGAGTCGTGCCGAGGAAGAAGGGACAGTTCTTTGTGTTACGAATTCGGAGCCGTGCTGTTGGAGAATCGGAAAAGACTTTCTTGCTGTTGCAACGAGTGTACAAGTTACTGTTTACGGAAATAAAAGTGTTTGTTTATCTCGACTACATCTGTCTACTTCACACCCACACCAAAAAGTTACACTGGTGTCAGAAGTGGGATCCGTCGAATTGCTTCTAGTTTCATTACATCGTCAGAAGTTGCAACGTTAGAACCAAGATGGAGGGAGATTCGGAAACCAGGATGATAGCAATGATGAAAGAATTATTCGCCGAAATGAAGACGGAAATGGCTGAAATGAAGACGGCAAACGACAACCTCACTGCCAAAATGGAAACGTCAAACCACAACCTCGCTGCCAAAATGGAAACGACAAACAACAACCTCGCTGCCGAGCTGAAAGAAGAAATGAAGACGGCAAACGACAACCTCGCTGCTGAACTGAAAGACATGAAGACGACAAACGACAACCTCGCTACAGAAATGAAGACGGCAAACGACAACCTCGCTGCCGAGCTGAAAGAGATGAAGACGGAGCTATTGGCGAAAATTGACGAGCAACTGGCTGGCGTGAGGAAGGATGTGGAAGAACTCGGCGAAAAGGTGGAAGACCTCTGCCAGCACGTGGACGTCGTGGAGGACGACGGGGAACGTCTTGGCGCCCTGGTAGTAAGAGTTGACGAGAGCGTCAAAGTACTGGATGCCAGGGGCAGACGGAATAGCGCGGAGCCGGGGAGGGAGCACCTAGTGGCCGAGGCGACAGTTGCGCCCGTTTCAGATGATATGAGGGAAGACGTGGAACAACTCGGCGAACTGATTGGCGTGACGGAAGACGTGGGCCAACTCGGCGAACTGATTGGCGTGACGGAAGACGTGGAACAACTCGGCGAACTGATTGGCGTGACGGAAGACGTGGAACAACTCGGCGAACTGATTGGCATGACGGAAGACGTGGAACAACTCGGCGAACTGATTGGCGTGACGGAAGACGTGGAAGAACTCGGCGAAAAGGTGGAAGACCTCTGCCAGCATGTGGACGTCGTGGAGGACGACGGGGAACGTCTTGGCGCCCTGGTAGTAAGAGTTGACGAGAGCGTCAAAGTACTGGATGCCAGGGGCAGACGGAATAGCGCGGACCCGGGGAGGGAGCACCTAGTGGCCGAGGCGACAGTTGCGCCCGTTTCAGATAACGAAAATGTACGTCTCGGGGAAGACAAAGGGACAGTTCAGGGGCGTCGTCGAGGATCCCCTGGAGGAGTGTGTCGGGTACGTAACCAACCAGGATATGACGTGGAGGACGATCAGCAGGGAAGCGCACAAGCAAACGAGCAACACGCGAGAACCGACTTGGCGTGTGACATGGGGGGACCGTCGGGGCCATCCAATCACCTGACGCATAGTGCCGTGAACGGAAGAATGGTGGACATCATCTTGGACGGCAGGATACAGGAGAGGCCGTGCCGAGCACGAGTGAACACGAGTGCAGCGGTGGACGCGACTCGCGCGGATGTGGTGGGGTTTGTTGCCGGACCCATCGGAAGCAAGGTGGCTGCGAAGGGGCGCCAGAGAGGTCGGCGGACATGGTACCCAGTGAGCCGTTTCCAAGTGCGCAGGATGGCCCGTCAACACACCAGGAAGAAGGGCAACTGGACGAGGGACCGTCAAGACCGGCGGTACTGTTGCAGAATTTCGAAGCAGGATGGCATACATCGTCCTACCCAGACCAAGGGACACTATCCGACAGCGATACCTAGGATCGTGCCTCCTGGAGAAGAGGTTCGATGGGTTAGCCCACCGGAGCGCAAGGGAGATGCCGCAGTGATAGTGCTGGTCGGGACGACCAGCTCTGAGGAGGGAGCAGTGTCACCGCGCCCGATGCATCTAATTGCCGACAACCGCAGTGTCACCCATCGCATTATTGTCGGCACTACCGCAAAGGAGCCGAAGGAAAGAGACAGAGAATGGCCGCATTGTTGGGGCGCTTGCCGAAAGAGAGAAAAGGATAGATTGTTCTGGAGTCTTCTACTTTGTATCTCGCCGCAATAAGTGAACGTCCCTGAAGCTTCCAGAATAGTGCCTGGGAGATATAAATAGCGGTAAAGTGTGAGAAGAGTCAGTCAGTATGTGAAGGTTGAGTAGTCGTGCCGACGGAGACGGACAGACGTATGTGAAGCGTTGAGAGTCGTGCCGAGGAAGAAGGGACAGTTCTTTGTGTTACGAATTCGGAGCCGTGCTTTTGGAGAATCGGAAAAGACTTTCTTGCTGTTGCAACGAGTGTACAAGTTACTGTTTACGGAAATAAAAGTGTTTCTTTATCTCGACTACATCAGTCTATTTTACTTCACAACCACACCAAAAGTTACAATGTGTATCTAAAGAGTACAACAAGTTTATGGTGTTGGCAAGGAAGATATAACGAGGTGGTAAATAAGCTTGATTGCCTAAGAGCAAAACTAAACAGTAATACTGGATGGAGTGAGCAAAAGGAAATTATACTAGCTTAAGGGAAAACTTCTTTGAAAGTTATGAGCATGTTTAGACAAAATACCAGGGATGCCAATGTGGTTGGACAGAAAGTATTTGGTCTAATTGCGGCTAGAATTCTTTATGGAGTCAGATTTGCAGTCTGGATGAAGGGTGGACAAATGTGGGTATGATTCATTGGAGGGTTGAAACATTGGTTTTGAATTTAAAAATTTAAATAAGCAAAATCTTATATCAGTAAAGGTATCAGGAAAGGTTCAATCAACGAGAAACTATTTAATAAGATTTAGGAAATTCTGGATAGTATTAGTTTTGAAGAACTTTGGATAGCTAGGGAATCATTATAAAATGGTTTCTGGTAGGAAATTAAGTTAAGAAATGAGGATACTGAAAGTTCAAGAAATATTTGCCAGCTTTATTTTAAAAAGTTCACTGAGTACTGTAGCAGCTTCCTTTCTAAACCCTCAAAATCAAGTGTGATGCATAGAGGCATGGGAAGTCACTATTGACTTGTTATATACATAGTTATGAAAAAGGAATGATTTTGTGAATTTAAGTTAATTTTGCAGAATATTCAATATTACTGCAATTAGTAATACACTTGTTATAGTTATGAAAAAGGAAGAGAAAAGGGATATTGTTTAGTTTAGCTTACGCGATGACTTGGTCAGAATTTCGGCAAAGTCCCACTCGGCATGTGTACGAATGGTCACGAAATTTGCCAAGTTGCTGTGTTAATGCAGCGCTGCCAAGAGCAGAATGTCCCTAGGAGTTTGTTGCCAATAGTAAGTTTGAATGTTTTTGCAGGAGTCGGCAGTATGCTGTTGACCTTCTTAGAATCAACTAGTGCAATGGCTAGGTTTATCAGTATATTGGATTTGGCGCCTCTGTGCTTAAATGAAGAGGCATGCATGCAGTTCCTGTACGACGAGGGCCTGTTGAGGACTCGAATGCTATGCAGGGAATGTGATGCCGTGCTACACCACTCGAAAATTAAAAAAAAAAAAAAAAGAAAGAAATAAAAAAGAATGATAATTAATAAAAATAATATAAATATAATAATATAATACTATTAAATATAATATATATAATATAATAATATTAAATAATCATACAATAAAATAATATAATATAAAATAAATAAAAAAGAATGATAAATAATAAAAATAATATAAATATAATAATATAATAAATATAATATATCTTATATATTTAAACGAGCAATTCTTGTGTATATATTGCTATATATATATATATTTATTCCGCGCAACTTGGAAACGGCTCTAACGATTTCGATTTTTTATTCCCGCTTCTACAGAGCAATTCTTGCATATACTCACGGTATTTCAGAAACGGCTATAAAGGTTTGATTAAATTTTTGTATACATGCATATTACATTCACAGCATTTTCTCTACTCACTCTTCTATAAACAATTTTCCATAAAAAACGTCATTTTGCACCAAAAAACATTTTTAATAAGTTAATGTTTAAATTCAATGTAAACTTCATGATTTGTTTTTTAGTTTCCTCCTAATAAATAAATAAATTTAAAAAAATAATAATATAATAAAATAATATAATAATAAAGAACGAGCCAGCGTATCGTGGACCCAGTAACAAGGCAATAAGGATAATGTACACAATAATTTGCACTAGCGATATATCTGTGTGAGCAAGAGCAAAATAATGTACACAATGAGCAAAATAATAATGTACAGAATCCACAACAATAGTATGGAGTTGCGCTAGGCGATAGCGGTGTATGTCTGTGGAGGCAACGACGCGAGTGAGTGCATTTGTGTTTAATGTGTTAGCAACAAAAACTAGTGTAGTGTAAAAAGCAATGTTGGCAGATGTGAAAATCGTCTGCTAGTCATGCAGTGAAATCTAGTGGGCTATTTTGAAACTACTGTAGGCGCATGTGCAGTAAGTAATTTCGGACTTATAATCTGGCTGGCAAGTGGAAAGTGAGCTAAACTAAACAAGAGCCGAGAAAAGAATCTTTTTTGAGCAGACAAATTGTTCACAATTTTATTTACTGGAAGAACGAGAGTTAAAACGGTCTGAGAGAACTTTAGCTATCTTAACACTGAACTATTACAGCTGTTTGTTTAAAGAAAATATAAAGGAGGTTCTTAAAAGCACGGTATTTTATTATTTGAAATCCAGTGTGTAATCTATGCATTAGTCTATTTATTCCTCTGCATCTATGCGCCCTGAGATATGCCAGAATAAAATAAAGCACCGATGGTTGACCGAGCAACCAGATAAGTAACAGCAAGACATAGAGCCTGCTACAGTACATATAGAAAACTGAAAATGATTAGTGTTAGGAAAGATAAGGTATGCTGAACAATGTGACAAAGTACCAAGATAAGGTTATGCATGGGCTAGAATAAAGTTATTAAATTAAAAGGGCTAAGAATATGAGGAGATTTAGAAACATGCCCTATTGCAACCAAAGGTCAATAATTGGCATAATTAGCTTAGAATATGAAGAGGAAACCTAAAATTCTTATAGAGAATCTAGAAATAAAGGAGTGATCCAATTTGTTAAGAGGGATTATGGGAAAAAAGGTGAGTATATAATAAAGGAAAAACTTACAATGAAACAGGAAATTATTTAGCTAAAGCAGGAATTAAAAAACTTGTGGAAATTAGTAAATATGACAAAGAAGAACATTAATTCAGATTATCAGGCATTAGATTTAGAAAGCAGGCAGGTCCAATAACTACTATAACTACCACCACTACTGTGAGTCTATGACACTCCCTGGCAACTAGAGACCGGCAAAAGGACACTTGTTCAGACCCATAACTGTCTGCCATCAGTTTTGGGCTCCTTGGCAGGGCTGAAAATCAGTCCTTATTGCAACTGGCCTGACAAACCCGGGCTTAACAGGTTCAGTCCAAGTGTGACCCATTCAAGCCTGAACTGTTTGGTTGCACTAGCAGAGCATTGGCAAAGCAGCAGCCTGGCAGTCGTAGAGGTTGGGTTGCGATGGAACTACAATGCAAATTAAAAACTAGCTTAACCTATTTATCCCGCGTTCTACAGGATAATCCACGCACCTGTGTGCTTGTATTTGCATTACTATAAGTCTGTCTATACCACTTACAGTAGTTTGAAACCTAAGTTTGCTATTTAGTTGTTTAATCACAATTTATTTTCCTGAATAATGAAACATGTGTGTATAGCTTTATTGCATTACCAAAAATTGCAATTAACTGCAATATTATATATCTTATTTTCCTGTAACATATATCATACATAAACCATTCATGTTTAGAAATTTAAAGGAATTAAATGAAACTACTAAAAATAAACTTAAGTAATATGAATATCAATATATACTCATACTTCACATTATTAATACAGTTAGCTTTGGAACTTTATTTACAGTCTTGTAAATGTAATACATAATGTTAAATAAAACTTTTTCTTTCTTTTCATTAGGAACAATGTATTTTAAAGTTCTAACGTAATTACAGCTCAGTTATATTTGCATTTGCATGTTAGTAATACCAACAAATAAATAACAAATCCTCTAAATTTGAATCTCATTAAGACAAATAAAACAAAACCCATGTTGTAAAATTTAAGACTTCTTCGTAAGGCTTTTAATTGTTACAAGATCATTTACAATGTCAGGCGATAAGTTACTTCTCCTTTCATTAATAATGAAACCAGTTAAACTGAAAGCTCGCTCGCTAGGGGCATTTGTGGCAGGAGTACATAACACTTCCTTTACCAGTGAGGAAAGTAGAGGTAAAGTACCAGCATGATCTTTCCACCACGTTAATATATCTTTATCGTTCTCTGCATTTCCCATAATAAGATATTTCATCAAACTGGTTATCCTCTTGTCTCCAATCTGCAAATTGCTCTCTTTTGAGGGGAGGCTGGGCGTCTGAAGGAACCTGAGCCTGAGACGGTCTGAAACGTTATTTTGCTAGTTCATGGACGGTTTTCCTTTCTTCATCGGACATCACAAGATGCCTGAAGGATGGCCATAAAAACGTTGCTAAGTGGTGAATGGGGATATGTGCAGTTTATCTTCCAGGAAATCCTTAGCTCATTGTTTAACGTGTTTCATTCCTCTGGAATCTTCATCCTGCGGTGTGCAGTGTTTCATCAGTTCACACTTCCAAAGCAGCACCAATTATATTGTTGGAGCATCTTCTACCTCCAACTTCTCTGATGCCTCTTTAAAAGGCAATAAAGTCTATAAATTTTCCAACTATTTCCCTATTGTAACTGTCCATTCTATGATCAGCATTCCTCTGCGATAGTAACTAACCTCTTCTTCTTGATCATAGAAGGATTTGAGATTGGCAAGATGCAAATTCCAGCACACATCACACTCCTGTAATAATGTTTTGGATAGTTTGTTTACTAATCCTGATAGCTTCATATATGCTGTAATCTCTTTGCATACAGCCACAGATTTTGAAACTGTGTATAACTCCTTTGTAATATAATCCTCTTTAAAGGTGCTTTGTAACACAGTATTTAAAATGTGAGTTGCGCATGGTATTCATTTATATGTCTGAAGGGCTTTTTTATGCTACTGCCTTGGTCAGACACAAAATGTATTTTCATAACGTCACCCAAGGAAAATCCCAGTGCCATTAATCTGTCCTCAATTTCACATTTTATATTGCTGCCAGTCTTTATGTCATGAGGAAATTTTGTTGCTAACATGACATAAGATTGCAGAAGTCATTCATTTGAGACAAGTGTCCTGTGCTTGTGGTGTAAGCAACCCTTTTATTGTTGTCACTCCACGTTGTGCAAGCAAGCTGACTTATCTTCCTTTCATAGAAGTTTGAAAACAGTGTTGTTGTATTTAATTTAATTTAAAAGGTGAGTTAATTAATAACACTGAACAACACTTACAACATATTTTTCCGGGATGCGTTTCGAAGGTTAACTTTCCTCCATTATCAACCTGACAATAACTGGGTTTCCATGGTGTTTCATGGTGCAGATGGTGATGCTTCTTCTGGTGTTTCTTCTGGTGGCGGTTCAATGAACTTACTGAAAATGTCTCTCTGAGGAATGTCGAAATTAAATACTCGGTTTCTATTTTTTAAAGTAAAGATTTGTTCCCATGTGGACAGTTCTTGTTTTCCGGTTATGTGTTTGAGAAGTTTCGGTTCTAGCTTTATGTCATGATTTTTTGTCCAAAAGTGAAATGCAACCACTGATTTTTCTAATTGTTTACTCTTAATGTTCCTTGGATCTAATTTCTAAATTTCTTTTGGTTTTCCCGATGTATATTTCATTAGAATCACTGCATTCAATTTGGTATATGCCAGATTTTTTGTTAGGTGGAATAGCATCTTTGATGTTTGAAAGTAGTAGGTTTTTTATGGAGTAATGGTTTACTGCTGCTAGCTCAATGTTGTATTCCTTGAACACCTTTTTAAATTTATCAAAGGCCTATGGATGATATGTGAATTTTTTGAATATCATTTTTGTTTTTGCTGCTGTGAGAGTTGTAGTTTCTTTTAATAATTTTTTCTTTTCTGCTTGTTTTACCTTTTTATCTACTAATTCTTTGGGAAAGCGGTTTTTTTTTGTGCTATTTCAATTATTTTGTAATATTCTGTTTTATATTCTTCTGCTGACAGAGGGATGTTCACCAATCTATGTGTTAAACTATTGAAAATTGCTTGTTTGTGGCTTCTTGGATTGTAACTATTCGCTTTTATGTAGTTGTCTGTCTGCGTTGGTTTTCTGTGAATACCGAAATTTATTCTATCCTTGTTTTTGATTAATTTTAGATCTAAAAATGGTAATTTATTATCTTTTTCTACTTCCACTGTGAAATTTATACTTTTGTCCTGTATGCTCAGAAGTTTTAATGCGTCACTGATGTGTCTTTTTGGAACTATTGCAAATATGTCATCCACATATCGCTGCCAGAGTTTGAACATCCACGGGAAACCTTTTGTGATCCTTATTTCCAATGAACTCATGTAAATATCTGCTAAGAATGGCGAGAGAGGGTTGCCCATTGCTAAACCTGAAGTTTGACGGAAATACTTTGTTTGGAACTGGAAGAAATTTTGTTCTGTGCATGATTTGGTGAGTTCTATGTATTCTGCAATTTCTGACGATGGCATTCCAAGTGATTTGAGCCAATTTTTGATCAGTGATGGGAGCTTTTCTATTGGTATACTGGGAAATAGTGACTTTATGTCAAAGGAGACAAGGGTGTCCTCTTCTGTTAATTTGAAGTCTTTGATGTGTTCTATTAGTTCATAACTGTTTCGTATGCTTAAACTTTCAAATTTAGGAAATGAATTAAATTTATTAGATAGCCATTTTGCCAGTTTGTAAGTTGGTGAATCTATGCTGCTAATTATGGGTCTCATGGTAATGTCTGGCTTGTGTATTTTGGGTAAACCATAGATTCTGGGTACGGTTGGATTATTTGGTTTAATTGCATATTTGTTTGGTATTATGCTTGAATTTTGTATAGTTTTTTCAAAGGTTTGAACACAAGTGGTTAGCGGGTTTTTGCTGATTTTTTCGTAGTTACTATCATTTAGCATTGTTTCCATTTTTTCTATGTAATTTGATTTATTCATTATTACTATTTTGTTCCGTTTGTCTGCCTTTGTGTATACTACGTTTTTATGTTTTAAAGAATGGATAAGATTTCGTTTATTTTTGTAACTTGATCTGTATTTTAATTCTTCTAAAATCCTTTTGCACTGGGTTTTTACCAAATTTTGTGTAGATAATGGTAAACACTGTGTTGAAATATTTATGTCTGCTACATAATCTTCAATTTCCGTAGAAAAATGGACGCACGTTTTTAAACCTTGATCTAAAAGATTAATTTCTTCTTTGGAGAATTCATGATCAAAAAGATTAACCACATTCTCAAAGTTTTGTAAATAAGTTTTTGTAGTTCCGCCATTTTGTGCCGTGTTTGAATGTATGTTTGTACGTGAACCCTCTCTGTTTTCATTTTGCATTTTAATTTCTGTAAAATATTTTTTCGTGTAAATTTTGGTGATACATTTATTAATTTTTCCAATTTGTGTTTAAGTTTCAAAGTTTTTGCTCTCTTTTTTCCACTAAGGATTGCCAAATAATTATTTTGAAGGTTTTCCCAAATCGTGTTTCCCAGTGCTTGTATTAAAATTGAATGTAACTTGTAGAGTTTTAATTCTATGTCTTCTAACTGCTTGTAATGTTTATTGACTTCTAGTTGTAAAACTTTTTTCTCTGCCGCTTTTTGTTGAACATTTCCGTTGCTAAGTTTAACTATTTTCCGGACGAATTTGGGGGTTACTTTATTTTGTAAACATAGTTTAATAAATTTTATGTTGGCGAAAGTGTTCCTCTTTTTCTCGTTAAGTTTTATGAACATTTTTATTTTCAATGAAAACTTCGGATCAAAGAAGCAAGAAATAAAAATGTTCATAAAACTTAACGAGAAAAAGAGGAACACTTTCGCCAACATAAAGTTTATTAAACTATGTTTACGAAATAAAGTAATCCCCAAATTCGTCTGGAAAATAGTTAAACTTAGCAACGGAAATGTTCAACAAAAAGCGGCAGAGAAAAAGGTTTTTCAACTAGAAGTCAATAAACGTTACAAGCAGTTACAAGACATAGAATTAAAACTCTACAAGTTACATTCAATTTTAATACAAGCACTGGGAAACACGATTTGAGAAAACCTTCAAAATAATTATTGTTGTTGTTGTTAGCTAATGCTGGATTTCTGACAATGAAGTCATTAATCCTCTTGCTCTCCAATATTTTTCACTGATGGATCGGGCATTAGAAGTGGCCGGGCATATTTGAAGGTGGTCTCGATCCATTTCCTCTTGCAGATCACATAGAGGACAGAGTGGTGAAGAATATATCCCATTTCTGTTTAAATGTTTTGCCAGACAATCATGTTCTGTAATCAACCTGAAGGTTGCAACTGCTGTTTTTCGAGGATACTCAGGACTTACTGTTTGAATGTTTGGTAGTTCCCATCTTTTATTTTTTGATTTTTCATAGTAATATTTTGCAATAATTTTTTTGAATTCAGAGTTGACTAATCTTTTAGCTGCATAAAATGGTAGATTAACCATAGATTTCTGCACATTGCCGGTACCCTTTTTTGCAAGAAAATCAGCTTTCTCATTACCACTCAGTCCACAGTGAGCTGGTATCCATTGGAAGACTAGGTGTTTTTGAAGCGCTGTTAGATGGGTAAGGATTTTCTAACATTCTATAATTGTTTGGTTTTTTGGTGACAACTTGGAAGTAATTGCTATAATTGCTGCCCTGGAATCTGAGAGAATAACTGCTTGCTGAAAATGTGAAATTCTGTACAAAATATTTTGTAGGGCCATTCGAATTGCTTCAATTTCTCCATCGAAGTTAGTAGTTCCATAACTTAAAGATTTGTAATAGGAAAAGAGGTGACATGTGACTCCAGCACCTGCTCCATCTTGGTTTGATATTAATGATCCATCAGTATAAATATGGAGCCATTCGTGTTCTGGAAATCTAGTATGGATTGTCTCTAATGCCAATAATTTTAGAACACTAGTTGGAGTATCACATTTCTTAACTTCTTCTGTCAGGTGTAAATAATATGTGATGTCTAATGTTTGTGTCGGATTGACTTTAGATATGAAGTTTTCCTTTGAATTAGGAAGGTATACATTCTTCTTGATGTCTTGAATTTTGGAAAGAAAGCTCTCCTGAGTCTTTAGTGTATGTTTAAAATTTCTCTTGTGCCATGTATTGAATGGGAGTCTGATCAACTTTTTGTGTTGAATAAGAGCCGCTTTTTCTATTTCATATTGAATGGGCCATTGGTTGGTTAGTATTTCCATAGCTGCTATTGGTGTGGTTTTGATAGCACCTGTAATTAATCTCAGACTTTGGTTTTGAAAGATTTGAATCTTTTTTGTGTTTGCTGTTACAAGAACTTCGCTGCAGTAAGTAAATAATGGCTTTATATATACATTGTATGTTGTGTTAAGAGTTGCTCTGGAACATCCCCACTTCATTCCTGTTAGACATTTTAACAGTGAAAGGCGCCTCTCTGCTCTTTGTATTACATTTTCTATTTGTTTGGTCCATGTAAGTTTAGTATCAAATGTAACTCCAAAATACTTTGCTTCCTTTGTTTCTGGTAATTGTTGACCCTCAAAATTTAGTTTTATTTTTAGTGGCTTTTTTCTTAGTGAAAAGATTTGGTAGTTTGATTTTGTTGTATTAACAGTCATTAAATTTTCTTTGGTCCACCTTTGTAATTTGGTTAAGGATTGTTGCATGGTTTTTTCTATATAGCGTTTCACTCTTAGAAGACAGTATGGAGTTAAATGGGACATCTCTGTCTCTATCTAGCGCATACAAGTTGCCATTTACCGCGTCCTTTTCTACCCTCGCTCTGTTGCCAGATTCCTAATAGCATGGTATAAATATTCATTTGTTATAAATTTCAGGTTTGAACACATTATCCTATGCAGAATTTTTTTCCCTATCAGGTTATATCCTTTTCAGAGTCATTATACATTTCTATAGGTCCAAATTTCTTCAGAAAACGTTTTTTTCAATAGAAGTCCGATATTTGCTGTTTCTACACTCATCACGCACTAACAAACTAACTGCTAGAATGCATCTATATTTTTTTCTTAGGTAGAGTAAACTATAGTGCTACTACCTGCCTACTTTGAATTCTCTATGTTTACCCAGTTAAGTGTTATAATTTTTTAAATTAAATGTTTTCGGAAAATTTTATATATGTGCACTGCAAAAGTTACGCAGTGTGAAACTTTTTTGTTATTGAATTTACATCAGGGAACCAGCGAGAACAAATGTTGAGGAAGGTTGGAGAAAGTTTTTAAAATAAACCAAAAGGCAGTAACCTCTTTCTTTTATCCAGTAAGGCAAACAAAAGGTATTCATCTATTCAGCGTCAGGCCTGACACAGAAGATAGTATAAGGAGCAGCACTAGCATTAGTTCGAAAGAAGCCGTGTGTGTAACTGTGAGCTGTTATTGCGTTATTTGTTTAATATTTTTGTAAATATTTGTAGTTATGGAGGGTGAAGCTAGGAAGGGACGATATGTTGGTAAATAAAGAAGTAAGGAACGCCAAATAATTATGAATGTGTTAGATTATTTTTTAAGTAAAATGCGTGTAAGAAACAGCTAAGGCTATCGGGTGTTCAGAAGCAGTAGTGTGTATGATTAAAAAGGAACTAATGAAAGGACCTCTAAGAACACCATCGAAAAAGAAAGCAAAAAGGGCGGGACTACACAAAACGCTAGGTTAACGCAATATGATTGAATAGTGCAAGGTGGAGTGCGGCGAATTGTTCATTCTTTACTGTTTGCAAATATTCCACCCACGCTGAATATAATTTTGTCACAGTTCAACAGTGATGAGACCCTACCAAATTTCTCAAGGGCGACTCTGATTTGGGGTTCGAATATGAAAGAAAGGGTAACAAGTGCATATTAATAGAAAGAGACGATATCGATATCATCAGATGGCGACATAAATATCTAAAAGACGTAAAAGGTTTAGGGACCAGGGGAAATCAATTGTTTATACAGACGAGTCATTTGTAAATTTAGGTCATACAGTAACAAAGGCGTGGAGGGATACCAAAGTTAAAAGTGCCCGTCTCGTCAAGCAGCAATTGAAGGACTAAGTACAGGACTCAGGCCACCTCGAGTCGCTCGCGGAGAAAGATTCGCAACTAGTACATGTTGCAACACTGCGCTCCATTTAACGTGTACTGTCTTTTAAGGGTGAGACGCGCTTTAGTTCTGTACTTTTGCTTTTTGGTTTTGAAGTCCACATTACTAAGTCATCAGCAAATAGTGCACACTTCACACCTGATTCTTGTATTTGTTGTGGCAGATCGTTAATAAATATATTAAAAAGTGTTGTGCTGAGCACTGCGCCTTGTGGTAAGCCACGGTGTACTTATTTGTATTTACATATGTTTCTTCCATATCTGGTTGCAATAAAGCGTTGTGTTAGGAAATGACATAGCCATGAAAACATTGGACCTTGTATCCCTATTTTTTTTTCACTTTCTTTAGTAGTTTTGTTCTGCATAGAGAATCATATGCACTTTGGAAATCAATAAAAACTGATAAATTATCTTCTTTTCTATTGAAGGAGTCTTTGATTTCTTGACTGAGAAGTAAGACTTGTTCATTTGTAGAGTGGAACTCTCTAAATCCAGCTTGACATGGGGAAATTAAATTTTTTGATTCTAGAAACCAATTTAACCTGTTTGACACCATTCTTTCCATCACTTTTGCTATTATGCTAGTAAGAGCTATTGGTCTATAACTTTTTATTTCTGACGCTGTTTTGTCTTTCTTCAAGAGTGGGACAATTATTGCCTTTCGCCATTCAGCAGGTACAGTGGTTTTCCAGGATAGATTGTAGAGTTTTAGTAGTTGTTGTTTTGCTGTTTTTCCAAGGTTTTTTATGAACTCTGGATGTATGTGATCAGGTCCAGGAGACTTTTTGTTTTTTAGATTATTTATTGCAATGTTTAGTTCTTGCATATTAAAATTTTGAAAAAAGGTATTGCACTGAGTGTTAGGATCACATTCTCTTTCTTGTTTCAAATTTTTCTTAAATTCTTTACGTTCCCTTTTATTATTTCTTGTTACTTTATGTGAATTAGCATAATATTTATTGAATGTTTTGGCTATGGCTGCATCATTTGTTAATATTTTATTGTTGTGTATGATAGGTGTGCTGTTGTTTTCTTTCCTATCCTTGACATTTTTTATGAACTTATGAGCTTTGTTACCATCTGTCCTATAATCCATTTTTTCTAAGAAATTATTAAAGTAATTCTTTTTAGCAGTATTAATTTCTTTTTTTAGTGAGGCACATTTCTTCCGCCATATTTGTGTATCCGATATGTTTTTTGTTTATTCAGCTGTATTTCTAGCTATATCCCTTTGCTTTTTCAGTTCTTCTAACTGGGGGTTCCAAAAGGGTTTGAAATTTTTAATTCTTCCCCGAGGAATATGTTTTTTTGCGGTTTTTAGGATGACTTTACAGAAATTTTTGTTCAAATGATCTGGTTGGTCATGTAGCTGTGAGTTTGTTTGTTCTTTAAATTTATGTTCCAGTCAGTTTTATATTTGATCCAATCTGCTTTTTTGAAGTTCCAATACAGATTCGTGTGACATTGACTGTTATTTGTATTATCTAGTTTTATATCAGCAATTACTGCTCTTGGATCTTCTATAACTTTTTTTTTAATTTTTGAAACAATATCTGTTGTAGCTAACAAGAGGTCTGGGTTACTGCCTGCTCCAGAGTAATGTATGAAGGTTGTGGGATCTTCTTTACTATAAATCAGTTCAAAAGTTGTGGTATTCAACAATTCTTCCACTATCTTCCCTGTAGAATCCAATTTTTCATAACCCCATCTTTTGGAATGAGCATTGAAATCCCTAATTACGATTGTTTTATTCAATTGGTCAATAAGAGAGAGATCTGGTTCATTCCTGGGAGGATTGTAAATACTGTATAAATGTAGATGTGTTTTGTTATCCCAAAAATTTAGCTTTATTAATTCACTTTTGTCTGTGTTATCCATTTCTTTAACAATTTCAAAGGAGGATTTAATATCCTTTTTGACTCCAACTAATATTCCACTACTTATCCACTTATCCACTTTTTGGGTAGTAGGTGTAGTAGAAAACCAGTAAAATTGAAGTATTTAAGTTGGTCGTTTGTTAGATTTGCTTCCTGTATGAAAAATATATCGATATTATAGTCAAATACAATTTTATTCAGTTCTACTCTTTTTGTTTGCATGAGACCACCCGCATTCCATTGTAGAAGTCTGATGTTAGATCTTCTATTAATATAATGTTTTTGTTCTCGAGAAGTAGTCCCCGCCCGGAGATCCGAATGGGGGACTATTTTAACTCCGGAACATTTTACCCCTCGAGTCATATTGCATAAATATTGAAGAGACTTAGCAATAAATGTAACCGCTTTTTAGAGAGTACCATATTTTTATGTTTTGGCAGTCACATCGCTCTCTCACAACCCCCAGAATGTCTGGAGGACCACACCTGTCATTGGTTTACGGGTCTCACCGACCTGACCGGGAGAATTATCAAAATAAATTTCAAAATAATTATTTGGCAATCCTTAGTGGAAAAATGAGAGCAAAAACTTTGAAACTGAAACACAAATTGGAAAAATTAATAAATGTATCACCAAAATTTACACGAAAAAATATTATACAGAAATTAAAATGCAAAATGAAAACAGAGAGGGTTCACGTACAAACGTACGTTCAAACACGGCACAAAATGGCGGAACTACAAAAACTTATTTACAAAACTTTGAGAATGTGGTTAATCTTTCTGATCATGAATTCTCCAAAGAAGAAATTAATCTTTTAGATCAAGGTTTAAAAACGTGCGTCCATTTTTCTACGGAAATTGAAGATTATGTAGCAGACATAAATATTTCAACACAGTGTTTACCATTATCTACACAAAATTTGGTAAAATCCCAGTGCAAAAGGATTTTAGAAGAATTAAAATACAGATCAAGTTACAAAAATAAACGAAATCTTATCCATTCTTTAAAACATAAAAACGTAGTATACACAAAGGCAGACAAACGGAACAAAATAGTAATAATGAATAAATCAAATTACATAGAAAAAATGGAAACAATGCTAAATGATAGTAACTACGAAAAAATCAGCAAAAACCCGCTAACCACTTGTGTTCAAACCTTTGAAAAAACTATACAAAATTCAAGCATAATACCAAACAAATATGCAATTAAACCAAATAATCCAACCGTACCCAGAATCTATGGTTTACCCAAAATACACAAGCCAGACATTACCATGAGACCCATAATTAGCAGCATAGATTCACCAACTTACAAACTGGCAAAATGGCTATCTAATAAATTTAATTCATTTCCTAAATTTGAAAGTTTAAGCATACGAAACAGTTATGAACTAATAGAACACATCAAAGACTTCAAATTAACAGAAGAGGACACCCTTGTCTCCTTTGACGTAAAGTCACTATTTCCCAGTATACCAATAGAAAAGCTCCCATCACTGATCAAAAATTGGCTCAAATCACTTGGAATGTCATCGTCAGAAATTGCAGAATACATAGAACTCACCAAATTATGCACAGAACAAAATTTCTTCCAGTTCCAAACAAAGTATTTCCGCCAACTTCAGGTTTAGCAATGGGCAACCCTCTCTCGCCATTCTTAGCAGATATTTACATGAGTTCATTGGAAATAAGGATCACAAAAGGTTTCCCGTGGATGTTCAAACTCTGGCAGCGATATGTGGATGACATATTTGCAATAGTTCCAAAAAGACACATCAGTGACGCATTAAAACTTCTGAACATACAGGACAAAAGTATAAATTTCACAGTGGAAGTAGAAAAAGATAATAAATTACCATTTTTAGATCTAAAATTAATCAAAAACAAGGATAGAATAAATTTCGGTATTCACAGAAAACCAACGAAGACAGACAACTACATAAAAGCGAATAGTTACAATCCAAGAAGCCACAAACAAGCAATTTTCAATAGTTTAACACATAGATTGGTGAACATCCCTCTGTCAGCAGAAGAATATAAAACAGAATATTACAAAATAATTGAAATAGCACAAAAAAAACCGCTTTCCCAAAGAATTAGTAGATAAAAAGGTAAAACAAGCAGAAAAGAAAAAATTATTAAAAGAAACTACAACTCTCACAGCAGCAAAAACAAAAATGATATTCAAAAAATTCACATATCATCCATAGGCCTTTGATAAATTTAAAAAGGTGTTCAAGGAATACAACATTGAGCTAGCAGCAGTAAACCATTACTCCATAAAAAACCTACTACTTTCAAACATCAAAGATGCTATTCCACCTAACAAAAAATCTGGCATATACCAAATTGAATGCAGTGATTCTAATGAAATATACATCGGGAAAACCAAAAGAAATTTAGAAATTAGATCCAAGGAACATTAAGAGTAAACAATTAGAAAAATCAGTGGTTGCATTTCACTTTTGGACAAAAAATCATGACATAAAGCTAGAACCGAAACTTCTCAAACACATAACCGGAAAACAAGAACTGTCCACATGGGAACAAATCTTTACTTTAAAAAATAGAAACCGAGTATTTAATTTCGACATTCCTCAGAGAGACATTTTCAGTAAGTTCATTGAACCGCCACCAGAAGAAACACCAGAAGAAGCATCACCATCTGCACCATGAAACACCATGGAAACCCAGTTATTGTCAGGTTGATAATGGAGGAAAGTTAACCTTCGAAACGCGTCCTGGAAAAATATGTTGTAAGTGTTGTTCAGTGTTATTAATTAACTCACCTTTTAAATTAAAAAAAGCTGACTTATTTTAGCTGCCTGGTGCAGGATGGGAAATACATCACATTTTAAGCAACTTGCTTTCTCTCTTGCATTACGAGATATTGTACATGGATGTGGCAGTATTCTATAAAATTTATGTCTCCATACTTAGCACCCATTCTAATGAGTTCTTGGATTAGGTCCTTAAAGTCTGAACAGCCTACTGCTTCGAAAGGGCGTATATTATGAGCACACATTTGCATACAACACTCAGTAATTCTTTCCCTATCTTCCTTCGTAATTTCTTGTTCTACAGTTTGTGATATAAGGCATTTGTGTCGCAGTAAACTGGATGTACCTGATTTGAATGATAGAATGCCATCACACTTCGTACACTGTGCGTACTGCACTGTTTGTTCTCCTTCAGCAGTAACAATTTCCTTAAAATATGTCCATACCTTGCTTCTTCCTTCTCTGCTTCTTGTAATGTACACACCTTTGACTAGATTTTGCTTAACTGTTTCCATTACAAATTGTTCCATAGGTTTGGAAGTCATGCAGTTGATGTTCACAGTGCAACTGTCAGTAGCAGTTTACTCCAGGTCGGTGGGACACTAGTCCGCTTGGGTTTCTAAACAGGACTGTTTAGTAAGTAAGTAAGCAGTGGGGTTTCCGGGCCCGTCGACAACTAGGTCATTAGGGCCTGAGGACTGTTTAGAGTTTACGTGAATAACACTGCAGCCATGCGTGTGAGTGAGGGCTGCAAGGTCGACAGTCATTGCGGTGCACAAACCCACTCATGAAAGCAAACAGTTATGGGCAGGCCTAAACCAGGATTTGCCAGTGTCTGCTGGCAACCCACCAACTTGGTGTGCTGATAGAAAACTGATTGAATGTATGAACCTTTACATAATTTAAGTACCCTGATTTATATCATAAATGAAATAACATGTATAAATATAAGGAGTGAAATATACATTCATCACACAGTACATGTTATTATCTCAGAAAAATACTTTTGCTGAAGAAAGGGCTGTTCCAATCAAAGATAATCTTCAATGTTTTCTGGATGTTTTCAGGTTATTGCTGGAATTACTGCTGAATATATAGAAAACAACAAAGTGTCTCCCTAAACTTCATGGTAAAGTAAGTTTTCATTTAAACCTCATGGTAAACTTTAACTTAATGAACAGAAACATCTTTGCTGCATCTAATGAACAAAGTTGAGCAATGATGAACTAATAAATACCTTTATAATATCAGCTTGTTTAATATTTCTTGACATGTTTCTACTACCAGTCACACTAGCTTGTTATATTTATTCATGTCTGGAGCAGCAACCAGTGCATCTAGAACCAGCATATGGTAACATGAGACCTCTTATGATATGAGTGTCAATAAATTAAAACCGTGTTTTCAAATACTGGAAGCTGATGACAGTGTTGTTGGAATCAAATTAAAAGTAGAAAATGGGTCTATTAATAACATAAAACCACACTCACGTTTTAAATTTCCCAGAACTAACGGATCTCTTCACGAGTTCATTGGAAATAAGTATCACCAAAGGCTTCCCTAGGCTATTAAAAATCCGGTAACAGTAGGTGTGTAATGATATTTTTGCAATGGCATCAAAGAAACACACTGAAGATACACCAAACCAGTTAAATCTACAATAAAAAACATACAATTCATATCAGAAACAGAGAAGTCCGATAATGGTCATCTTTAGACTTAAAAATCACAAAAAATACAAACAGAATAAGCTTTGGGATCTACTGAAAATCAATAGCCACAACCCAAGATGCACAAACAGGCAGCTTTCAACAGTTTAATGCACAGGTATGTGAACATACCACTTTCAGCACAAGAATACAAAGCAGAATATAACAAAATCATTGAAATTTGCAGAAATAAATGTATTCCAAGAATCTTTGACAAAACAAAAAAGGAAACATAGCACAAAGAAAAACTGTTAATAGAAACAATCACACTCAACAGAAAAAAGAGAAGCTGTCCCTCAAAAAGTTCATATGGCATCCACAGATATTTGACAAATTAAAAAGGATTTTCAGAGTATACAATATCCAATCAACAAATGCACAGCAAAAAATGTACTTGGCTTTACCAATAAGGACAGTTTCCCTTCAAATAGAAAATCTGGAATATATCAAACAGAATGCACTAACTGCAACCAGATTTATATAGGAAAAACAAAGAGGAACTTGGAAACAAGGGCCAAAGAACATTTCAGATGTATAAAGCACAACACCTAGAAAAATTTCCAGTTGGAAGGAAAATCATGACAATAATCCGGAACCAAAACTGAATACACATAACAGGAAACCACTAATTGTCAACATGGGAACATGTGCTTTTTCAATCTTACAACACGTCTACACTTAATTCACTTGTGGTAATAGCTGACTGTTAATGTAAATACCAAACATGAGTTTTAAATAATTGGCATAAAGTGATCTTGTGGTATTTATGTTCATTTCAAATCAAATCCTGCCACTTTAACAAACCTCATACTTGTCACTCACAAACAGAGGAAAACTCTGTTGCCTTTGGAAATAAACCCAGATCTAAAATAACGTGTCAAAATACTATTAATTATATTTAAACATTTTATATTTTAACATTTTTAGAAACCACTTTGATTTAAAATGTTGCATACTGAAAACACACAGAACTCGCTTGCTATAAATATATAAATAAACAAGGAAATTACATATTCATACAAGAATTTTTTGTTTTCACATCTTAGTATACCTTTCTTCTATATGTAATACTTCTCTTGAATCTCTTAATGGTGACACTAAATTCCTCTGCTTCCATCCATTTCTGAAGTTTACGGCATGAACCCTTAACACCTTACATTTATCCCCTGTTTGTCTTTCATAACTTACATGACGTCTTTTGAATATTTGGTTGTTTTATGGTTAGTTGATGCTTAACAGTTTCTCTTTTCAGGCTATGGGCAGTTTTGCTTTTCTCATCAGATAATTATGAAACATATATTCTCATCCGCAGTTAAAGAGTATAGGACTCTTAAATTTGCCATGAACTCCCATAGCATACAAACCTTGCCTTGATTTGTAATGCATTATATTTTTCGAATTCTCTCAAGTATTCTGAATACGTTTTACATAATTTACCACTTTTGAAACATAGAATGACCACCATCCATTATTCAAATTGTTAAGTTTGTTTTCCAGAAGAACAGTTAGGAAATTCAATACTAACTTTGAAACAGATGTAGATAAATTGTGCTATCCACATTGAAAAACATTTTTCTGTATTTGGATTCCGAGTTCCTTTTATCAGAGAGGATTCACACAATCTCTCGAGACATTTAGTATGTACATTTAAAGCTGATTAGATCCAATATGCCAGTTATTCCACAAGATAATTGTACCCTTTCAATAGCTAAGATATATCTTGCATCAACAATCAGTTTAAGATACACAAAAGCAAAACTACTACTTTACAAAATAACTCAAGTAGGCTACACCCTGGCAGAGTAGTTAGACTGCTCTCCTCTCACCAAGGTAGCCCAGGTTCGATCCCAGCCAACCAAATGTGGAATATGTGGTAGACAAAATGACATTGGGTGGGTTTTCTTCAGGTTCTCGTTTCCCCCACCATTCAGTCCACCAACTGCTTCATCAACACCTTTCCTTTCATCCATCTTGCCCTCATTTCATATCATCTCCTTCCTCACTTTCATTACAGGCTACAGGCTGATACACAGTTTGACTCTGCTCCTTGACAGGTATCTGACCACAGGCATCCACTTGTAAGTCCTGGAGCATGTAAGTCCTTCATACGAGGAGGATAATCAGAGAAAGAAAAACATGCATGCCTGACTCACATCCTCTCTCTCCAAATTCTTCCTTTAAACACTCCAAAAACAAGGGGACCAAAATATGAGAAAACCTAAGAGCTGTGTCTGCATACATATAAGAATGTGATTAACAAAATATCACATTAAGTTTAATTATAACATCTCTGCTGTAACCTCATTGACTAAGCAAGCAAGGACTGCTATCAAAGCAAACTATTTTCTTTATGGAAAGAACCTGAGACTAATGACTTATGAACAGGGCCCGAATGTATATGAATGTATATGTTACAAATATGCAAGCATTTCTAACCGAAAAAAATCAGAAAATATGATGATAAATATGACCTAAAATTTTTTGGGCATACTTTTGAAATCTTCAAAATTTTAATGCTGTTAGAATTAATATTATATTGAAAATCTACCTTAAAAATCCTGCACACTCAATAATAAATATTTATTTTAGTAATACATTTTTCACCAGTTCAAGGGCATCACAGAGTTTAACACCTTCTTCCTGTAGTTGTATGATTGTTGTTGAAATTTGACTTGGTATAAGTGAGATCTCCAGCCAGTGTGGTACTTGAAAACAACACCTTGGCAGATTTTATGGAGGAAGTTTCACCTTTGTTGAATGCATTAACAAGATTTTGGATAGCATTGTAATACAGTAGTAGTTTGCAGCATTACGCCATGTTCCCCAACGTGTGAGGCATTGGCACAGCAGGAACCATTTCCATGAATTTCTGCACCTGTAGTGGAGCTTTGACGAAAATTTGTTTCACTGTTGATACTAATTTGTCCATATCATGATACTTTTCACGAATTTCTTCCACAACTCTATTTAATGCACATGCAATGTATGCCACATGTACCACTGCTGCAGACCTTTTCCAGCTTTCACCATATAGGGAGTTGCATCTATGACTAGAAGTAAAACATTTTCTTTCTTTAAAATTCATCACATTGTAGAAGGTAATAGCAACTTGAGTGGTTAGTCCTGTCCAATGCTTAACAGGAAATGACAAATTTATCTCCCGCTCGGTCTTCCCTTAAAACACTAATGAACTGAGAGTATTTGCGATAACACACATACAATGAAATCTGTCCGGTAAATGAAGGCTGATTGTATACCTGCCGTCAGGTATCTTAAGAGACTGAGAATTTTAATTACGGAAGCATTTGATCTTGGCAGAAAGCCCGACAACAGCCGTACTAAACTGTTTTCTTTGTGTCTGTCGCTTCATATGCATCTGTTTCTTTCTATACAGCTTATTCTGCAAATTCACAGAAACATAAATTTCTAAGAAAGATAATTTTAAGAAATATTATAGACAACAATTAGATGTGAAAAAACAGTCTTTGAGATGACTGCAGGCACATATGGAACAGAAATACGAAAATATGACTATAACACAAAAATTTAAGAGAAAATATGACTATGATATGAAAAATTACAAAAAAACGTTAAAAAAACCAAAATATGACTTTCATTACATAATTTTAATAATCATAGATAAAATTGTGTTTTGCTTATATTTTCCATAGAAAAAAACTACAAACATGTTATAAACATCTGGGCCCTGCTTATGAACATTATTCAAATTCTGTCTGATCTTAGCTGACCTGACTGTGTAAAACTGTGGTACCCTGGAGCTGTTTGGTACCTATGAAGTCCTGCTGATTAGCAGACTATACTAATCTACATGAAGAAAATTTTCAGATAATGCTTCCGTCAAAGTTTCAGATATTCAGAGTTGGCTGGGTAGAGCTTAAGCTTAATTGGCACATAAGCCACCAATAACCCCCCACCCTGGTGACACTGCTGCTCCCGTATCTCTTCACACATTTTTCTACTTAGTACAATCACATTTATAGAATCAATGGTAATCTTAGCAATTTAATATTCTGAATATAACACAAACATATCTGTTCTGTTTCTTTATGAGATTTAGGTAAAATTACTTCAAAACCCCCTCACCGCAGCAGTAATGTAAGTAGATCCTTTAGATATGTTAAATAACTCACTTTAATTATACGGATGCTTAGTCAGGATGCATGTATGAATTCTATCAAATTAACACACATGAGCTCATTTAGGAATTATAGGATCAGTGTTTAAACATAACCAAACTTTCAATGGTTGAACTTCTGGATAAATGTGGCAATTCAACAATCATACAGTAGCATGCTTTCTTTCTACTTCTAAACCCCATTCAGATGCCCAAATTTAGGTATATCATGCCAGTTTCTCAGGCATTCATTCATCATATATGGAAATCTTTAGAGTGGATTCCATTTAGGAAGGCCTATGGATGCTCCACACCTTTCCTCTCTCCCAACTGAAACTAAGAACATCACCTTCATAAATGAAGATCACTTTAATAGATTCTTCATGGGCCATCAGACAGTCTGACTTGTTTGAAGTTGAAAGAAAAAGAATAAATTTCTTATAAATTATATTTCTTATAAATTTATCTGCAGCAACTTGCAGGTGCTGATACAAGCTGACTGCAACTATTTTTTATTCTAAAATGTGCACTGTTGACATAACAATTTAGTAGGAATTAATATACTGAAAATGATTGCTTAGAGTGAAATACTACTAAAATTTGTATTATAAAACAAGTTATCCATCACAACATCTGTATTTTCTAATATCCTTCAATTAATACCACATATGGTGTTGAAAATTATCAAGCTCAAATGTTAACACAAAAGGCTTTTATGATTGGTCCAACCATTCCAAGAACCATTTTATCATGCACAATACAATTTAACAAAGCCAACACTTTTATAATTTCTTATACAAAAACTTGCCATGAGCAGTAGACATTACATAAACCCTTGTTTTGTCTACCTTGTGGATAATCCAAAATCAGTTATTAAGCACACATTCTTAGCTACTTCTTGTTCAAATAGGATTGGAGAGCTTAAAAAGGCTGCTTTGAACATTGCAGACTTTGCTGAATGGTGAAAAGAAGTATAACTTTAATTTTGCACATATAAGCACATAACTAAATTAGGTTTTCTACAAAACAGAAATATGAGTTATCCCCAAAAGATGAAATCATGATTTGTAACTCATATCTAGACCTCCTTAATAAGCAGGCATCGGAATGTTTCAGCAGTCAGCTTCAAGTTATCTATTCTCTAAACAACGCAAAGAATAAAATAACAGGCTGAATGATCACTAAGCAAATGGTTTAGGTACTGAAGTATAAGTCATAAGAGGGATATCATTTTCTACTGTCCAGTTCCAGCAGTTAACTTTAATTCTGGATTTAAAGCTAGAGTTTTCCGATGCCTGTTAGTAAGTGATACATCATAACTTATCCTTCTGTGGATCCTATAGTGAGTTAGGCCAGCTTAAGTGAGCTAGTCTAATCTAGTATGAATTTATTTTATTAAATAATAGCTTCTTGAGGGGTGTTTGAACAACTGATTTTGCCATTCTCACTCACCCTTCCCACAGAGTATTCATCAGTCATGATAAGAGAAAGCAAAGGAGCATTTTTAACATTTTTTTTCTCCACAATTTTCTTATATAATGGAAAATAAAATAGTAATTATAACTCCAGTGGACTGTTCATACAGCTTCAAAAAACAAATTCATATGAGTGGGCATTTTTGTGAGTGTTTGTAAGGAGTTCAAGTTATTTCTCCACAATGACAGTACATCACCCACTCAGTATAACATTAATACACTTATTTATCTCTGATGACTGAATGAGTGAGTGAGTGAGTGAGTGAGTGAGTGAGTGAGTGAGTGAGTGAGTGAGTGAGTGAGTGAGTGAGTGAGTGAGTGAGTGAGTGAGTGAGTGAGTGAGTGAGTGAGTGAGTGAAACATGTTTTACTTGCACATCCTATTGAATATATTAACCTCTATCACCCTATACCAAGAAAGAAGAGAAAAATATCCATACTATTTATTTACTCAGCACGTATAATATGCACTTGTTAATAAACCATGCCAAAGAAATTGAACATAAATAAGGTTTATGGCAGGACTAGGTATATGTCTTACATGTTTCTTTTTTTACTTCAATGTGCCAATAGCAATAAATTTGAAAAATAAGTTTTCCAAATCAGTGATTTATTCATCAATATGTCACAAGTAACTATGGTAGAGTTTTGGCAATGGAACAACTCTTTGATTCCTGAGCAAGTTACGCAATGAAGATGAATTATATATATTTTTTTTCTTTCTTTCTTTTAACAATAACAAAAGTTGAGGGTGGCTCGGGCTATGAGAATATTCTCACAGGATATTCTTCTTTAATGCTTTATCCCTTTCTGATTACTCTAGCTTGTTTCAATTAATCTTAACTGCAGGTTAATACAACTCCATGCTTACACACAAAACATAACTACAACAATAAACAAGCAAACAAACTTTTCTTTTAAGAAAAGCTAGAACACAATCTATTAATGTATAACATTTAAAAATTAGCAACAATTTTTAAATGCTGTTGGAGATCTTAAATTATTTATGGTGTTATGAAAATTGTTGTATTACTTCCACATTTTTGACATTAATAACCCCACACAATAAATTTACTCTAAAATGGATATATGGCAGTGAACTCCAGGTGTCCAAATGAATTACTGTATTTTCATATGAAACGTACCTGTCAAAACCATACACTTCAGTACACAAAGCGTACTATTCCATTTCATACTGTAGTCCCATGTAAAAAAGTTCATGAAACATCTAATATTTCATGAAATGCTATTATACTTGATTTAATCAGTACATTACTAAGGCCGCATTTATACAGCTTGTTAATAAAACAGTCACACATAAGACATGCTGTAATCATTGTACAAATCTTGACAATGGCAAGAGTTCAGTTTACAGTACAGTTGTCCTTTGTGTGACACATTGTTTTTCACAATTTAATTGTTAACACTTTATGCAAGCACTTTTAACAGGCTGCAGCTGTGAATTCAAGTACATTAGGAATTCTGCTATTTGTGAGATCATCACCCTCATATAGTTAAGTTTACTATAAAAATTGATATTCTAATCTGTATGACGAACTTATGAAAATATTAAAGAAGGTAAAGAATAATACCAAGTAATCAAATGCTGCAAATTATGCCTATTCTTTATTTCAATATAGTTAACATAGTGTTTGTATTAATGTCTTTGGAGTATTTTCCTTTTGTTTTTTTGTATGTTAATACAATTCTTATGTTTCTATTTCATATGAGGGAAACTGTGAAGTAGTTTTCTTACAAAACATAATAAATTTTTTAAGTATTCATCACTTTCGTTTCCTTATTGACTGCGAATAAGGTGAAGGAAAGTTTGCAGTAGAACTCGATGTGTCTTGACTGCTTGAACAAGGGGGTAAATGGTACAATGCTGAGGGCCCTGGTGCTGTCTGATCCCACCAATGTACCACTGAAGTATGTGGTGAAACTGAGTGCAGAGGTGGCACCACATAAGTCTGAGGCATGTATGAGGTTGATGGAGTTGGGAAAGACTGATGAAGCACTGGCGGAGGTGGTAGTACTATTGTAGGAGGTGGGTGTGTTGAATGGTGCAGAGGTACACTTGGAGGTGGGGTACTCCAGAGCACTGCACCACTACTGGGGCCAGAAGGGCCCCACAGTATCTGCTAGCACCGTCGGTTACGCCAATGGTTCAAATAGTCTTGATAGCTCACTGATATCTTCTCACTCTGGTAACGTGTCAATTTGATTGTGCGACGTATATCTGGAGTAACTGAACCTTTGTAGCCTCCTTTACGAAGTAAGGAATCAATTGTCTGAATCTGATCCCACCCTGAAGAAGGAAACAAGAGGTTTTTTCTTTTACTTTTAAGAACCAGTTTATGTCACTCTTGTAATATGTAAAATGTGTTTAGTTATACCTTGCTCAGGTGCCACTTCTGGAAGATAGGTAGCCGTACGTTTACTACCCTTTTCATTATGGAATTCTATTCGAATTCCATGTACACCTACTTCCCAGTCCAAGTAGTCCGATCCATCCTCAAAATGGCGCAGGATTGACACAGAAACATGAAGCTTTGAGAATTCATCACGAGTGATTGGACTGAAGCGAGAATCCTTGAAAGCACTTTAACATAAAACAAACACAAAATAATGGTGTTAATAGATGCCACACATTCCATTTTTTGAGAACAAAAGAATTTTATGTCTGTTTTTTCAACTATGTGAACTTTAAGCTCATAAAAGCAAAATACACAAATTTTAATGATGGAAGGGACTTTAAAATTAAAAACATAATTAAGAAAAGTATTGGCTATTTTCTCTGTATACATTTTAAGCAATTACAAGAGAATTATTACGTGAACTTATTTCCTTGTGCAGCTAGATTTCAATATGCATGCTGATATATTTGTGGACATTTTACATTAAGGTAACTACTATAATGCTACCAAAGTAAAATATTACCAATAAACTATGATATACTGGGAATAGCACTGTATATGGCCTGTAACTGCCAGAAGACATTTTCCTTATTTGAAGTATAAAGCAGTCAGCTATTACTTGATATTGTTTCAGTATCAGTAGACCTAATTGTTTCAAGTACTATAGTTCACAAAAGTACATACCCAACTTCAGTGAGACCTGCGCAAAGGGTCACCTAGTTCTCAGGCATTCTTGTATGGATGGTGAGAGAATTAAATTAGCCATATGCTTCCATTGCTGCTCAGATGGCAGCCATGGGCTCACCTCTAAGTTTTGGAAAGCAATGTTTCAGCAATCCTTCTACCTTAAGGGGCAAATATTGCAAATTTAACTTCAGTGCACCTGTAGAAAGCATTCTTATTCTGTTTCCATTGAATAATGATGATGATGATGATGATGATGATGATGATGATGATGATGATGATGATGATGATAAGTATTTCCGGGGAAGGCCGCATCTTGGTTATGTTGTTGTTGCCAACGTTTCACCCTACTATGTAGAGCTTCTTCAGGGCTAATGCTTTCTTTGGCAGCACCGCAGGAACTGTGCTGTCTCTTCAACTTCTCGCTTATTTATATCTTGGCCGTAGAGGTTAGAGCCAGCCCTCTCGTTCTCATTGGCTGATGGTCCGCCAATCCTCGCGTTCTTATCAATGTTTGCCAAATAGTGTGGAGATGTCTTCCATTATCCCTGTTGATACTTTCCTTTAATTTAAGTATTTCTATGCCTTCTCTGGCCATTCTATATGTAAAATGGTCAGAGTTAACTAATAACTGTATTTGATCGAAATCTATATGGTGCTTCATGGATATGGCATGTTCAGCCAATGCTGATTTTTCGGGTTGGTTTAGTTTTAAACTTCTGATATGTTCTTGCTGTCTGATTTTTACTGATCTGCCTGTCTGCCCTATATATGCCACTCCGCAATCAGTCGATTTTGTATACACCGACGTTGTTCAAGGGGTCTTGTTTGTCTTAGATACGTAGACGATACATTAGTAATCTGGCCACACGGTAAAAGCACGATTCCAGACTTCTTAGACCATTTAAACAGCATGCATAAAAATATCCAATTCACAATGGAAATAGAGAATAACGGAAAACTGCCCTTCCTGGATGTTCTAATTCAACAGAAACAAAATAAGTTAACATTTTCAGTATATCGGAAGCCCATGCACACAGACAGATACTTGGATGCTTCATCCCACCATCCCCCAGCTATTAAACGAGCATTGGCCAACACACTTTTACACAGAGCCAACCGTATTTGCGATCTGGAGAACTTACAAGAGGAATTAAATTACTTACAATATGCCCTAGAAGCAAATGGATATTCAAAAAGACAAATACAAAATTTGCACATAAGCAACAAGAGGCTCACAGAATCAAACCATACAGGAAACAAAAGGGACAAGGATAAAAACACAGCATGGCTACCTTATGTAAAAGGAACGACCGACAAAATACAAAAATACTATTAAAACACAACATCAAAACCAGATATAAACCCACTAAGAAACTCAGATCGTTTTTACGTCCGGTTACAGACAAACAAGACCCCTTGAACAACGCCGGTGTATACAAAATCGACTGTGATTGCGGAGTGGCATATATAGGGCAGACAGGCAGATCAATAAAAATCAGACAGCAAGAACATATCAGAAGTTTAGAACTAAACCAACCCGAAAAATCAGCATTGCCTGAACATGCCATATCCATGAAGCACCATATAGATTTCGACCAAATACAATTATTAGTTAACTCTGACCATTTTACATATAGAATGGCCAGAGAAGGCATAGAAATATTTAAATTAAAGGAAAGTATCAACAGGGATAATGGAAGGCATCTCCACACAATTTGGCAAACATTGATAAGAACGCGAGGATTGGTGGACCATCAGTCAATGAGAACGAGAGGGCCGGCTCTAACCTCTATGGCCAAGATATAAATAAGTGAGAAGTTGAAGAGACAGCACAGTTCCTGCGGTGCTGCCAAAGAAAGCATTAGCCCTGAAGAAGCTCTACATAGTAGGGTGAAATGTTGGCAACAACAACACAACCAAGATGCGGCCTTCCCCGGAAATAATTATCATTATTATGGACACTGGCCGCCGAATCTTACGTAAGTTATTAAACTATTCCTATGTTGGGTGCTAGGTTCACAAACATAAGCTCAAATATTAACAGCTGGTTGCTTGTGTGGGACAGCTGGACTGGCTGAAGCGTGTTACTGCACATTAGTGCTGGTGATCTAACCCTAAATTGAATCCTATTTAACAGGTCTTTTGTTTTACTCCATTTTTTCTGTCATAATGGGAACATCATTATTTGTATAACCAGTGGGACATATGAAATTATACAAATTAATGGAATCTACATACTTCTGATAAAGCTGCTCCAATAGAGAAGTAAATTAACTAGGTATTTTTCTTCTGCATAGCCTTGTAACTTTTCCCGCTGTCTTATGAATAATGCAATATGATTGCAATTTTACTACTGAATGCTTTATAAGATATTACTATTAGGTATTTAGAATTGCTAAAAAATAAAACAGAGAGTATGTTTACCTTAACTCACAATCATTCCTCCCAAAATTAACAATATTTTACTTCAATATCCACATTCAAAGGCATATCTCTATAAACCTAGTAGACCATTCCCTGTTAATGCTCACACTGGCTACAAGGGTATAGGGAAACTCTTAGCTGTGTTAGAGCATCTTGACAAACAAGCCGCAACTTATGAAAATAATTATTTTAGAAATTTTTAGCAAACTCATGTTAATTGCATTTCGTTATGGTTAATCATGCAGCAGACGGCACAAATGCCACGCTAAGTGAGAATAAGACGCAGAGTACTTATGGAAAGCAAATGAATTTAACATATTACATATCACAGAAAAGTGTTAATAGTATAAAATGTGGTTTTAATGGTCATAACATATATTTTTCTAACATTTGGATGCCAGTGAATAAAGTTATGATACATTAAACGTCACACAATGCAGTCAATAATTACTTCAACATAAAGCAACCTTTGGACCTAGCAGTGTTGCCCTTTTGTTTATTTCCAAACACTACACAATGTTGCCATGTCCCCATTAGATCCATTTCTACAAGTGTGTCTTTATACTGATTTTCCATTCCTGATAAAAAGCTATAGAGATTAAAAGAAAATAAGCTTGCGGGAGGCAGGCATCCAACCACGACTAGTTAGCGGTTCTGAATTCTGCAGATATTGAGTTATCTTGGCTATTGCTCACTTTTTCAGGCATTCACGTGCCCGCCTCTGTAGCGTGATGGTTAGCGTGTCTGCCTCATGTTCAAGAGGTCACGAGTTTGAATCTCGCTTAGGGTAAGTAATCCAAATAAGGTTTTTCCCCCCGAGGTTTTACCTTATTCTGAGAAGACGAACGTCGAGTAACTTAAAGCTCTATGGACCTCGGGCTCACTTGAGTATCATTTCACCCATTTCAATCACTCACTGCATTCACACTGTATTTATATGATATTAAGTTTTATTCTTACTAACTTCTTCTTTCCCTGATTACCCTCCCCTTATGTAGGACTTACACCCCCTAGGACTTACAAGCCAATGCCTAAGGTCAGACGTCTGTCGGGGAGCAGAGGGACCTCTGGACCAGACAGAGTGAAGACCTGGAAGCAGGTGGTCAGCCAAGCACCAGATATGATAGTGAGGAAGAGGATGATATGAAATGCAGGTGAAATGGATGATTGGAAGGGTGATAATGGAGCAGTTGGTGGAATGAATGGCGGGGGAAACCGGAGAACCCGGAGAAAACCTGCCCAGATGCAGCTTCGTCCACCATGAATACCACATGCGAGTCCTGCCTAGGTGGTAGGCGAGCAGTCTAACCACTTGCCTACCACCTTGGCAGCAAATTTCGTTGCAATGAGGTAAGTTAATAGCATACTTAGAAATGGTTTAAAAGTTTTGCTTTTGTTTCTAGGTAGTACATTTATTTAGAGGATAAAAAAAAAAAGACAATTTTTAGAACAAACACGAGTATCGCAGTAGTCAGTTTAAGTTCCTTTAGCTTCTTTTAATTAATGACAGACAAATTATGGTGAAATTCTAATTAGCATTTTTAAGATTTAAAGGAGCTATTAATGTGTCTTGTTTGTTTTTGGTCTTCTGTGCACACAAAGTAGTTACCACAGCACAAAGTTTTCTTTTATTAATGTCTTCTAAACAAGGACCACCAATAATGGCTTTGATTTCATTTTCTACAGAGAATGTTTGTTTCATATCTTCAATTAATGTTTTTTAAAATCTTCACACTCTGAAAGGTTATGTTCATTGCAATTCCTGAAAATTAGAGGAAGCTGTCTTAACAGAGATGCTGTGCTATTTGTTCATAAGTCTTAGAGCTTAGACCAGTCTAAATATTAACACCACAGAAATGACTCATGCTATAACATTGGCGTAATGCACATGATTCCTCACTCATTTACAAAACACGGGTTGAAATGAACATATAATGTTAATTGCTTTGGCTAAACTCTCCTATTGGATATAATAATACTCATGATTCTCTGTTTTGATAACTACATATACCAAGTAACAACTCAGATCTAACAAGACAAATGATTCATTATGAGTGCTCCAAATAAATACATTGAGACATGGCTGAAAACCTGAAAAGACAAGCTTACCGATTCCTTGCAAACATGATTTGATTTTAACCTCCAGTGTCTCTGCAAATCCTTGTCTTCCAGATTGCAGGAGGTTTGAGTCCTGGGACCCCAGGGGACCCAGAAACCTGCAGGGGGGGGGGGGGGGGGGGTGGGAGAAGAGCCAGAGTACGGGCCACCACCGGGGAGCTGTTCAAATATGTAGGTGTTAGGGGCCCTACCCTTTGATGTCTCTCCTTCGGACCACACTTCATATCCTTAACCTCACTACCCCCTCCAGAGAGGTGCCCCATCAAGGGCATAAGCACAAAAGATCTTCTACTGATCGAGGTGCCAAGTCCCCCATCCAAACCCTGTCTATCCGTAACCTCCAATTTACAAAGCAGACATCTTCTGCTACACAAAGTGGAGGATTTGTCTATTAAGTTAATATTACTGAACCATAATACATATTAGATATATCATACCTTCAGTTTAGAATGTCACTGCTGCCTGTAAATTACCATGCCCACACTCCTCCATCACATATGAACCTGAATCTGAAGCACGTTATTTTCAATATGTCTATCAATGGGAACGTGTAATAACTATTACATTGTTTTAATAGTTTCATCTGCATTTTTCATCAATAAAAACAATTAACGAAACCCATATTCCACACTGAACAATGCAATACTCGTTTTTGTTCTTGAAATATTCTATTTTTGTAATACTCTAAATAGATGTAAACCAATATGTAGAAACAAAAATTGCACAACTTTTAAGTCATTTCCAGTGGTGCTAAGCATTTTCCGCGTTGCAATGAAATTTGCTGCCAAGTTAGTAACAATAAAACTTAATATCATATGAATAGGGAATGAATTCCTGAAGTGAGCAATAGCCAAGATGGTAAAGTCATTATCTGCAGAATTTAGAACTGCTAACTTGCGGTTTGATCCTTGCTTCCCACATGATTGTTTTCTGAAACACAAAATTAACAAGCATTTTTAATTCTCTATAGCTTTTTATCAGGAATGGACAATTAGGATAAAGGCACACCTGTAGAAATTGAGTTTAATGGGGACATGGCAACATTGTGTAGTGCTTGGAAATAAAAGGGCAACACTGCTAGGTCCAAAGGTTGCTTTACATTGAAGTAATTGTCAGTTGCATTGTATTCTGTTTAATATATCATTAATTACTTTATTCACTGGCATCCAGATCTTAGAATGGTATATGTTATGACCATTAAAACCACATTCTACACTATTAACGCTTTCCTGTGATATGTAATATATTAAATTAATTTGCTTTCAATAAGTACTCTGCATCTTATTCTCACTTAGCATGGCACTTATGTCATGTACTACATGATTAACCATAAAGGAATGACAAGAGTTTACTAAAAATTTCTAAAATAATTATTTTTGGCTTGTTTGTTGAGACACTAACACAATGAAGATATATAGTTTCCATATATCCTTGTAGCTAGTGTGAGCATTAACAGGGAATAGTCTACTAGGTTTATAGAGATAAACATTTCAATCTGGATATTGAAGTAAAATAGTTAATTTTGGGAGGAATGATTATGAGTTAAAGTAAACATACTCCCTGTTTTATTTTCAGCAATAGTAATTAATATCTTATAAAGTATTCAGTAATAAAATTTCAATCATATTGTAGTGTTAGTAAGACAAGAGGGTAAAATTACTACACTACGAGAAATAAACATAGCCATGTAATTTGCTACTCTAAAGTAGGAGCTTTATCAGAAATAGATTCTATTAATTTGTAGAATTGTATATATTGCACAGGTTATATAAATAATGATGTTCCCGTTAAGACAGAGAAAGATGGGGGAAAAAAAGACACATTAAATAGGATTCAATCTAGGGATAGACCACCACCACCACTGCTGATTTGCAGTAACATGCTTTAGCCAGTTCAGCTATCCCACACACGCAACCAGGTGTTGCTGCTTCAGCTTACTATTCCCAACACTGAAATAGTTTTTACATCTAGTCCACAATTTAATGGAAACAGAGTAAGAATATGTTTTCTACAATGTAGAATGATTGCTGAAATATTGTTTTTCAAAACAACATGGTGAGCCTATGGCTGCCGTCTGAACAGCCAGGAAAGCATGTGACAAATTTAATTCTCATACCATCCATACAAGAACACCTGAGAATTAGGTGACACTTCATGTAGCTCTTGCTGAAGGTGGATATTTACTTTTGTGAAAGGTAATACATCTCACTGATGATATTACAATGTTGCAAACTAACAAGCTTTTAAACATATTAATACGTGCCTGGATGACACATAATCTAAAATGAGATATAATGCATAGTTATCACATTACATTTGTATAAATTATCAAATTTAAGTTAACAAACAACTATGTTTTCTTTTTTGAGCCCTTAATAACTTGCATACTGCTAACTTATATTAAAGTTATATGGTGCAAACAAAGTACAAGTCCACTGATGTCTCAAATTGCCTGATACTCACTTTCAAAACCCACAAGTTGCAACAAGCAGGATCAGACCCATTGATATGCAAATTGATAAACACTTGCATCACAGCAAAATAAGCTGAACAATCATGATGGTTAGTCTAATATTATCAGATGTGTATACATACATATAATGGAAGGGAAGTCATTACATTCCTTCTAACATGTGCTGCATAGAAGCATTACAAACAAAAAAGGTCTAATGGTATTTTGTTCTTTGATCAGGCAATTTAAAAAAAAAAAAAAAAAATAAAAAAAATATAAAATAAGCTTTTTTTTTTATCCAAATTGGATGTGTAATTCCATAAGTGTACAAAAATAAGAGTTTGTAATTTGTAAGATGCGCAGAGTAACTTATTTCTGACATAGCTTCAGTAGTAATTATGGGACATACAGGGTTTTGAAATAATTAATCACTTAAAAGATGCAAAGGAATATTCCGAGCTGCTCTTTCAGACGTGCAGTAAGTCAACAACGTTGTGTTGAGGTTGGTCAGGGAATTGACCTAGTTTGTGGATGTAAACAGTCAGGTGCTTTTGGGTAATGTTTTGGGAGCTAACAATTATGATTGGCTTACACTCGCACAGTAAGCACAGAGGGACAAGGCAGGATATGAGTTTGTTTTCAAGATACACCATTACAGTGTTTATGTACTGAGCTAGGGAAAGTGATCACCCACACAATCTGCAGTGTTGCCAGTTTGTTTTCGACAAAACTAAAATATCTCTGTAGGAAATGGTCAGAGACAAAAACGTAAGATACAAAATGTGTTCCAAATACTGAGATACATATATACTGAGCATTAGGTATTGCTTTGGCCATATGTTAAACAGGGATTCTACATGATGAGTAATAAATATGTCCAATACAATTATCAATAAAAAGCCATTTTGCTGAGAAAAAAAAATTTGTTTCAAATATTTATAGTTATCTAGCTTCTTGATGGATGGGTTTCTTATTTCACTAGGTAACTGTTACACATTCGTTGTGCACACAATGGTGCAGTGCATTTCTACCTTAATTCAAATGAATTAATGTTAAATTGTCATGCACAGTTTAATTTCTAAGAGAGATTTGGCAACATCACATTAACATTAAACTGTTACTAAATTCATTTGAATTGAAATAGACATTACAGCATTTTTCATACAATGTACCCGCGATAGTGAAATAATAAACAATTAATATCCATTCAACAAGAAGCTGTATGGCTCCAAATGTTCCAAATATTTGACACAAAGTATTATTTCTTCGGCAAAACAGTTCTTTATGTGGCACCATGGAAAAGCGATAAGACCGTTCGCATATCACCAAGGTAGCCTGGGTTCAATCCCAGGGACCTGCATGTGGTATTTGTGGTGAATGAAGCAGCATCTGGGCGGGTTTTCTCAGGTTTCACCCGCCACTCATTTCACTAACTGCTCCATTATCACCTCCCCATTCATCCATTTTGCCTGCATTTCATATCATCTTCCTCACTCTCATATCTGGTGCTAGACTGACCACCCAATTCCAGGTCTTCACTCTGTCTGGTCCATAGATTCATCTGCTGCCTGACAGGCAACTGACCCAAGGCAATGGCTTGTAAGTCCTAGGGGGTTTAAGTGTGTAAGTCCTCCATATAGGGAAGGTAATTAGATGAAGAATGGTTCTTTATTGACAATAACTATATTGGACATATTTTTACACTCATTATGTAGGACCTATGGTTAATGTATGGCAGAAGCAGTATCTTCAACCCAGTATATACAAAGTGTTAGGGGTGTGAATGCGCAGACTTCAAAGGCAACTTCCTGACGTTAAACTGAAACATAAGTTCCTGTACCATTTTCCTCTATAGTGCATAGTTTCATAAATAAAAATTAAAACTGGTCATAAGTGTGATTGCAAATATGTCCCCACTCCGTTATCGTCTACTTCTGCAATTAGAACAGTGAGGTAGAGCTACAAAAGATGCGTTATTTATGTCTTTACCATATGTTGCTAAAATGATTCGTTTAGCCACAACATGATATGAAAGGACTGGATTCCAGCGTGTCTACTGGAATGAAGTTGTGGGCATGTGCTTGGCAACCCCGCAACATTAACCTATGAGAAGCGCGGAAAGTGAGAGGATGTTGACAGTACAACTACCCCCACGACATTCGTGCACAACAGCAGGTTCTGTCCGTGCTTCAGGTGCATTAAATGCATTCAGATCTATGGCAGTCTTTACAAATCAAGAGCATTTAGATATGCTTCTTGCTTAGGGCAAAACCGATTGCAACATACGTGAAGCGCAACGCTTGATGATCTTCGCACACATGTGTTTGAAGCAGCCCTAGAGATTGAGCAGAACACAGAAGCTCTAACGAGGGCAGGGCAAAATTGCCTAAGAAGATGCGATGCCTGCATAGATTCTTACGGAGCACATTTTGGACATCTACTGTAAAAGACATCGTGTTAAGTTTGTAGTTATTGACCATTAATAATTTTCTTCTTCTTCTTCTTCTTCTTCTTCTTCTTCTTCTTCTTCTTCTTCTTCTTCTTCTTCCTCCTTCCTTCTTCTTCCTCCTTCCTCCTTCCTTCTTCTTCCTTCTTCTTCCTTCCTCCTTCCTTCTTCTTCCTTCCTCCTTCCTTCTTCTTCCTTCCTTCCTCCTTCCTTCTTCTTCCTTCCTTCTTCCTTCATCTTCCTTCCTTCTTCTTCCTTCCTTCCTCCTTCTTCCTTCCTTCCTCCTTCCTTCCTTCCTCCTTCCTTCTTCTTCCTTCCTTCCTCCTTCCTTCCTTCCTCCTTCCTTCCTTCCTCCTTCCTTCCTCCTTCCTTCTTCTTCCTTCCTTCCTCCTTCCTCCTTCCTTCCTTCCTCCTTCCTTCCTTCTTCCTTCCTTCCTCCTTCCTTCTTCTTCCTTCCTCCTTCCTTCCTTCTTCTTCCTTCCTCCTTCCTTCTTCTTCCTTCCTTCCTCCTTCCTTCTTCTTCCTTCCTTCCTCCTTCCTTCTTCTTCCTTCCTTCCTCCTTCCTTCTTCTTCCTTCCTCCTTTCTTCCTTCTTCTTCTTCTTCTTCCTTCCTCCTTTCTTCCTTCTTCTTCTTCTTCTTCTTCTTCTTCCTTCCTCCTTTCTTCCTTCTTCTTCTTCTTCTTCCTTCCTCCTTTCTTCCTTCTTCTTCTTCTTCCTTCCTCCTTTCTTCCTTCTTCTTCTTCTTCTTCTTCTTCTTCTTCTTCTTCTTCTTCTTCTTCTTCTTCTTCTTCTTCTTCTTCCTTCCTCCTTTCTTCCTTCTTCTTCTTTTTCCTTCCTCCTTTCTTCCTTCTTCTTCTTCTTCTTCTTCTTCTTCTTCTTCTTCTTCTTCTTCTTCTTCCTTCCTCCTTTCTTCCTTCTTCTTCTTCTTCTTCTTCTTCTTCTTCTTCTTCTTCTTCTTCTTCTTCTTCTTCTTCTTCTTCTTCTTCTTCTTCTTCTTCTTCTTCTTCTTCTTCACATCTTAGGCCATCTAGGCTGTTCCGGCTCCAAAGTCATGTTCTTTATAATAGATTTTCCTGTTTAGCAAAAGATGGCTGTTTTTAATTACACAATTACACAAATTAGGTATTTTCATACTTAACATTTGAAATTGCTATCCTTGATCATCTGACTACACCTTATGCATAGCCTCTTACACAGCTATTAGTTTAGTTCTCGTAAATACGATTGAATAGCTTAAAAGCAAACCACCCCAACCCTCATTACTGGCATTAGCTGACAAGAAACACACAGGCACGTGGCGAACCGAATTTCGAGCGCTAGCCTAGTTTAGACCTTCGCCCGTTGCAGGTGTGAACGCATGCCTGGCCGCAAACCAAAACAAAACATTCGGCCTGTGTTGCCACACTGTGCAGATAATGTATTCAATAATGTTTGATTATCTCCTTTAACTTTCAAGATAGATGGAGTTGTTATTGGACTTTATTATTAGTCATATTTGGATCTCCCAGGACGCGAAGTCTGCACACTCATACCCCTAACACCCTGTATATACAGAGTGGAAGTTACTGCTTCAGCCAGAATAACCTGGCTGATATATGCAGATGTAAGAAATATAAAATGCTAAGTTTTGTTTCAGTAGATTTAATCGTTTTGTAAAAATTCCATTTTTTGTCAATGTAAATGACAACGCTGTGCTGTCCACACACACGCCAGCCACCTGTGTTGTACCAGACTGGCATGTGGCTTCCAGGCCAGCACTGCCTCAGTTGTAAACAAAACAGCTGACTGGCATGTGTCTTGCGGCCTCAGTTGTATACAAAAAATTGACTGGCATGTGCTTTGATGTAAACAAAGCACTCGCCCAATACGTCTACCGTACTGCTTGAATGGGCCACTATCTTGGGAGATCGACACGGATCTAAATGTTATTCCGGAAAGGTGCAAATGTAACAAATTATACATTTGTTCAAGTAATAATGAAGATTCAGTTTTCCATGGTTAAGAAAACAGAAAAATGAACAATTGAAATCACACATTTTAGGGTTAAAACAATGCTGACATAAAGGGATACAGATTTTTCTAATACTGGATATTATTATTATTATTATTATTATTATTATTATTATTATTATTATTATTATTATTATTATTATTATTATTATTATTATTATTATTACTATGCGTTATGAGCTAAAACGATAGTATTTGCTCCGTTTCATTCTTCTAAAACAATTGCACTCTTCTGTGTATTATCGGACTGAAATAAAACTGATGGTCTCATCATAAATGACAGCTATCATAACGAAGGCACCTAAATAAGAAGAAAAGCAAAATAAATTGTATTCTTGTTCTCTACAAGTAAGCATGACAGTGATATCCTTAAAAGAAAGTACGCATAATATGGAGTTTCTCTAGGCATATGACAAACCAAATTCGTATCTAATACGGGATTGAAGCGCAGTTAATGTACTCTAAAAGATAATGTTTACAAATACTGTTAAACAAAAAGCACAAGTACGAGTCAGCATTTTGAAATAAATTCCATAATCCAGCCTAAATACATTTATAAGCACTTAAGAACAAGAAATATTAAAAATGTATAGCATGTATGCCGATTATGTGGTGTTTATTTAAGTAATACTAAAGTATTACTTAATTGAAGTTCTTAACATTGAGTTGCATTTCATTTCACAGGAAACAATATTTTTGTTTGTTTTGCTTTTGTACTGTATTTTTTTTTTTTTTTTTTGAAAGGCGAAAAACAGAAGAAATGTTGGAGAGAAAGAGTGGCTTATTTCGCCAGATAAGAGAATAGGAAGAATTGGAACATCATGCTTTATTTACGTGATCTCATTGTTACATTTTTTTAAATTTTATTTTGTATCTCTTTATTTGTTATTCTTAAGGGTAATTTCCCCCCTGAAATTAATAGCACCATGACTAAGTCCTTCCTTGACATTAACAGGTTCATGCTTGCAAGTTAAATTCTTTCGTATTGCAGGCAATTGTACTTTGACCCTTCCTTCTTCCACCGAACTTCACACTGTTAAGTTGTTGTTGTTGTAGTGTTTAACGCCCGCTTTTACTACTACGGCACCGCAGGCGGTGACACTGATGATACATGGGATGAAGATGGAGCACCGGTGGAATGAGATGGCGGGGGAAACCGGAGCACCCGGAGAAAACCCGCCCTGACGCCGCTTCGTCCACCACGAATACCACATGCGGGTCCCTGGGATCGAACCCGGGCCACCTAGGTGGTAGGCGAGCGCGCTAACCGCTCGGCCACGGCGCCGCCACACTGTTAAGCAATACCTCCCCCAACAAGCAGACAGTCGTATTTATTGTGAGAACATACGACAAGTGCATTTGGAGCGACCTATGATGTTGCCATATTTCGCATAGAAATTAAACTTGGCATGACATTTTAACATTAAATTGTAGCTTAATTCATTCGAATTAAGATAAAAAGGTATTATAGCGTTCTTCATATGTTTGTGCGACAGTAAGTGAAATCATAAACCATCTATATCCATTCATCAAGAAGCTAGATGGCTCCAAATGTTTGACACAATTTTTTTTTTTTTTTTTTGGCAAAACGGTTCTTTATTGACAAAAATTGTATTGGACATATTTGTTACACTTATCATGTAGAATCCCTGGTTAATGTCTGGCCGAAGCAGTACCTTCCACCCTGTACATGTAGACACATGCACACAACCCTCCACACACACGCACACACGCACGCACGCACGCACACAGGTAATAAGTATGGTGAAAGAAATGAAGACATTGTAGTTTCCCTTCAGGTTGAACAAAGATGTTAGAAATCAAGAAATAACACACAATTCATGCTTCTTCACTGTATGAAAAAGAAAACCCATGTTCACTAACTTATTGTTTAGCCTTTCAGAAGTGGGGAAGTTGTTTTCATTACAAAGTATAAAGCATCAATTCCATTTATCTTACCATTTATTCACTTTTAACATCTTAACTAAACCTAACAGCAAACAATGTTGTCTGTTTGTCCATCATATTGTATTTCCATTGTTTACCATTACAGAAGAGGGTAATTTATTTTCAAAAGCCCTTCACATTGCAGGCAAAGAAATTAATAAACACAATAGCCTAGGAATAAACAGAAATCTTAGTCATATCATCTGGTGCATGTACTGTTCTGTATTTCCTAATATTACCAAACCAGAACCACATTATTGTCTTTAGCAATAATGAAAAAGGAAAAAACGGAAAAGAAGAAAAACCCGGAATGCACTCATTAAGACCCAAACCCTTGTCATTCATCTTGCGCTTATGTTCTGCTCTGCAGTCTAGCACTGAGCTATCTAGGAATAATGAACATGTCTTCGCTACTTCCCTGCTTTGATCTTGAAAATGAGTGGCCATCAAATCAGTGACTTGCTATCCCATTTTAGATTTCACTTCATTGCCCACAAATTTGACTTCAGACTATAGTTACCTATCTCAGAATCACTCTTTACTATCCCTCTGTATCCTTTAGATTTGTACAATGGAATTCTGAAACACCTGTATATTCTAAAGCAGGTCACACCAATCTTGGATGAAGATACCACAGCACAAGTATATTGCATATTTATACACTAAAATTTAAGTTTTAGGATTATTTTATACGGGTCCGCACATAGAAAACAAATATTCAGGCTACAAAAAAGAGCAATCAGAATTCTTAAGAAAGTCCAAAAGGAATACCTGCAGAATTGCTTTTAAAAAGCATTCAATGTACTAACACCATCTTGTTTATACAAATATAAATATCTTAAATATATTGTAAAAGCCTTAAAAATGACAAAATTACTATCAATATTCATAAATATAGCACTCAAAGAAAAACTACTTTAGAAACAAATTAAGAGGCTTTTTAGAAACCAAGTGTGTTGAAAGCAATGCAAAGGATTTATACATAATTTATCTTGCTGGATTAAAGAAACAGAAGAGAAAGCAACAAAAATAAAAGAAAACAAGTTTTATTTTGTTAAGAATCTCTCTATGTAGTTGAAGAAAGCAAATACTGGCTACTTATTAAAATTTTATGCTGAACTTGTACATACATATAGTGGTAACTCTCCTCATATTTTGCAATGTTCCTGTATACTTTATTTCTTATGATGAAACCCCTTATAAAATCATTACAACTGGTAAATAAATCCAAGTCTGAAATGCAAGCAATGCTTTTCTCTTGCTCATAAGGATTTCTAGACATAAAGACCTGAAAATCAGGATATTTACCAATGTCCAGTAAACCAACATCATGCCATACATATTTTAATTTCTGCCACAGCACTGACATTTCAAATCTACTAAATGTTGAGTCGGAATAGTTACACTGATATCACTTACGTTTACTTACGTAACATGATGATGGGAACAAATGTTTTCCAAAACATGTTATGCAAGTAAACGTAAGGGATGTCAGTACAACTAATTACAACATTAAGTAAATTAAAACACATACCACTGTTTCTGGCTTCTTTTCATATATTAATGTACTGTATTTCATTTTACAATACTTTAGATAAAAAGTACTACATCTATAATATGTCTGTAATAGAATTTGTCTTCACTGAAGTGTTGATTACATGGTATACAATTTCATGATTATATGTTCCATTTTGTGACTTTCCAAACCAGTTGCTCAGTTTCTTTACTTTCATGACCACTAGATATGCTGAAATTAGAACTCTACAAGCAATTACTGTTTCATATCTGCATTAAACCAAATTGAAAAGCATGAATGACAGACCACATCATCACAACCTTATGCATGATACATATACACTCTACATTTATGCAGAGATGTACACACTCGTGCATTTATGCACAGTTAGTCAAATAATCTTTGGCCACTTGTCAGAAACCAAGATCACTTAGTGCTTTCGAACTTAGCTGAAGTCACAGGCAGGCTACTACAAGCATTAAGGCAATGTGTTGATCTGTGATTGTGAACTGTATCGACATGAATCAATCTTTAACAACACAATCGTTTTTTCAAGTAAAACACAAAAGTTTGTGACCTTGGTTAAAACCAGAAGTGTGAATAAATGCTGGGTATGCAGAGATTAAATAGGATATACTCAGGAATTATTTCGCCTATATAGAACCATATCGAAAAAAACAATTAAACCATCATCTCAAAGTGTCCTAGCAGTTCTAGGCATTAAAACTTGGATCATATCACATCATTGAGCATATCCTTTTCATAATAATTAATAATACCAGAATTATTTTTATTCTGTTGCTTATTAAGGAGCTGCAAAACTTACTGTTGCAGACTTTATTGAACAGTGTAACTTTCGGATCAAAGATTCAGGTTAGTATGCCATCACACTACAAGATACTATGCCAGAAATCATTTGTAAATCACCATTGTCACTGCCACTGTCATTGCCACCACCACACCAGGGTCACTTTCCTAATGCAGCTCTTTGTCACTACATGACCTCTACACTGAGTATATTTGTTTGCCAGTTGAGAATTCTTTAGTACTATCATCACATATGCAAAAAAGCTCAACACCTATGACAGAAAAGTGCTCAGGACCATCTAGATTGCTTGTGGCCAATTGTTTGAAGTTACAATGTGACCAGTTTAAGGATAAATAAAGAAAGCAGCAAATGAGCTCTTTGCTATAACTTTTGCTAGGCTTAATATACCTCTTGAATAATGGCAGAAATCTGTAACAGCAATTACCATCCCTCTGATTTCAGCATAATTCATATTCTCTACTGGATTTGCTAAAACCTACACGATTTAAAGCATGCTAGTTTACAAGGAGTCTCCAAGTACTGTTCAGAGGTTTTCATTGACAACCTTTAGTCATCAAACACAGTGGGGATGTAATTGGAAGCAGCTCAAATAACTTGCAGAGTGCAAAATTCTTTTACTTCCATGCACATAGCCTAATGCCTTGGTCTACATGATAAGATGTGTGCTTCACTTGTCCTTGTAAGAACTCCTTCATATCTTTGAAGAAGAGGATTTGATATATGAAAGGCTACTACTCTAAATCAATATAAAAGTATACAAACATGAAGTGTAATTATCTTCCTTTCATAGAAGTTTGAAAACAGTGTTGTTATAATTAATTTTATTGTCCAGTTGATAATGGAGGAAAGTTAACCTTCAAAACACGTTCTGGAAAATTATGTTGTAAGTGTTGTTTAGTGTTATTGACTCACCTTCTAAATTAAATGAAGTATAATATTTGGTGAAAATGCAAAGGAACAGACTTGTGGGAAACATGCACGATAGAAGTGAGCAACAATATAGAGAAACTGACACTTTTGAGGAACAGGGCAGAATGACCAAGTGCTTTACAGTGGTTGTTTCCAGAGCAGCAGATTTTGGGTTCACATCCTAATCACTATATTTTAGTTTTTAAAATGCATAAAACTAAAATACACCTAACCTTTAAAATCCATTCTTCCCATATAATTTATGTTGATATAAGATTTCAAAATTTTGTTTTCTCTCTAACAGTATATTTCAGTTCACTGTAGAACTAATATTTTTTCTATGATACTTGAAATTACAGAATTACACGGTTTACATAATATTTATGAATTAGTTAACTCAAGCAAATTTAAATGAATTATTTCTTTTCCTGCTTTAGAAGTGTCACAGTAGAATTTACCTACCATTCTGCATATTTCAGGCTGCTTCCTCCACTAATGAAGTATTGCATTTTACTTTGGAATATATGGCAGTATTTGATGTTCAGTCTTACTACATATGACACTGAGGTAGCGACACTGATTATACATGCAATTAAATGATCGGGAAAGGAATGTTGGGGAGGAAACATTCCAGGTCTAAATGCAGGGTGCCTCTCCAACATTTGCCAATTATAGTGACCAAGGATAATCCAGAAGAAACCTCAGTCAGGAAGGATGGTCCTGAAAGGATTTGAACTGTGGATCTTCCATTCATTTGTATTTATTTGAAAAGTCTATAATGTTTCAATTCCTCATCAGAATACACAGTGTGTCCATAAAAATACTGTCATACTTCAAACTCATATTATGTCACTCTGGATAATCGTATTGAAATGAAATTGACAACATTAAAAAATAAAACTCAAATATTTAATATTTTTTACACCTCATGGACACTGAATGTGGCCCCCCTGAGTGATGCTGCAGACATTAAAGCAATATTCCCATTCACACCGCACATGCTCCAACAAATCTGATGAAATGGACTGGATGGCAGTAGTGATATGAAGTTGCAGTTGTTGCAGGTTTTTAGGCACTGGTGGTAAATAGATACAATCCTTTATGTAACCCCATAAAAAAAGTCACAGACTATCAAGTCAGGCAATTTTGGTGGTCACTTGTAGAAAACATCATTTCTGGCATATCCAATCCATCTTCCCAGACGCAGCTCATTCAGATGCTCCCAAACATATAAATACCAACGAGGTGGAGCTCCATCTTGTTGGAACATAAATTTGTTGCCTGCTTTTTCCAATTGTGTAAATTAATCATTCAGTGACCATGTCAAGATAAGTTAGACCATTGACAGTAGGTTCTTGAAAGACTTGACGTTTCAATATGGCACAAAAGACATTCCCTTTCGGGGAGTCTCTTTCAACTTCCATAACAGCATGCGGATTCTAGCTCCCCCAAATCCTAACATTACGCTTGTTCATGTTACGACTAACATGAGATGTGGCTTCATCACTGAAAATGAGTTTTTCTGGTATATTTTCACTATTCTCCATCAGTACCACTAAATGTTCACAGAAGTCTAACCATTTTGCAGGATCATCAGGTTTTAACTTATGCGATGATAGCAATTCGTAGGGGTGAAGCTTAAGTTGTGTGCGCCAGAACTTAGATATCATGGATTTAGGGATGTTTAACTGCTGACTGGCTATACAGGCAGACTTCTTAGGACTATGTACAAACGCCTCACACACTTCTTCCAAAATTACCATATTGACAGGTGGTCTCCCTGAATGGCCTTTCCTTTGTTATATATTCATAATTACATATTAATTTAATACTACATATTTCATTACATATGTTACCATATTTTAATACAAATTTAAGTACATATTTCTCAATTCGATATTACATAAAAATCTGGCCTCTTATTACTTTTCAGCAGCCAGTTTAACGAATTTCCTCTCAAGCATGTTCCATATACATTTAAGTGATGTAAATGTTAATGCTCCCAATTGTACATAAAAACTGAGACAATATCTAGCCACCTTCTACTTTACACCTTAATTTAGGGGAGGGAGGGAGAGAGAGAGAGAGAGAGAGAGAGAGAGAGAGAGAGAGAGAGAGAGGACAGACAGACAGAGAGAGAGAGACAGAGAGGAGAGGGTAGACAGATAAGATGGGACAGACAAACAGGATAGGATAGGATAGAACAGGATAGGATAGGATAGGATAGGATAGGGTAGGACAGGATAGACAGGGTTTGAATGCAATGAAAGAAAAATAGTTATGACCACAATACATTGCAAAAATTAAGTTAATGTCAAAAAAAGGTTAGCTTCCTGCAGATGAAAAACGTCTGTGCAAAAGACTGCTCTTTATATTGTTTCCCGTCTTCCCTAATTTCTTTCTACTACATTATCAATGTTTATTTTTCTCTCATCTGGAGTTTATTGAGGAAACTAACAACATATACACAAGATGTTCTGTAAATTTCTCACCCCCCCCCCCCCCCCCAAACTAGTATCAAATAATGTCTGCATAAAGCCAGTTTGCATAGAACATAGACGACCTCCTACACACACATCAATTTTGAAGTGGTACTGTGATTTATTTTGTGGATTGTGGCTGTGTATGTCAACAAATCATTTAAAATTACATTGAAAGTTCAGACTTCAAATGAAAATTAATTTATTCCACTTATTGGTCATTCTTTGTACTCCATCTATTGCTTTTATTGCTCCATACTATACATACTATTCCACATTTATTTTACACTGCTATTCAGAAATTTCACTTTCACAGTTTTCATAGTACTTTGAGAACACTTCAAATTTTGTTTGAACACTCTGAAACATAAGACACAAAACCAAGGTCATCATAAACGTAATTGAAGAAATTAAGAAGCATGTAACATAGAAGTATTGTTTATTTCTTAGCACAGTGCACAATAAGATTTTTTCTTCACATTTTTGGGTATAAATGACATTCTTCTGTCCAACAAGTTTTCTTGTATGAGGAAAATGATCTTTTGACATGACATGATATGAGATTACAGGATTGTACTTGAACCAGACCAGTTTTTCTGGAGGAATGCCCTCCAGAAGTTGCAATTTGTCAGTATTCAGGATCTTGCTTATCGTGAGGAAAGTAGAGTAGCTGGGGTTTCTTTCAATTACATTCTGGAACTTTCAAGACACACTGACTTCTTTACCTTCTACAGAAGAGAGTTTTTGCTTTACATCTGCCATAATGTCCATAGATTCCTGCAGGAAAAGTCCTGAAGATTTCTATTTTATAATCTTCCCTGGAAACCAAGCAAAATTGCTTATAATGTATGCAACAGAACTCTCAATATTAAGTTTCTTGAAAACTGCTTGAGCTTCATATAATGAAGGGACTGATTTTGGTAAAAATATTTCAACTATTGATTTGATAGATTCAAAATTTTCAGTGTGTAAGTTGATGGTTTGTACCCAAGTACCCCTCCTCGTAAATACTGGCTCCAGAATCACAGCAAAGTTAGATAACTGCTCTTTATAGTACTGAACTCTGAGGAGTTTTCAGGAAAAAAAGAGAGAGAGAGAGAGAGAGAGAGAGAGAGATGAAACACGTTTATTAACTTCAGGGAAGTTGATTCATATTTCCTCGGCCACACACTGCAGAGGATAAGCAAAGCATGTTAAGTGTGCTAGGTTCAGATAGTACATAGCACTTGCAGTTTTCAACATATATACTGCAATATCAGTGAACATTACCAACACTTTTTGTTTTTTACCTCCACTAAACCACAATATTTCCAAACCATTGTTAATGAATCTGGCTATTGTTGGATGACTTGTGTTTTCCAGGGGTTTGGAAGCAGTGGTTTGGTTGGAGCAATGAGATTTGTTATATGGTGTCCTTAGTTTGTGGTCTCATTCAAAGTGAACCATATGCACAAATCTACATGTAAAATACATAATGCAGAAAATTGCCTTCTACATGAAGTGAAAAACCAACATCTGTTTACCTTCACAATCTAAACGTTGATTACTTCATTCCTTTTAAGCTTAGTAACCCATTAACACCCAGCGGTGTATTTATAGATTGCTACAGATATTTAGTTTACATGAATTCTCAAGAGTTATTTTGACCATGTATGTCATTGATGCTATCTGATTATGTGAACACTTTGTCTCTTAAAAACTAGAGTATTGTGTAGTTTATTAATTTATAATAAGCTGCAAATTACTGCAGTGCCTGGAAAGCATATTATTGTTTGTTTTTTTCCTTGTTAACATTTCCCTCCCAACTTCCTGTAATACAATACACTGTAGATAAAGGTTTGTATTATTGCATCACAAAAAGAACATGCTACTGTAAGCAATTCTAGTGCTGAAAACATGATCCTAAAGTCAAGCGATCTATTTGTGGACTGCTGGGCACAAGTGATATCTCACATCAGCACATGGAAACTCTTGCTTGACACAACACTAGTAAGATTGTTAGTGTGTAATAGTATAAAAGAATCTGCCATGTGTTGTTATTTGTCTTCTAAAGTTTTTCTATTTGAAACAGAGTGAACAACAGTATTGTATATTGTGTTCTTTAGAGGGATGATGACATGTAAGCACATGGATTCCTAAAGTACATACCTATAGCTATTATTTTTTGGGATAAGTTTGCAATTCTGTACTAACAAAAAACGTAAACCATAATATGCAAGTCTGTTGGTTCTTTCTTTTTTTTTTTTTTCTTCTTTTCATTATTTTTAGATTACATTCAGAGATATGATGTGTAACAATTATGACATCATATTCAAAGGAATTATGCTGGTTACTATAAGTGATAACTTTTCCAATTAAATTCATGATATGACATGACGTAACACTTCCACAGATGTTTTGAACCTTACCACAGTTAATAAGCTTTTACTGCACCAAATGTTTCAGTTAAGTTATTTGGCTTTAAATGATCTGAATTGCTTTCAGAAATAAAGTTTAATCATAAAATACATGAACCTGATGGAAATTTATTCATTATTACGGTACGGTTTTGATACCATTAACGCCCAGTAATCTATTTATAGACCAGGTGATTTTGAGACACCGGGTGAATAAAAAGGCAAATAAAATACATTGAAATACTGTATGCTAAGCAAATACAATGTTTTTCTTAATTTTTGAAAGAAAAAGAAGAAAAAAAAAGAAAAAAGAAAGAAAGAAAATAAGTTGGGCGTAATTGGGTTAATGCTCTGACATACAGAATTTCTATTCAGGCATGCTTCCCAAATCTTTGATTAGTTAGTTACCACAAAATTGGGAACATTATTATATTGGATGAGTCATTAACAATAACACAGAAATCACAATATTTACTTTAAACTGGTATACCCTAAATTGGCCTTTACCTCTTATTGGTTTCAAACCCTCACAGAAGTATCTGGTCCCAGTTGGATTTGAAAACAGATTCTTTTATGTTACCTGAACTCCAGCATTCTATGGTTGTGAATTAAAAAAAAAAGGAATAAAAAACACTAAATAAAAAAAAGAATATTTCACATTCACATTATCTAGTCAATAATCAACACACACTTGTGCTGGGTTGCAAGAAAACTGCCATATAAGTAGCTACTCCCTTCTTTAGTTAATGACTGGGCAAATTAGTGAAGTCCCTAAACTTCTGGCAGTTGCAAGAGCAACATTATACAATCAGTTAACTACTCTCATCTTTTCTCATCTTTAAGAAGAGAAGATGCAATTCGACAGAGTCAGCATAGTCAGATACATAGTTATCTTAATCACACGTATGATGTCGCTGCAACAAACGATTGCCACGCATTCAGAATTGCACTTCTAATTTCGTTGATAAACTCGTTTCGTGTTTTCTGCAAGCCAAACTGTAGAGCAAAAGGAATAGAAGTGAACTTTTTCTCTTAAAGGAACAACATATTGTCAGCATTAATTTCAGAAAATAAGAATAGTATAATATGAAGTCACAGACGCAGTTACAAATTGAAGTAAGAAAGTTGGAACATGGAACTATGTCCTCAGAATGCCAACTGTTTGGAATTCAATAGAAAAGTAATTAATTAGTAGAAAAGTAACCTGTCCTGTTTCTGAACACTTCACCAGGCCTTTGAATTTTCGTGCAACTGTAGTTTATAGCACTGGTAACATTGGGGAAATTACTAATCATAGAACCCTTGTCTCACAGTTTGTAAATAATTGCCTTGACTTTGCAAGCAACAGCTGATTTTGTGCCAACATGGACATACGTACCCACTTCGTGCAGTCAGTTTTTCACTCTGCAATTCTACCACATGCAAGATATCCATGAATGTCTGGAGAACCTAAATTTAACTTTAAATTCCATGTTGTCATATTGCTGAACGGGATTCAACTTATATCTAAAATCCCTCGGTCTTGGCAGATATGCAGGTTAAGATTTTGTATCTTGCTAAAACACTTCATATTGTAACATTACATTGCACCGATTCATTACACAACTTCTAGTAATACACGTAATTGACAATAATTCACCCTCAGGATATGCTAGTTACACTTACATACATATGTAGTTATATGTATGTATATATTTGAAATGAAGCAGTATAACCGTCTAAATTGAGTATCACGGTCAACACTCAACATCGCTTATTGTGAATATGTACAAATATATTGGTGCATTCCTTTATTACAGAGCTTGTAGTAATACAAGTGTAATTGATAATAATTCATCAGGATATGGTAGTTACAGTATATTTATGAAAAAGTGAAGTTGCTTAAAAGGGACATAGGTGGCTCCAACAACTCTAATGAGGCAACATTATGTTCTTAAACCACTACTTATTAACTCAGGATAATTTTGCACCTACCTAGGATTCACTAAAATACACTGGCAGCTCTGATGGCGGAGTGACGTAAGCAAGTTGTGATTAGCAAGTTCCGTAAACAAGGAGGTAGCACATGGAGGAAGCTCTTCATTTTATCACATTGGGTACGGTAGTTTGTCAAAATTGGAAACGTGCATCAATACTAAAAATACTGATAAAGTATTTTGAGACAAAAGAGGGTTTTCAGCACATTATACAATCCCAAACGAAATGCACTCAAATGCAATAAAACCTCTTTGTCAGACGAAGATTTTATAATGAACAGAATAGAAATACAATACTTCCCACTATAAAACTATAATTTTATACACACATCAATCGACAATAATGCATACAGCAATAGTTTTTGTTTACTGTACCTGAGGATGTCATAATATGAGAAACATTAAGAGGAAACCATACAATGAAAACAATAATGGCAGCCTTTCGCTAATTGTTTATAGGTCCGAGATTCGATCTTTAGTGATACTTGATTGAATAGCGTAAATCGGTCTTGCAGCTCATTTCACAGGCAAATGAACGTGCTAAAGAAATCTCTAAGTGCATTCTTGCAACCCAGCATTGTCTTACACTTTGTGTAGACAATAAGCGAGTAGTAGCTGGAGACCTTAGCTGTTAAAATCCGACTTTAAAGAAGTAAACACATTATAAAGAAGTACTAGCTTCTTTGATTTTTCAAAAAAAAGATGACTTCTGTTAGTATTATGTACAAAAGACCCGTTCGAAAACACCCTCTCCAGTTGTGAAAACAAAGCTGGAATGCTCAATAAATTACCAGCCAAACCTCCTCCATGAATTTGCCTGCCACCTTGATTTCCAATTACAAATTTTGTCAGCAAAGAAAAAGATTGATATTTAATACTTATTAAAACCTCCTAACTCACTGAGTCTATATACTGCGCGAGCTGGCTTCACAATGATATACAAGGTTTGCATTCAAGACGTCTGCTAGGTTTTTCCCAAGTTTTCCTCAGTCCTCGTAACTGAGAAGTGCCAGGAAGTTACCCTAAACTTAGGCTTGGAACATTTCCTTCACAAAATTCCCTTCCAAAGCATGGAAGGGAATTGTCAGTGTGCATCGCCAATGGTGCTTTCCAGTTCTCAGTAAGGTTTTGGATAGTTCTCTCTGACGATTAGTTGTTCAATCTTCTTTGGAAAATAAAGTGATTAAATAGGTTCTGGATTATTTCGAAAATAACCTGGGTTTCCATTTCTCATTTCTGAAGAGGAGGAAATGCTTGAACAGATCTTGTCAGTACAACATGACTATGATTTTGTGACTTGATTGGTGGTAGCAGTGATTTTATTGATCCTGTAAACCACACAGTGTACTGGTAGTATCAATGATAAAGGACTATCAAACATTTAAAATATATAATAAACCACTGATATATGGTTAAATTTTAACATGATAAACAAAAATATCCTAACCTAATCACATACGATTATTCATAGTATACATTACACTGTTTGAGAAATTCTTTCTCTGAGCAGTTTGAGCAAATGTAACAGAAGGGCTGTTTTAAAGGTAGTAGATTTCCTTATGGACTTCAAACTGACAGGTAGTTTATTATGATTTGGCATCTGCATAAATTGTTCCACTTCGCAATAGTTTCATATTGGTACTCATTTCATGTAAATCTGATATTTGCCAAATATTATGATTGTGAACTTCTTTCTTTGTTGGAAATATTTACTGCAAGATATATTTTTTGCAAGTTAAGTGTAAAAGCTATATGCTTGGGAGAGGTAAGATGTGAAATGCTTTAAAGAAGGGACTAGATGTGGTTCTGCTTATATCATTGTTCTCAACAATTTCTTTTGTACTTTAAACAAGATTTTACACTGAGGTAAATTCTCCCACGACACAATTCTATATTGCATGGGCAAAATAAGCATTTCTCATTGTTTCAAGATTTACATTATTTACTAGCATTCAAAAAGTGTAACAGATAGTGCCAATTTTATTTGTTAGTATATCAATGTGTTTATCCCATTTCACATTATTTGTATCCAAATACCAAGAAACATTGTGTTGCCAACGTCTGTGATGTGTTACTGAGATTAACACATTATTCCAAGTAAAACAATACATTACAACAGTTTTCTCTGTATTCAGCTGATTACCTATAAATCAATTTGGAGCTTCTCTTCCTGCTTGATAAGTATCTGATTGGTTTGTTCCTTACACAATTATACTATGCCATTAATTTGAATGGGGCACACAGTGGCTGTCCACCAACACTCCACTCCCCGTACAACCGGCAGTAGAATGCAGAAGGCTGACTTAGTAACATCATTCATTATTACAAACATTTAATGCGTGTCTACATTGCTTACCTTTTTCAAAGATAATGAAAATTTTCTCCTTGTGCTTCAAGACACGCGTTACATCATCCTAATAGGTTTTCATTCACACATTTTAACTCTTCTTGTGAGATGTTGTCCATTTCTTCCCATATGTTATGTAGAAGCTCATCTAAAGTTTAGGGATTTGTTTTATACACCCTGTCTTTTAAAGTACCCCACAAATAATAATTGCAGATCATTAAATCTGGTGACCTAGGAGGCCACTTCCCTACACTAATTACCCTGTTACCAAACATGTCAGCAATAGCATGCAATGAAGTCCGAGCTGTATGAGATGTAGCCCCATCTTGTTGAAACACACCATGTGTTCGTTCATCAGTCAATTGATTGAAAACTGTTCCAAAATTACAGATTTGTATCATTCTGCATTAATGTTTTCGTGAAAGAAAATAGGGCCAATGATTCTCATTGCACTCATGGCACACCATACGCCAACCTTAGGATCATGTAGCACATTTTCACTTGTGTGTCTTGGATTTTCTGTTGCCCAGTAGCAATTATTTTGCGAGTTAACATGTCCATTATTATGAAATCACACCCTGTCACTGAATAACACTACTTGTGGGTTTATGATACGACACGCACAGACTCAAGAAACCAGGCACAAAACCTTATTCTAGTCTGGGGATCTATGTCCTTTAAAGCTTGCACTTCTGTTGTTTTATATGGTTGTAATTTTAGCGTTTTTGTTGCCTTCTGTGCAGATCCATAGCTGACACCTGTTTGCTGTGCCAACTTAAGAGACTTTCAGGACAATTGTTCTAATCGATTACTGATATCAAAGTTCTTGTCAGAACATGGCGTCTTCTCTTTATTTTCTGTTCTAATACCGATTCTGTAGTATTGAATTTATGGACTATTTTATGCACTATACATCTATTGGACGGTTCAATGTCAGGAAACCTTTCCCTAAATGCTCTACGACACTGAGCAGGTGATTTGTATATTATGAAATGAGTGCAAATGAAAATTCTTTGTTAGGTACTAAATCACGCCATCCCTCAAGCAAATACATTGATACACAGCTTATGGGCATGCTGCACAATGCAACAAATGCTCAACTGCCTTGGCTGACCTCACATGTGCTTCACATGGCACGAAATAGTTCTACTGCTGGCCTTGGTGGACGGTAACTGTGTGTGCTGCCATTTAATGGCGTAGTACTTTATCCCTGCAAACTGTATTACCTTATTTATTGACAAGTTAGCCTCTAAATTGTTTACCAGTAACAAGAAAATGATGGGATCTAATATTGATCTTTGTGGAATGCCTATTCTAATCTGCTTTGTCCCTGACTGATACTGTTGTAATGATCTATCTTTATCATGCATAATTTCTACAAATTGTTCCCAGTCCTTATGTATGAGCTTATTCAGTGCAATTAAGATATCTTTAAAACCAAATTCTCTAGTTGGCAGATACTTCATGATTCATTCTATTAAAAAACTTTAAATAAATCAAGGAGAATCCCCAATATATTTTCATTTCTGTCTAAGGTGTCTTTTATAACATATTTTTTCAATTATTTTTGAGAAACCTGACAGCAATGCAAAAGTTCAACATTTCCATCTGGTTGCCCTTTTTAAACAAGGGTTTTCTAACATTGGCTACTTTTAAAGAATTTAGAAAAACAGCTACATATTCAAAAGAGGCATTACATATATATTAGCTATAGGATATGTCATTAAATGAGAACATTTCCTGATTCGGAACTCTGAAACATCGTCAATTTCATGTGAACATTTAGTTTCTAGTTCAGCAATTACAGATAGAACTTTTATTGGATCTGTTTGTGCAATCTTTTCAGTCTTCTTTGTCATTTCAGCATGATGCACTAGTCACCTATCATTATACTTTCTCACATCATATTTCATAACACTATTCATTACATAAGCTGCTGGCTGATACAGTATTTCAAGATCACCATCACATGCACGTAGTAACTAGAATTCTACAACATTAGACACTGGTTCTTGAAAGTAAAATGTGAAATGTACAACGACTAAACACTTGAGAATTTTACGTATTTTAAATTTATTACATTGTTATTTACATACAGTAAAGTCAATAAACTTTTTTACACATAAAAGCCCAACTCTGGCTACGAGGTCTTCAATGTATTAAGCTATAGACTCCATATTGGTGTGGTTTTGAGTTCCAAAAGTTTATTTTTATTAATTACATATATATACCACACAAACAACAGATGAGCCTGATTAACACAGACTAATTTTAAGATGTGATTTAACAGTTATATTTGAGTATTTTCTTATCGGGAATGTATGTCTTTAAATGTTGTTACTTGTTACCGAGCTAGAGGACATTAACAATGTGCTGGATGAGATGAAATTCTGTCAAACAAATCCTTCCCCCCCCCCCCCCCCTTCGGCATTGAAATATCATTTATGTTTTGTTTTCCTTGTATTTTGGAATATCACTTGTATTCCATTTTTAACATTGTTCATATCACCATTAACCTAAAACCTGCGTTCTTTTACTTAAATGGTAAAGGATTCTATCATACATTACACAGCATTTTAAGACTTTGTGGTTCCAGTTATCAATCTACCTATCGCCATATACTAAAGTGCTCCATTTTCTTGAAGGACTTTCAGTTTTACGGGCTATTATAAAAATTTTGTACTTTACTTGAGAGTCCAAAGAAATGTAAGAGTAGTGGCTCTAGAAGAGGAGGTTCTTGACCGTGTCCATAATTCTCCATCCATAAGCACAAGAGCAAAAGCACATGCCATGCACATAAGCCTTTGGTTAGTAGAATTCTTTGCGAACAAGTATTACATCGTTATCATCTCACCAAGTTCAAGCACTGGGGCCAGATGACTTTCTACCTTGACTACAGTTTGTCCAATGGTTTCTTCATAAATGCATTGATCAACCAAAATTACCTACATCCATATTGTGGATAGACAAGAAGGTTTTTACACTAGAGGGCCTATTTAACACACATAACAGATACACTTGGGCACAGGAAAACACTAGCGCTGGCATTGTGAATGACACATTCATATTCACTACCTTCATGTTTGATGGACCACATTTACCTAGTTTTTATAACATACTTTACCAGAACTTCCGGAAGATGTTCCTTTAGGAATCCGTCAGTTAATGTGGTTTCAAGGCCCCCAGACACCTGCACTTCAAATATTATTATGGAATATTATACAAGATTTCATATCATAATTATTTAACATTTTCTTTATTTAAATGGTCTTCTTCTGCTTTAAAAATATTTTATATAAACAAATGTACTCTTTTTGCTTAAATAACTGAATTAGCTATTTTCAAGTTCTTTCACAAAAACTAGGACTTATTAGGTCCTAATGCAAAATTAGATCAACTTAGGCTCTATAAAACTGAAGTATATTACTTGCATGTGCCAAAAACATTAAAATGAACTGAAATTTAGAGTAAGTGGTCAGGAATAACAGGTCAGAGCCTAAGAATCTGGGGCTTGATTATAACTATTATCTTTTTCTTATATCAGATAGTAAACAGCATGTGTCCTAAATCCTCAGCAGGAGGACCCAGAAAAGCTAAGTTATAAGTAAATAAACAAGTACAAGAAGAAATAACTGAGATATGAGGCACTGAACAGGAATATAAAGCAACTCGAAAAATAAAAGAATCAACATTTGTAAGAAATAAACAACTGGAAACAATTTTATGCTTGTCAGAATACCGAAATACAGTAAAAAGATAACTGATAAGAGTATGGCTTGATATCAAACCAATATTCATCAGCTCAGTACCCAAGGAACTTGGTACGAGCAACAGAGGTAACTAACAGCCTCTACAAAAGAACTTGCACAAAAATAATTCAATGACAGCAGAAACAATAAGAAAAATCAGCTGCTGAATTAAGGGTTAGAATATTGGTTAGAATATGAGTGAAACAAAATCTGAATGGAAGCCAAGGACTTTTGTTTCAAAATATGAAAGTTGATTTATAGGGCAAAAGTAGTAATTGACTTCAACCATGTATAATTGGCATTAGTGCGCGTACAATGTTCTGTAGGATGTTGCTTAAAAACACAAATTCTGAACATGATGTAGAGTAGATGTTAGCATTTTATCCTAAATAACTATAACAATTAGTTTTAAAACAACTGTATTTCCCCATACAGTACTCCATAACTGTTTAAATAAATTAAAAGAATAATTACATATATAGTGATGCAGCAGCTGTGGTCCATGGTTATTGGAAGGTCGCACCACGCAGTCGGTACAGTTAACAGATAAGCTATTTGCTTGCTTAGCATAAATACTATACGCCAGGGCTGGGCAATTGGTGCTCACTGAGTGCAGATGCTCAAGGCCTTGCATTGTTAACTCTATGTTTAGCAGGTAACAAAAATGTACATTACTCATGCTACTTTGCGAGCTGTCCAAGCCTGCCATAAATGCTACTGTCATACCACCACAAACTTCTGGAAGCTGCTTGAACATTCTGGAACTCTGTGGAAATTTCATACTCTAGGTACTATATAAATGAATGCTTTCATGAGGAGTCAGTCTTGTGGAGGGAGGGAGGGAGGGAGGGAGGGAGGGAGGGAGGGAGGGAGTGAGGGAGTGAGTGAGTGAGTGAGTGAGTGAGTGAGTGAGTGAGTGAGTGAGTGAGTGAGTGAGTGAGAGAGTGAGTGAGTGAGTGAGCGAGCGAGTGAATGAGTGAGTGGTCATGCTGATGAATAAACAATACACCCGTGGTCTAGTTTGGATTGGACCCATGTGTGATGCATTTGCAGCAAAACTGTCCGATCTGCTCCCCACAATTTGCCACTTAGTATCCACAAGATATTCAGGGAAGTGTCACATCGTGCTCTTAGCTGTACTATATGCGATGACCAACTAAGCTTCCTATCCAGGATTAACCCCAGGAAATGCGTGTCATCTGCAAAGGGAAGTAAATCTGGATCGAAATGGAGCGAAGGTGGTAATTGTCTCCTATAGTGCCAGAAATTAACAAAAACAGTTTTTTGAGCTCCATTCTCGAAGGTTGTCCAAACATTGCTGCAGACGCTGTTCCAAAAATGCTGTGTGCTGAGAGGTACAATAGATGGTGAAGTGGTACACAACTAGGCATGACAAAACTCCATGTGGAACACATATCCAGATGGAGTTAATTGCTATAGCAAACAGCATGACACTTAGTACCGAACCCTGAACAAAAGAATTAGAAAAAACCAAGCTGATCCTTACTCAGAAAAGGCAGTCTTTCATAAACTCCTGAATGAACAGCAGTAGGCATCCATATATGTTCAAGGTATACAAGGAACGTAGAATCCCTGCTCGCCAGCATACATCATAGGCCTTCTTGAGACCAAAAAATATGCCAACCATTTGACAGTTCTTCATAAATTCATTCATTATTTGTGTCAGTATTGACACAAGATGGTCTACAGTTGAACGGCATCATCAAAAACCATGCTGAATATTAGTAGATTACAACTTTCTAACCACCATACCAATCATCCATTGATCATGAGTTCCATCACAAGACGCTTTCCAACTATGGCCATACACCCCAGTACAGTGTGATGTTACACCAGATGAGGGTGCTCCGGCACATGGCGGCACTATGATGCTTGTCAGAGACAATGTATATATGAAATCTGGACCCCAATGGTCTGATATACAATCAGTTGCCGTAAGGATTCTACTATCAAACATCCAGTTCACCATTTCTAACTTACATTTGCCTCCGTACCATGACTTCTTGCAAATTGATTTGGAAGATCTAGTTTCCCAGTTACCAACACCGTTTCTGTTGGAGGGAGACTTCAATGTGCACCACCCGCTTTGGGGTTCAAGTCACGCTTATGTGAGAAGCACCCTGATTGCTGATTTCTTGGACAATTACAACCTAGCACTCCTCAACACTGCAAAGCCTCCATTTCTTTCTGACTCCAATAGTTTTTCACACCTTGATCTTGCAGTTTGTTCACCTCAGTTGGCAGTCACCTTACAATGGAATGTCATCTCTCATTTACAATCTAGTGACCACTTTCCATGTCTTATTAGTCTCTTAACGCAAGATGCATGCTCCACACATATGCCTAGATGGCACTTGTGGCACTTGGACCATGCCAACTGGAACCTTTACACCCAGTTGGCCATGTTTACTTACGAGCATGACTCGGTGAATCATTTGATGCAGCATCTCACTGAGAGGATTCTCTCTGCTGCTGAGCAATCTATTCCGCCGTTGACTTCCCACTCCTGCCTATTTCCTATCCCTTGGTGGATGGATGAATGTCAGAATACCATTCATGCTTGAAGGCATGCTCTTAGGACTTTTTAGCATCACCCTACATTGGATAACCTAATCCAATACAAGAAAATGTGCGTCAGATCCAGATAAGTCATTAAGCAAAGCAAAAAGACATCAATGAGTAAGCCATTGTTCGAATTTAATAAAAATATTTCAAAATACAAATGCTATTGGCTACACTGGTGAATAAAATGAAGCATATACAAGCATTCATTATATGATCACATGGGTACACACATACTATAATGCTGAACTCTATATCAAAACAATGTACTATGATTTATAAAATTGAGAGGAATTATTACTAATATTACATTTGGTTCTAATCACTTTTGGGTTAAAGACCAACGTATAAATAACCCAAATGTATAAATAACAAGAAGCTTTTTTTACAGAATATCAAGAACTGAGATTATCCCATATATAAGAGACTAATATGTTAATTTGTTAAATAATTGTGTGAATACATTTCATATTTGTTTGCATTACACTTTATTTGTATTATTGGCATATTCCCATATTTTACACAGTCCAGAACGATATTTCAACCCAAATAGAATATCAAAAGTATAACCTACATTATCAGAAGTAAAGTAATACGACCACCATTAATATATTTACATCCAGTATTGAAGAAGAATATAACCTGACACTTGTTTCTTCTGACTATGCAGATAGTGATCATGCATAAGAAAATCTTGTAACCTTTATAGTTTTTCAGCCTGTTTTAAACTAGTCACCATAAAGTTCATCTCCATATAAATTAATCATAAATGGTTCCAGATATACTTCATCCAAATTGCAATTATTCTTAGACAGTTCTTTATATTAGTACATTATTAAAAATAAACAATATACTGAAATTCAAGTGATTAATTTATGAAACCTGTGATTTTTCTGAAAAACCAAAACATCCGGTAGACAAAGGGTACTCAATACTACAATGTAAAGAACCACCACATGTGTATTTACTAACATATCAAAATATGGCTTTATGTTGTTGGCAGCTGAAAGACAAAGTATTGACCTTAATGAAAAATGGATGTTCGATACCTGCTTTTATTAAAGTTCATGGCAGAAAACTGCTGTTTACAGGTATATGTCGAACCAAACATTGTGATCATTTTTGCAGCTAGCCTGTGTGTAGTCATGGATATTTTGTTGAGGTACAGTCTTGTAAAAGTCACTCAGGTTAGTGGTATTGTTGAAACAATCTTTAGCTCTTATATCACACTGAGGATCAATAAGTTCAAGCTGCAAATCACACAACAGCATTTCAACTGAAGTTGAGAAAGGAACTGAGAACTTGAAGCTCCTTTTCAAGTGAATCAAGGTCTTGAAGTTTAGAATAAAATTCATTTTGATTTTCAATTAATACTTGAAGGTAATCACTAAACACCACTCCATCACAAGCACTGTGTAATGTTGGAAAGTGAGCCATGTTGCTATGACAGAAAAACTGTAATTGTTTCACCATATCAATGAGCTGGCTCTTTCCTTGAAGAAATGTGTTTAATTTATAGTGGTGTCCAGTAACATCCACAAGAAATGAAAGGTTGGCTATCCAGATGGGATCACTGAGTTCTGGTGTGGGCTTCTTCATGTCAAGAAATTGACAAACTGATTCACGAGGTTGGGAAAATCTTTCAAACATCTTGCCTCTCCTCAGCCACTGGACTGCACTACAATAGAGAACATCTCCATTCTCTGCAACAACATCACAGAGATATTCTTGAAATTCTCGGTGTGCAAGTAGCTTGTTAGACCAGATCAGACACACTTGCTGACTCACTGAGTGCTAAAGAAAATGCCATAAAGTGTATTGCCTTCTGTATGAATTGATGTTGTACATCCTGTGGCATGTCGCTAATGCTGTAAGTAACTGCAGTGCATGAGAATGGGATCACTTTGAACTAATACACTTCATTTGGATGCAATAATTCTGCATCATTACTTTATAAAATCACCTTCAGTAAATGGTTTTCCTGATATTGCAATATTATATGCAAGTTGGTAACTTAAGCGCAGCAAATTAGTTTGGTCACAACCCTGTACATAACAAATAAATACTCTCATTCACAATCTATGTTTCTGTTTTTGTAGTATTGTAAAGATGAAAACTAACCCCTTTTTTAATAAAGTATTATGAACTCTAAACTAGCTCAGGTAATAATGCAACTTGCAACTCCTCAACCAATTTACTGCAATCTTTGCCAACAAGCTTATTGTAAATGTCTGTATGTCAGTGGCAGTTCCTGAGGGATCGCATATTCGCAACTGCACACCCATTAATTTTTTCTGTATGCGAATGTGTATAGACATGCATATGAGAAAGTCGAATGTCCAACTTTCTTGTATGTTTATGAACTTGCTCGTTTAATTTTCCCGCGCCCTCTTTACCAAATGACAACTCATCACTCAAGCTGAAACACATAGGCCCAATTTTGCGACTGGCGAAGGTAGCTTTTAGGCGAGGGGTACGCAGGGAGCAGTGCAAAGCTTGCATTTAAGAGTACGGCGAGTTAAGGCACCATAATTGACAAGGCCAACACATGCGATTCTTACCGCACAAACGCACTACATTCTCGTACAAGTCCCTCCATTTTTCTTGCTATAAGCATTTCCCTCCCGTTTAGCAGAACCTACTAGGCAGCCAATGTGACAAATATAATGTAGCCATCTTCTATACTATATTAATGTTATAAACACAATTACCTACATCTAGTCTTATTAAACAATTATAAATGCATATAATTACTCTTCATGTCGTAATTTACTAAGGCCAATACTTCAGTTTGGAATAGTTATTTTGTTACAGTGTTTATTACTGTTTGTTATGTTTGTATGCTGGCAGCAAGTTGCATGAAGTGTGCATGCAGTTGTGTCTGCACATAACAGGAAATTTGAATCTATGAAAATGTGGAAATGAATAACATGGTGAAGCTAAACGAGATAAATCTTTCGGGTTTATTCTTATAAAAGAAGCTGTTTTCCGTGTGTATTGTTTGCGAGTGAGAGAAATGATGTCTGGACAAATAATAGTTCTTGTGATATTGGTCATTTAAAACAAAAAATAGCAAAACGTAAGAGCTCAATTGTCCATATGAATTTAGAATTAGAGTTGTGTGGTTATGTGTTAGATAAAGAAAGAGAGTAAAGGTGGAGAGGATGTAATGTACTGCACACCCACTGCAACAAATCATGAGCTACCAATGAATGTAGTAATGTAATGATGAATTAGCTTTTTGTTACCTTTGCATAGAAGGCACTATGAATTCATTCCAGCTACTATAAAAATGTGTTTTCCCACATAATACTGAATACATTTGTCTGATGGTCACTTTTCCACCTTTTAGATTTCTCCTTTACAGAAGGATATGAAAGCAGAGTGAGTTAGCAACTGACTACAAACAACACAGTCTATCAGACAATTGCAAGCTTTAAAATTGATTCACGCCGTCCACTGTGTTAGGCCAATGCCATTCTTCTTTCCCACATGGGCAGCACTCTATGAGCTGTTATTGTGGTTCACCCGTTCTTACTGAGTATTCACACTTGATGGGCATTATCTATGCATCCCTGATTTAAAGGGTATGACCAAGGAGGAGCTAGAATTCAAAAATATAAATGGAGAAATGAGGAATCAGATGGATTTTACAGGGAGCTAGAATCCCATACAGGAGTGCTAAAGGAAATAGGTGTTGAGGAATTGCTAAAAGAAAACAGAATTGAACAAGCTGTTTTAAGATCAGAAGTGACAGTGAAATATGCAGGAGCAGAGATGAGAGTGAGAGGTTATTCATTCAATAAACAGAAGCGTTGGTATGAAGAGTGTACAAATGCAAAGCAAAGAGTTTTAAGGCAGCTCAGAAAATGGAGGCACACAGAAGACCAAAAGGAAAGAGAATTTCATTACAAAGGTGAGGATGTAAAAGTGTTGGACGTAAAGACAAAAAATGAGCCACAAACTACATGAGACAGAAAGGGTTAATGATAGCAAAATATGGGCCTTGGTAAAAGAATATATAAGGGTAGAGCAGGAAAAAATTCTGCAAGTTCAGAAGTTTGGCAGAATTATTTGAAAAATCTTTTGGGAGCAGAAAAGCAGTACACTCACAATATATGGCCTATTGAAAATGGTCACTATGTTGAGCAATTAGATAGACAAATAGAGCTAGATGAGTGGCAGTGCCATGGCTGAGCGGTTAGAGTGCTCACCTACCACCTAGGTGGCCCAGGTTCAATCCCAGGGACCTGCATGTGGTATTCGTGGGTGGATAAAGTGGTGTCAGGGAGGATTTTCTCAGAGTTCTCCTGTTTCCCCACCATTCATTCCACCAATTGCTCCATCATCACATTTCCAATCATCTATTTCGCCTGCATTTCATATCATCCTCTTCCTCACTATCATACCTGGCACTTGGCTGACCACCTGCTTCCAGGTTTCACTCTGTCCAGTCCTTAGGTTCCTGTGCTCCCCAACAGGCGCCTGACCCTAGGCACTGGCTTGCAAGCCCTAGGGGGTTTAAGTCTTACATAAGGGGAGGGTAATCAGGTAAAGAAAAAAAAACAGATAAAGAAGAGTTAGATGAAGTACAAGCACAAATTAGAAGTCTAAAAAGAAATAAAGCAAGCAGGATTAATGAAATACCAGGAGAATCTCAAAGTATGGAGCTTAAATGAGAACAGATTAGGTTTTCTAGTTAGAATACTAACATAACTTTTGGAGGTGATGTTCCATGTGCTGGAGAACAGCAGTAGTGGCTCCAATATTCAAGAACAAGAGTAATGTGAACTCAACAAATTACAGGGAAATTAGCCTACTATCAATAGTAGGTAATATTTACACAGACGTCCTGCAGAAATAGTGCAAAGTTAGCTAGAGGAAGTGAGCAGGCTATCAGAATGTCAAGCAGCTTTTAGGAAAAAGAAGAGAATAGATAATAATAATAATATTATTGTTGTTGTTGTTGTTAGCCAATGCTGGATTTCTGACAATGAAGTCATTAATCCTCTTGCTCTCCAATATTTTTCACTGATGATATTGAAGAGAGCAATAGCAGTAATAGTAACCGCTTTTTAGAGAGCACCATATTTTTATGTTTTGGCGGTCACATCGCTCTCTCACAACCCCCAGAATGTCTGGAGGACCACACCTGTCGTTGGTTTACGGGTCTCACCGACCTGACCGGGAGAGTTATCAAAATAAATTCATCGACCATATCCTCTGATCACCAATCAGAGGACGTATTACATGCCATGACAGGTCAACATGTTAGGGGTTAAGATTTTATAGAGAAATGGAGAGGTTGGAAAAATAAAGACTCCCTAGCCCTCGGGAACCCTAATAGCATCGGGGTCAGAAGAGAACAAGAGATGACCAAGGTAAGGTCAGATAGAAAAGTTACAGTGAGGAGCAAAACACCAGTAAGTGGAAGTAATGTTCTGCTCAGCTTGGGTACCTTGTGGTCGCTATTCACATATCCCTTAGACAGAGACCCCTGAGTATATACAAAAATGTTTAGACAAAGAAAAAGAAAACGTAACTAATTTAAATAAAATAGTGGTAGCATTTCAAGCACAAGGTAAAAATAACAATGATAATGTAAATGTTGAAAATGATACAAATATAGACTGTATGCAAAACTGTGATGTAAGGGCTAATATACACACAGATAATCAACACACACAATATGACACTAACACTGATGTACCAATTTACCAACACTAATCACTCCTACCTGGAAATACATGACAAAATTACGAAATTGGTTATAATAAGGATGTCTTGTCCGAAATTACTCCACCTATTTTTGATGAAAAAGCAACCGACAATCCCAAGCAATTTCTAAAAGAAATTGACCATTATTTTAAAATCAAAAGAATACCTGATGAATTGAAGATGATGATCGTAAAAAAAATCATTAATAGGTAATAGCTTACAGTGGCTTAGAGCTACAGGTGCAGGTCATGAATGTTACACGTCTTTTAAAAATTTATTTTTAGCACATTATTGGAGCCCGGCAAGACAAAATAGTGTCCGTGTTGAACTAGCAACTGGGAAGTATAATCCATTGATTAATACAAGTCTTACAGATTACTTTATGAGCATAATGAATCGGTCACGATTACTCGACCCTCCTTTATCAGATCAAGAGATCTTAACCGCTGTTATCAGACATTTCCCGGATAACATCAGATGTGGCTAGGCCTGTAGATTTCACTGATGTTATCAAATTACTCACAGAATTTGAAAACCAATCTGTTCCTAAAGAACGACATCAGTACCACTTAAATGAAAGAAATGATAGGTACACTCAAAATCCAAAGAACCTAAACATCAATGCAGAAATAAATAGAAGTAATAACAATCATAGAAGGTATCTATTTCAAAGAAGGTCCGGTAATCAATCATCCAGTGGGGAAGGGGCACAATTCCAAAACAATTATAACCCCGACTATAGAATAAGGCAAGAACAAGGAAATCATTCAAGATTTAGAAATACACATAGCCCGCAGCTAAATTCTGGCACCGGAAGTAATCAACAGTTCCCAAATAAAAACCAAATAAATTATATACATGTAAATCGACGCGATAGAAACCGGCTGTGGTATGGTAATTCATATAACCCATATAAATATGATAGGCGTAATTATTGGCAATGCCGTAATGATTGGCACCCAAGATCTGAAAATTTAGAACAATACAGAGAAACGGATCAAAATATAAGAGTGAACGTAGGTTGTAATACCGAGCCTCCGGTGAAGAATAGCACACCCGGACCGTCTACCAATAAAATTCAGGAAAACTAGGAGAGGACCAGAATTCGACTCCTATTCTAGGTCCTTGTATACGACATACTGACATTCGAAATTGGAATTATTTAAATACATTAATTGGTGAAAATAACAAGCAATTACGCCAGAAAAATAATAATACGAGTCAGAAAGAACTTATGAACCCACCGGTTATTAACATAAATGTATGGGATCAGGAGTATCGAGCAATGATAGATACAGGCTGCAGTACCAGCGTTGTTAACAAAAATCTATTTCCAAATATACAAAAGTCAGGAAAGGCCAATTAATTATTTACCAGTTTGTGGCATTTACTGTAGCGTAGCCATTGGTAAAAGGAGAGAAAGAATACGACACCAAGTCATGTTAAAATTAAATGTAGATGCATGGGAATATAGATTGATTGCTTTGGTGGTACCCAAATTAATAACATCAAATAACATCAAATAACCTAATGTGTCTAAAATCCAAATCATAGTATCCCTTAGTTTCATAATTTTCTTTGATTTAAGGATATATTTTGCTACTTATTATAATATTGTAGTGACAGCTACAATGGTGAATAAATATTTAGCAACACATGTTATTTGTGGATTTTGAAAAGGCTTTTGACATAATTAATTGGAAAGGATTATGGACCAAATTGAAGAAAAAGGGAATGAATAATATGCTCATAAGAGCATTAAAATGTATTTGTAACAAAAATGAATTCTTTTTAAGGATTTTGAATAAGAGTGACTGAAGTACAGCAAATAGTAAAGACTTAAGGCAAGGATATAAGCTAAGTCCTTATTGTTTAACTTGTTCATTGACAATGTTTTTGAGGAAATTAGATTGGAAAATAGACATGTTCCAATAATTGGCAACAATGAAATATTTGCAGATCTTGTCGCAGGATCAACTAATGTTGGATTAGACAATTGTTGTAAGTAGTAGAATCTGAGAATCAATCTAAGTAAAAGATTATGATATTTAAAAAGGAGCAACAAGCTGACGAAAAATGAGAAATGGTGTTGACAAGGGAGTTGAGGTGATTAAAAATGTTGAGTTCTTAAGAGTAAGATTAAATAGTAACTGTGGATGGAGTAAGCAAAAGAAGATTACTGCAGATAAAGGAAAGTTGACTCTGTAAGCTAAGAACAGACAAGCTACCAGGAATGGAAATAAAACAGTTGGGAGAGAATCTATGGGACAATAGTGGAGGTTACAATGCTATGTGGATTGGAGATTTGGGGTCTGAAGGAAGTGTGGACGAATGTAAATATGATCCATAGAAACTTCTGTTAAATGATCTTGGGACTGCCATGGGCTTCATCCAATGGTGTTGCTCAAGTGGAATTAGGAAAATTTGGTAGCAAAGGAAAACTTTTGGAAAGCATACTGAAGTACTTGTATAGAATTAGGAATCTTTAAGAATGTAATATCTTACACAAGTGTTGGAATTTCAGAAAAAGCTTAATAGAGAGGATACTTGGACTAATAGCATAAAAGGAACCCCATAAAATTGGTCCTGGGGATATTTGGAAAGATAGAAAAACAGTCTCAGAAGTTTTCTAGAAAAACATTAAATTCAGAATTGAAGATATTCAAAGGCAACATTTATTGGTCAGTTTTAATTCCAAATCATCACTGGGTATACATAGAGAACTGAAAATGGTTTGGGATAGACAAAATTATGCGGATACTTGTGACAAAACAGTAAGAGAAAGCTTTGCATGGGCTAGAACAGACACATTGAAATTAAAAGGATCAAAAGCAGGGAAGGGGGAGGGGGGAATGATCTAGTAAAATACCCATTGTGTAACAAATATGATCAACTGGCATATGTAAGCTGATGACCATGTAGTTCAGGTCCTAAGGAGGGAAAAAGAAACAAGAAACCTGACACATAACTTTAGATTTAAGGAAACTAGGATTCTTGGGAAAAAATTCGGAAAGAAGAAGTGGTTAGATCTACAGAGAGAAATTGTAGATAAAAGGATGAGAAATGTAAAAACGAGAGAAAACATTGGAAAAAGGTAACTATTTAGGTCTAGTGAGGAATAAATCATTGAGGAATATCAGTAATGAGAAGCAAGAAAGTTAGACATTAGTACGCAATTAGTAGTAAGTAGAGGCCAATAACTCAGCAACAGGGTTTGAACCTATGAGCACCAGGGAATCCACCATCTTTTGGTGCAGTGATTTATAAATTAGATTAACAGGACTACTGTAAAATTTCGAATGTAAGCAATCTGGTTCATGGTGTTGTTGTTGTTAGCTAATGGTGGATTTCTGACAATGAAGTCATTAATCCTCTTGCTCTCCAATATTTTTCACTGATGGATGGGGCACTAGAAGTGGCCGGGCATATTTGAAGGTGGTCTCGATCCATTTCCTCTTGCAGATCACATAGAGGACAGAGTGGTGAAGAATATATCCCAATTCTGTTTAAATGTTTTGCCAGACAATCATGTCCTGTAATCAACCTGAAGGTTGCAACTGCTGTTTTTCGAGGATACTCAGGAATCACTGTTTGAATGTTTGGTAGTTCCCATCTTTTATTCTTTGATTTTTCATAGTAATATTTTGCAATAAATTTTTTGAATTCAGAGTTGACTAATCTTTTAGCTGCATAAAATGGTAAATTAACTATTGATTTCTGTACACTGTTGGTACCCTTTTTTGCAAGAAAATCAGCTTTCTCATTACCACTCAGTCCACAGTGAGCCGGTATCCATTGGAAGACTAGGTGTTTTTGAAGTGCTGTTAGATGGCTAAGCATCTTCCAACATTCTATAATAGTTTGGTTTTTTGGTGACAACTTGGAAGTATTTGCTATAATTGCTGCCCTGGAATCTGAGAGAATAACTGCTTGCTGAAAATGTGAAATTCTGTACAAAAGATTTTGTAGGGCCATTCGAATTGCTTCAATTTCTCCATCAAAGTTAGTAGTTCCATATGGTTCATGGTGTAACATGCTTTATTATTGAAGTGGAATTAAATATTCTATTACAAATAATAGAAATACTACTTGTTACACTACTTAATATGAACATTCAAACAAACTTTGAAGATCTGTAATACCAATGTCTTTTGAACTTGCTTTCTAAACATTTCTCGATATTGGGTGTAATTTTTATGTGCACAGTACATCAGTAAAATGCGCATCTGTAATAGCTAAACCACAATGTCACAAAATGACAAATCTGGTAGTTTTTATGTTTCTTTATTTCTCCTAAAACTGTTAACAAAACACTAATACTGTAACAACAGTCACTAATGCCATACAGAATAACATTTCATGACTGTTCTGTTGTATAATAACCTTGTAGCTCACAGCTGTTCTGTCCTTGATACTTGTATATTTCATACCACCAAATTTTCTAGAATCAAAGTTTCTCTGCTTGTGCTATAAATAAGCCCCTGCACTTCAAAATCTTCTAGAAAGGGATGCAGTGGCATTTGTTCTTGACCATCCACCTTCATCTTGTTGTCAGCTGCGGTTTACAAAGGAAATTGAGTGAGGTAACTAACACTTAATATCTCTTTGAGGTGCAGCTGCTGCAACACACAATTTATTCTCACATTTATTCTGCACATGGCAGAAAAAGTTTGCTCACAAAAATGTGCATACGAGCTTTAGAGTATCATTGTGAATTTCAGGAATCTGGTCTGAAGATAATATATTTCCAAAATTCAGTGAAATTGGAGAAGTGGATGATCCACATAATTCTCAAAATTTAGCATAAAGTCTTTAGTGGTTTTGGATTTTTATTATTTTCATTTGCAAAAATGGGAAGTATTTATGAATCTCAAATTCTGTAATGCAAAATGGATTTATGAATAAGTCTATGTTACTCTTTTCAAATTCAAAGGAGGAAGAGAGTACTGATAAACAGGTTCACATTGGATCCTAAGCTACCAGTGGGCTAATCAAAATGTCTTGACTGAGGTATAGCTTAATAGAACTTTCAGCACAGAGCATTTATACATCATGCATCTTGATGACTCTCTAAAAAAATCAGCATAAAGCCAGGTGTGATTATTACAATTAAACAATATTAGTTAATAACCTGCAACCCAAGCTAATTTTATACAGGAAGAGTTAAAGCAGCCATTACCTTCAAGGAAAGCCTAATTAACACAGCCTAAACAGGAAAAGCTTCAGAACACTCTAAATACAGGGCTATTCAAAAAGAAAGAACAGATTTCAAACATTTATTTCTTCCAAACTACAAAAGATAGAAACATGATTCCAACGTTCATGGACAGAGAAAGGTTTACAATTGAAATAGCGGGGATAGAAGTTCCAATCACGGCCACATTGGCTCAATTTCTCTTGTGATTTGATCATTGTTATGATAACGATAACAATGAATGGTGTCGCCGCCATTTCACTACAGACAAACAACTACAAACAACAATGTTTTAAAATACTCCATGTGATTTTTATCTATGGGGTTACATAAAAGACCATGTTTATATCCCTCCTATGCCTGACACTCTTGAAGATCTACAACATCGAATTGTTGAAGCTGTGAATTTGATAACTGGAGACCAGCCAATTCGTGTGTGGCAAGAAATGAGCCACCATTTTGACATTTGTCAAAACACGGTGCTCATACTGAATGCATAATATAAAATTGTAGGCTTTTCCCTCTCCATGAGTTGGAATCATGTTTCTATCTTTTGTAGTTTGGAAGAAATAAATGTTTGAAATCTGTTCTTTCTTTTTGAATAGCCCTGTATTTATAGCCCGAAGTACTTTATACATTTTCTGATTAAAATTAATAAATAAACATTAGTAAGAAATCAATACCTTGTTATGAATAAGTGCATCATGCAAAATTCAAATGGTTTATAATTTGGTTCCTTATGGAAACACTAAATTCATATCTACTATATTATGTGAGTCACCAAGAATAATATTTTTATAGGTTTATTTTTTTATTTTTTAAACATAATGTCATATCGGACAGTGAATGAATGAATGAAACGGGTAAAATGATGCTCAAATGAGCATGAGGTTCATGGAGCTTTAAGCTACCCGACATTCGTCTTCCCAGGATAAGGGAAAACCTTGGAAAAAAAACCTTACCCGGATAACTTACCCTAAGCGAGATTCGAACTCACAACCTCTTGAACGTAAGGCACACATGCTAACCATCACGCTACCGAGACGGGCTACTGCCTATGAGTAGTGCTTGGTATTTCAACTCACATAGCTGAGTTGAACTCACTGAGCTAAAAGTTCAGTTTCCTTGCTGTTGCTGTTACATTACGCCTGAATCAGCAATATTAAATACCTAAAAGAAGTTCTTATTGTGGAGGAAGTTTGAAGATTTGTGGTTGCAACTATAGAGTGGAATGGAATGATTTCCAAATGTGTAGTGCTTTAATGGTGCATTGGCAACTTGGCCATTCATGTACGCGCACGAACGCCCCCCCCACCCCCTCCCCCACAAACGCATGCACACGCACACCCACACCCACACACAAGGTGTCCCAAAAAATACTGTCAGTTTGCTTAGTATGCTCTGCAGGATGGCAAACTGATCAGTTCACAAACAGGGAGCCCTGCCTGGAAATGCACGGTTTGGACACTGGAGAGCATCAAAGTTTAAGAACTAACCATTGTGACAATTTGTTAGCTATTATTTATTTCAACAAGCTTATTGCTGGTGTTTTTAAACACACAAGCCGTGTGTGGGCAATGTTTGTTAGCATTCATTTGGTATCTTAATATGGAAGGTATGCAGCCCTTTAGCCATCTGTGTACTGGGATGTATGACCTGAGCATAACATACCTCCTTAGAGTACTTGTGTGCATCCTACTACATTACTTGTGTAGTTTCCAGTACAGTAACATTTTTAATACAGTGTGACATGTACCAGTACACAGCTGCTGCAATGGCTAACTTGAGTTCCAGCACACTTTGATGTAAATGTAAATGTAAATGTAAATCACCTCAACGTTGCATATCCAAAATGATGGGATTGCTAGAGGTGGATCTGTGCCATGGCCAGCACAGTTGCCTGATCTTAAATCTCTCAACTATTTTCTGTGGAGTTGTAACGAAGAATATGATACATGGCACTCCTATGTCAGCGGAGGACCTTAAGGCTCAAGTCCATGGAGCGACTGAAAACCTTCAAAGACAACCTCCTGCATTGCATCATGTGCATAAGGCTCATCACTGCTAATATAGACTCTACAATGACATAGGAGGTACACAGTTTAAAGCTCATTTATAATGTAAACAGCTCAATGTAGAGTTTATTGATGAACTGTGAACTTACACCCATCTCACACTTCGATTCACTACAGTGTCCAAGCTGTGCATTTCCGGACAGGGGTTCCTATTTGAAAACCGATCAGTTTTCCATCCTGCACAACATACTAAGCATTGTGTGTTTTTTTGGGACACGTGTGAGTGTGCAGGTGTGCACGTGTGTGTGTACACAGGGTGGAAGGGAAGTCATTAAATTAATGTAAATCAGTGATAGATCTCTGTATTTGGAACACATTTTGTATCTTACGTTTTTGTCTCTGACCATTTCCTACGGAGATATCTTAGTTTTGCCAAAAACAAGCTGGCAATACTGCAGATTGTGTGAGTGTCACTTTCACTAGGTCAGTACATAAACACTGCAGCATGGTGTCTGGGTATGAAAATAAACAAATACCATGCAGGATCCTTCCATGTTTACTGTGCGAGTGTAGCCCAATCAGAATCATTAACTCCCAAAACATTACACCATGCTGCAGACTGACCTGTTTACATCCAGAAGCCGGTTCAATTCCCCGAGCAACCTCAACACAATTGCCAAGTTACTTTGTCTGGGAAAAAAAAAAAAAAAAAAAAAAAGTGCCCGCGCCCGCGCCCACGCCCACACACAACAGAACACGACACAACACACGAGGGTGGATCAAATATAAACTAAACTTTTGTTCCCAAACTATTTTATTTGGTGTAAAACATTTACAAAATTCACACTTTTCTACGTAGTCCCCTGCTTTGGAAATGCACTTAGCCCAATGTATTGGCAGCTTCTTGATGCTGTAAGCATAAGAAGAGTGGGGTTGTGTCATCAGCCAGTTGTGCACAAAGCCTTTGACATCAGTGTCATCCTCAAATCTTTGGCCTCCCAGTACCTTCTTGAGTGACTCAAAGAGATAAAAATCGCAAGGTGATAAGTCTGAACTGCAGGTAGGGAGGTCAAGTGGTGTTCATTTTATTTCTGCCAATTTACGGCAAGTTGGCTCGGCAGAGGGAGATCAGGCATTGTCATGGAGAAGAATGACTCCTTATTGGCTGGCCATGTCAAGCTGTTTGTATTGATGACCTGACAGCTCCCATAGCTTATTTTAATTCAGTGGGAAATTTTTGCAGCTGTCAAATGTCAATCACCTCTTGAATAAGATTCTGAATGGCCTTAATAATTTCCTCATAATGCTTGTGCTTGGACAGCGACCATGACTCTCGTCTTTTTACCCATTCATGGTCTTCGTTAAATGCCTTATGCAAAGCAAACACACCCCTTGAAAGTGTGTGCTCACAGAACTGTGCTGCCAGTCTCTGCAAAATTTCTGCTGGTTTCACGTCTTCCTCAATAAGGAATTTGATGATGATGATGCATTGTGCAGCTGAAACATGTACCTGTTGCTTGGACATCATGCGCAGAACTAACAAATGGATCTGCAGTGGCTAACCAATGCTCATTCCCACTCCTGATATCCACACTCAAACCATGTTCACGTCGCAGTGCACTCTGTTCAAAATTACACACTCAGAACAAAAAGTATTTTTTATTTTTCATTCATATGAACAGCAAAAAGTATACATATTTACTGTAAAACTGACAGAGGTAACCATATGATATGGAGTCTTGTGGGAGAAAATAACAATGTTTGCCTCATTACTATAATGTTTGCTGAGCATAAACTTTAGAAAGTGTCCCGTGAGAATTTTGTCTAAGTCCCACTCGGCAGTGTGCACGAATTCTTACGAAAGTTGCCGAAGTTGCTGTATTATTTCAGTGTTAATTCAGCACTGCCAATAGCACTATTTCTCCATTAATTTGTTGCCAATCTGAAAACTGAATGTTTTAGCGGGGCCACGGCAGTATGCTAGTGAAGTTGTTAGAAGCCAGCTGTGAGAGCCATGACTCGCCTCATTAGCTTAGTTTCGTGACGTACCTGCATTAGTGAATTGTGGGTAGTTGTAAAATTATCCTAAATCAATTATTATTGGTATAATTGGTTTCATATATTATCTGGTGATTTACTAATCCTTAACTAACTGAACTTGCTTACATGTTTTAAAAACTAATATTTTGCAAGTATATTATACTTATATCAAACTAGACACTGTGTGATATCACTATGTATTGTTGTTGTATAGTTTTTAGATACGACATACAAGTTCACTGTTTCACTGCATAGAATGTTATGCATTATGGAAATTTTCTAGTAATTTTGATTTACATTTGTAAAAGTACTTGTTTTAAATACATTACAACTTGATAAATCGCAGACTTATTATATTATCTTGGAATTAGTGGACCCACTGTTCAGATAAATATATATAAGGAATGGATAAACCTTAGAAAGTGGCAGCAAGATGTGAAAAATAGATTAGCCGACGCCCAAGTGCATTTGTGTTTAGTGTGTTAGCAACAAAAACTAGTGTGGTTGAGAAAGCAATGTTAGCAGATGTGAAAATTGTCTGCTAGTGACTGCTAGCGCATGCAGTGCAACCTAGTGATGATTCTGCTAATGACTGTCGGCGCAAGTGCAGTAAGTACCTTTGGACTTAGATTTTGTATGGAAAGTGCTACGGGACACTTTCTAAAGATGAGCAGTTTGCTAACTCTTAAGCTCAAGCTTCTTAAGCTTTCTACATTAATAAACAATTTTGGTTTGTATCTAAGTGCAGAAAATTGCGGGGAGAGGGGAGTATAATGTTTGTAAAGTTGCAATGTAGCCTTACGTTGAGCTACAATATGTCAAGTGAACAATTTTTGGTCCAGGTAGGTTACACAACATGGATTTCAAAGTAAGGAGTAGAAAACTATGATTACAGGAGATTTTGACAGTCACGGGTAAATTTGAATATCCATTTGTGCTTAGGTTTAAGTGTTAAGACCTTTTTTTAAATTTATAGCATAGATTTCGAATGTTTATTTTAGATAATTCAAACGCAATCTTTATCCAAGGTTAAAAACAAAGAAGAGGTCGTTTTTGAAACCTTTAGTGTGCGCATAATTTTTGACAGGCCCTAAAATGTGTATGTCCAAAATTCTGCCTAAATTATTTAAATGGCTTTTACATAATGGTGTTGAAATACGAGTAAATATAACTTCCAGAAATTGCAAGGTATATAGCCTATAACTTTCACTGGATTGTACAGCGTAAATGTTTGAAGAACTACCTATTCAGATCAAGCAGTGAAAATGTTGTAGTCAAATAGTGCAAATAAGGAGAGGGGCTGGTTTTAAAAGTTAAGAGAAGGGCCAGCATTCGGATGACATGTCATCTTTTAATTACTGCATCACAGACATAGCTAACATGTACACAAATTATCATGGAAACCACATTATGAAAAATCCATATTTATTAGGTAATTTTATAGCATTTTCTACTTATAGAGCATTTTTTTCTCAATTATGCATCATTATTTTGTGATTTTCTTTTTCTTTGTGCCTTTATTTAGTAATTTTCTGGAATTTACAATTACTATACTACAGCTTTATATTGTTGCCACAGCCATGTCTCAAAGAAGCATTAAGTGACAGCTACTTAACACCACTCCCTTTTATGTGCCAACTGCCAAACAGCCATACAACAATAGATGGCTCAAAATAAATGCTGTTGCAAGCATTTTTAGGAGCTTTTGACATGCAGGACTTGTTTATGACTAGTTTTGAAGAGCTTCAATTTCTAGGAAAGTAGGCAGTAATTCAGACTATATAAGCAGACTGGCTCATGAGTGGAATGAGTTAATTGTCAGAGTGAGTCATTAACAGTTGGGCAGTACCTATTTGCAAAGTTTGTCTCAAGGTTAATAGAACAGCTGTGAGTAGCCAGGTCACAAATTGTGAATTGTGATTCAGTTTTAAAGGAAACAAAGTGAAATAAAAACTACCAGACTTGTTGTCACAATATGTTGTTGTTAGCTAATGCTGGATTTCTGACAATGAAGTCATTAATCCTCTTGCTCTCCAATATTTTTCACTGATGATATTGAAGAGAGCAATAACAGTAATAGCTCTGTTGTCACAATATCATTAACACTTTACTTATTATAACTTTTCTAACATAAGAAATTTCACTATCCAACTGAGAAATAAGAGCAACTTTGTACATTTTTTATTCACATTCTTGGAAAAAGAATAATTACTGTTTAATGGCTAGTGTGGTAAGAGTTACATTTTCTGTTCATATTCTTCAAACAAGTACACGGAACAAATTAATATTTTTTTCCTTAACTTTCTAAATTATGTCATTTTACTTACACATACCTTTTCTACTTGTATATCAGTTGTACCTATGTATAAATTATCACTTACTGTACACTAATTTTGATAGATTAGATAAATCTCAGTTTAAGGTCATTTTAAGTCATTTAATGTCCTTTTCCAAACACTGTAAGATGAAAATTTGGGCCTTGGTCTAAGTAACCTGTAACTTTTCCTGGGACATAAAATGCCTGTGTCATAATTTTTCCCCAGATTGTTTAAATGGTGTCAATTTGCAGAAGGGGTTTAATATATAGGTAGGAATAGCTTTTGAAGGTTGTAAGGAAGGCCATAATTTTTGCCAAGTAGCACACAGATTTTTGTCCTGATTGGTAAGATTGTGTAGTTTTAGTGTATCAGATCTTGAAAATAAGTGCTGGGATAGTTTCTGGAAGTTACATCATAACCTTTGATCTTTGCCAGATCCTTATATAGTACTCGTAAATTGTACAATATTTTGTCCAGTTTGGCTAGAGTGTGCAGATTTCTGCAATGGTTGATAATATATAGGGATACTTGTTTCAAGTTGTTCAGTGGCCTGTACTAAATAAGGAATAAGTGAGAAAACATAGAAGTAAATTTTCTTGTGGAATTAAATAATTTTATTAGATTACTAATTACACATTATTTACAGTGCATGTGATACATGTGCTGCATGCTTAGATTTCTCTTCCAACATTATAAAGTATTGTGGAATGATTATAGTATTTATTTTTAATTATAATAGTAATGGTACAGGACAAATGGATTCTAGCTACACAAATTGTGTCCTGCACATTCATTGCTGTGTGCTGTGACCATTTCCTGCCTTGCATGTTGTATCTAAACTTACATTGACACAGCATAAGTTACCAGTGCATTACCCCTCTGCTCATCTCTCTGCTTCTCTAGACCCATGGAACAAACCTGGTATGCTCGTAGAAACTTACAGGTGGAGACTTACAGCTATTTGAGTGTCTGGGAAGTGATTGTTGACTATTTTCTTAGATTTTTGCAGCCTTATTAAAACATTTTATTTTGTTTGATTCAATGTTGTGCATCATGCCACTTTTCATATATGTATTTCATTATTATTGTTTGGTTTATGTTTTCTTTGTCTTACTAAGCATTTGCAATTATACAAAGGTTTCACAATAATGGTGACTAATGCAAGAGTGGGGGAAAGTCAAATTCAATTGTTAGACCTGGAAGTTGAATCAAAAGGGAAAGTGAGTGAGATGCTTAGAAGAAAAAGTAAAGACAAAGTTACGAATAGTGAAGGTAAGAAACTAAATTTTGTGAAATGTTCAATTTGGTGTTATGTAATGGACTGAAAGGGAAGAATGAAGAAAGAGAATTTATGTACATCTGTTAATACGAATGGTCAAAGTGTTCTAGATTATATTATATAGGGCTCGGAAGTTCATGCCCTAAAAAACACTGCAATATGCCTGCAAATGTGGTCTAAAAAACTTGAAAATATGCCAAGAAATATTCACTATTTAATTAAAACAATGAACGTCCCTTTGCAGAACACAAGACGAGTTAGTATAAATAATAAATAAAGTTACCAAATTCCTTAGAGGTTAAAGCAGAAGTGGTCCCGCTGCTAGTATTAACTGCTAAATTGCAGTTGACAACCAACACTTTGCACAAATTTTCAAAATGTAAAACGTCATCTGTTGTCTCGCAAAACACTTTAGTAATGTGAAAAACTTCTCTCCATGTCACAAGATGTTATCGGGGCATATTTATATGATGCTAAATGCTTCGCAGAGAGAGAGAGAGTCAAGTCTCTTGGTGTGACACATGGTTTTCTTTCGAGGATATCTCGAATATCACACATCTGTTTATACCCAGAATTTTTTGAAATTACATAATTCACTTTCTCTTTCACTTTTTGTCCTATTCTACCAGGAACTGAACTTAGACCACATATTGTTTTTTCAAACACAGTAAGTGATTCATGCAAAGGAGATCCTACAGCTTCCAATGCCGTTATGGCTGTTGCTAAGAAAGAAAAATGGGCAGATATGAAACTAAGATCCTCTTTTAACCCAGTGCCTGACAGAATATTTTGCACAGTTTCTATTGATGAAGCATCTTTCGAGTCCAATGAATTACCAACCTCTTCCACTATTTCTATGTGCTCAGCATAATATAAAACTCCATTGACCCATGTTCCCCATCGAGTTAACACTGGTGCAGACGGAAGTCAGATATTCGGTGCTGTTGATCTAAGCAACTTAACTCTTTTAGGAGATTTAACAAAAATTCTCTTTGTACTGCACACAAATCTATCTACCAATAGGAAAGAATCACGTATTGTCTCAGAAATGTGATGAACAGCGTGTGCCAAACAAGTTATATGAAATAAGATTTGTAGCTTTCCTGGCGACGAACATATTCAAGATGCTCTCGGGCTTCGAGAAGGAGAAGGACGGAAATCTGCCATTTTTGGACATCCTGGTCTCCAGAAACAACAACGGTACTCTGGGGCATGCAGTATACCGCAAACCAACACATACTGACCTCTATTTGAATGCTCGCAGTTTCCATCATAAGTCTCAACGGGTCGGAGTTCTCAACACTCTGTTCCACAGAGCTCTGTCGATCTCCGATCCCAGCCACCTAAATCAAGAGCTGCAGCACCTAAGGCACACATTCCGCCAAAACGGCTACTCTGTAGAGGATATTGAAGCCTCTATCTCCAAGGCCAAGAGAAGAAAACCACAAACTCAGCAAACACCAGACCAGCCGACCGCCACTGCCTGCATCCCATGCACTGGCAATCTTTCCGGCAGAATCAGTAGAATTCTCGCTAAACACAACATCAAAACCATCCACAAGCCGCCTTTGAAGATCCAACACCTAGTGAGGCCGGTTAAGGACAAACTGCTCCTTAATGTACCAGGGGTATATCGTATCCCCTGTGAATGCGGGACGCCGTACATAGGGCAAACCGGCAGGACCATTTCCACCAGAGTCAAGGAGCACGAACGGTCCATACGATTAATGCAGCCTGAAAAGTCAGGGCTGGCGGAGCACTGCTTTGAAAAAGACCACAGAGCCAACTTCAAAGAAACGACCATTGTGGCAAAATGTAGCGGTTTATGGGAACGGAGGGTTAAGGAGGCTCTGGCCATCTCCTCCGAGAAGAGTACACTGAACCGGGACGCTGGATTGCAGTTTCTTCCATCTTGGATACCAGCCTTAAAATTGGAAATTGACCGACTCAGAAAACACAGATTCCAACAGAGCGGTGAACCACCTCCGCACTAGACTGGGTGTTTTCTACTCGGTACGTACTGGCTGACAGTACTGGTCCCTTCACTCTTGCTAGTCATTCATCCTGAAGATGGGAGAGATGTACACTCCCGAAACGTTGATGTCTTTTCATCACTACACCTGGCTCGAAGCCCGAGAGCATCTTGAATAAGTTATATGAATTAAGTTAGGAAAAATACCTTGCAGAGTTTGTCCTGATTTTACCATACAAGGACCTGCATCAGTAACAAATAAAAGTAACCGGTCGTATTTGATTCCACATGGCCATAGTAATTTCAAACAGTGCGTCACAAACTGGGTCACAGTCACATTTTCAGTGGCCGACAATTCGCACACATTAAGAAGATAAGGTGTAGTCTTTTGTTTATTATTTAAAGCACCCACGATTATATTAACAATAGAACAGCGCTCAGAATCAGGGGTTTCATGAACAGACCACACAAACTGGTCCGCTAATTCATTTTGTATATTTCACAATACATTATTGTAACAATGTCCTACATAAGTCTTACAAGAAAGTTTTTAAATGTTGAATTATTAATTTTGAACTAGGGAATATCAGCATCTAAAAATGCTGGGCACAAGTCATACGAAAATTCAGTAACCCTACTTCCTAAACACTCTACTAGCTGTTTTTCAACAGGTTATTTGTTTGCAAGCTTTCTGATTAAATTATCCTTATGTTTTGCTGTGTTTATGCGCTGAACTATTTGAAATCTTTTCTCACTCTCTAAGTTTTTCTCATACACTCCACAAAACAGTACCCTATTATCTGTGGACATTAAATTACCCAAAAACTCTTTCTGTAAATTAATTAATCTAGCACTCAAAGTTGGTTTTATTTTTGGCATTTGAAGAGCGTTTTAATATTTCATATGTCTAATTTAATTTGCTGGGAACCAGTTCACAACACTGTTTCGTTTGAAGACCAGCACACAACTACTGGTGGGCAGGCAAGTGTTGCTATAATCGTGCTGTTCAAAACGTTGACCTGCACTTTATCTTTGTTAATATAAACCTCTCAGTATATACATATACAATAGTATAATGAAAAGATGGAAACAGGGGATTCACTGCATGGCAACATGACCCAGCATTTTCTCGCCACCTCGCGAGTTGCATCATGTGCAATACTACCAATATGAAAAATATTATCCAGATGGAAAAAATAAAAAAGGATAAAAATCATTAAAATATGCAATATTGGGGCTATAATAATGAAATATTATGCCTTTATCAAAATCAACAAAATATGCAGTTATATGCACCATAAAATCATGTCCCAATAACTGAAAATTCCATAATTTGTGCACATAATGTTGTTGTTGTTGTTGGCTAATGCTGGATTTCTGACAATGAAGTCATTAATCCTCTTGCTCTCCAATATTTTTCACTGATGATATTGAAGAGAGCAATAGCAGTAATAGTAACCGCTTTTTAGAGAGCACCATATTTTTATGTTTTGGCAGTCACATCGCTCTCTCACAACCCCCAGAATGTCTGGAGGACCACATCTGTCGTTGGTTTACGGGTCTCACCAACCTGACCGGGAGAATTATCAAAATAAATTCACCGACCATATCCTCTGATTACCAATCAGAGGACGTATTACATGCCATGACAGGTCAGCATGTTAGGGGTTAATATTTTATAGAGAAATGGAGAGGTTGGAAAAATAAAGACTCCCTAGCCCTCGGGAACCCTAATAGCATCGGAGTCGGAAGAGAACAAGAGATGACCAAGGTAAGGTCAGATAGAAAAGTTACAGTGAAGAGCAAAACACCAGTAAGTGCAAGTAATGTTCTGCTCAGCTTGGGTACCTTGTGGTCGCTATTCACATATCCCCTAGACGGAGACCCCTGAGTCTGAAAAATGACTGTTGTTTTATGTTATTGACTCAATTTCCACTTTTAATCCAGTCCAGTGTTTACCTTTAATAGAATTGGGGAACATTGAAAAAAAAAACCTATTCTTGTAAGCATTCCAACAGATTCAAACTTGAATTCTTGGATTTTAAGTAATGGTATTCCTTCTTCACAAAGGTAGGATCTGACATGTTGCTGTTGTTGTTGGCTAATGCTGGATTTCTGACAATGAAGTCATTAGTCCTCAAACTATTATTAGGGTAGTAGGTGGAGGGAAGATGAGGGCCCTTTCCAGCTTTCAAAATAGGTATAATAGTGGCCTCCCACCAGTTTTCTGGAACTATACTGTCAATCCAAACACGATTATAGACCTCGAGCAGGAAAGCCTTTCCTTCAGCAAAGAGTTGATATAACATTTTTACGTGAATACCACCTGGTGCTGATATTTGCAAAGGTCAAAGAGAATGCTCTAACTCTGCCATAGTGAAAAAGTGATTGTAACCTTCTACGTTTCTAGAGTGAAACTTGAAGCCTTGAGATTCCACCTGAGGTTTAATTGGAAGGAACTCAGGGAGCAGTTATCTGAGCTAGAAACTTGAGTGAAAGCTCTGCCAAACATGCTGGCCACTTCCAATGGATCAACAACTGCTCCTGCAGCTGTGTTGAAGCCTGCAACTGTTATATGGGTTGATTTACTGACTTGCACCTTAACTTATCCCACGCAACTGAGGAAGGCGTATGTCGGTTAAATGAAGCTACAAATTTGCTACATGTCTTTTTGCTATCCATAATGACTTGGCTGGACCTGGCGCACATTTTCTTGTATTGGATATTGTTATCCAAGGTAGGCTAACATTGAAAAGTCCTAAGAGCACACCTTTGAGCATGAATGGCATTCCGACATTCATCTTCCACCAGGGGACATGAAATCGATGGGGGTTGGAATTTGACCATGGAATAGATTGCTCAGCTTCAGAAAGAATCCTCTTGGTAAGATGCTGCACCAAATCTTTCACCGAATTATACTCATTGTAAGTAAACATGGCCAACTGGATGTAAAGGTTCCAGTTGACACGGTCCAAGCACCTTTTAGGCCTATGGGTGGAATGTGTATTTTGCATTACGAGACTAATAAGACATGGAAAGTGGTCACCAAAGTGTAGACTCTCCAGTGATTAAGAGAGTTAGGTTGAAGTTATCCATGAAATCAACCATGAGCTTCCCTCTCGCACAAGTGTGACTTGAACCCCAAAGTGGGTGATGTGCATTGAAGTCTCCCACCAGCAAAAATGGTGTTAGTAACTGGCAAACTAGATGTTCTAATTCTATGAGGGAGAAGTCATGGGACGGAGGCAAATATAAGTTACAAATGGTGAACTGGACAGGTGGCCATAGAATCCTTGTGGAAACTAATTGTATATTGGACTGTAAGGGTACAGAATCCATATATACATCATCTCTGACAAGCATCATAGCGCTGCCATGTGCTGGAACCCCCTATTCTGGTGTAACATTACACTGCACAGGTGTATTGCCTTATTTGTAAAGTGTCTTCTGGATGCAGCTTAGTCCTTTGCAAACATGCACCAAAGGTTCATTCTTATTGAGCAAAAGCTCAACCTTTGCTCACTGTGTTCTAACACCATGTATGTGCCATTGTAGGATAGCCATGCTACTATTTGTATGGGATAAGTACTGTAAGGTAACTCTCCATTACCATGAAGTAGGCAGTGGGCGATTCAATTTAGGCCTTTTCTTATATGTAGAGCTAACATCCTTTCCTGAAGCTTTATCCTGCCTATTTTTCACTGAGTTCATCACAGTGTGAGCAGGATCCTTTAGCTCCATATCCTCTAGCAAAGATATATCTTCCCATAGCAAACTTGGGTTCAAGTGCCTCGAACTGGTTGCTGACAGGGACCAGCAAAGAGGAAAGATGCCGGTTCGAGTCCACCCCTGAAGAATCCCCAGAAGAGGACCTTTGAGGAGATGTTTGTGGACTCTTATATCCCTTTGGTATATTTTTATTGGACTTACTACTTTCCTTGTGGAAGTTGTTATTTGTATAATCTTTATTGAACTTTATCGGTGAGACACTGTGTCTTATGGGCTTTCTAGTCTTTTATATTGAGTTTGATGCTTTTGTTGGTTATGTAACACTGGTGTTCTTCTTAACTATGGACTTTGTAGACATTAACACAGATGTGCATGCTGATTTAGCAGGCTTTGGAATAGAGCTATGGGTTAAGAGTGTCCTTTTTGATATTGCTGCCCTATTTATGTCACATGTCTGTGTTACAATCTCTCCTCTCAGTACCAGTTTAGCTGCAACTGAGCTATAGGTGCTGGATCTCAGAATATAGGATTGGGGTATACAAAGGGCTTCCGGGCTCCTGAGAAGAGCACCTTCTCTTTAATCCATATCCCTTGTATTGATCTTTCCTCTACAAAATGGGGGCATCCTCGGGAGCTAGATGGATGTTTGCCTTTACTGTTTATGCATGATAGCTGCAAAATATGCACCACTGTGGTAGACATTTCCATAGTTAGGACATGTAGGTGGTCCATTACAAATTATGCTTGTATGTCCAAAGCGCTGGCACTGAAACATCTCAGCAGATTTGGGACAAAATGCCTAACTTTGATGGACTTATACCATGCCATAATCCTTAGTGGGAGATCGACCCAATCAAAGGCCAAGAACAGGGTACAAGTGCCTTTAATTCACCTCCTTCTTTGCACTGAACCTGACAAACATTAGTAACCCCTTGCTCTGTAAGATTTTCTTGAATCTCACTGGTTAATCCATCCAATGCATGGGTGCTTATCACACTGCACGAGGAGTTCAATGTTCTGTGCATCTCAACACGTATCAGATAACTTGCTAGCATATTGACTTTCAGAATTTTAGCTGCCTGGGTGGCTGAATGTGCTTCAACCAGAAGCATGTCACTGTGAGATCTGGTGCAGGACTTCAATGGAACAGCTATCTTAACCAAATACTTTTGAATAGTAAATGGGCTCACTGCCAAAAACTTCTTACCCTCCTCAGTTCTAGCTATCACTAAGTAGCAAGGGCCACAAGACTTGACTACTTCATTTACACCGACTGTATTTTTGTTTGATGTTTTGGATGCACCATGGCGCATTCTTCCTCCACTATTATAAATGTCTTCGATGGCATGTTCATATCCTGGGCGGCACCACCCACTTAGGTGAGAGTCCTGGCCTGGAACTTGGTCACCCTAGAGTCTCACCTTCCTGTGTACAGAAAGAGGGACCCAATTGCCTTTAGGAATGCATCACCACATGCAATGGCCTCTCCTGAGGACGATCTTTATTAGCAGATACAAACACAGATCCCACATGATAAACAGAGGCTGGGAATTACACGGTTATCCAGTCACCCCTTGCATCTCCCCATTTACCCACAACCCACGCGAAAGGTATCAATCAGACCAGAAGCTATAATTTTGAAGGTCAAACACATACATGACCAAAACTGATTGGTGTTTAGCATATGCCCTCTCATCACTTAGAGGAACCCAATCGAGAGTGTGACTCGGGACCCTGGGTGTGCCAAACCTGTACCTACAGTAGAAGGCTCCTTCAGGGGGGAGGGGAGAAGAGAGAGAGAGAGTACATTATATGTGAGTGTATGTGAACAAGCTTGTTATACCATGTCTCAGCCTAGTTCAGTCCTGCTGTAAACAACAAGGCGGAGCTGACTCAACTGGCCACGTGTTAGACCTATAGGCACGCACAAAAGTTTTGCAACACTAGCAGTATATATAGCAGTGCTAACTTCTAGACAATAAATAGAGTTGGGTTACACATTAAGTTATTAAGTCTATGAGTTGGAATATTAAAAGAATCATGCAGTAACATAATGGTTACCTTTAATCGGATTCCTTCCCCTCTGTCCACTATAACTGATTTCTGCCTCGCTTTTGAAACTTCAATCCAATATCTATCAGCAAACGGTGGAGAGTACTTCGTGAAAAATTCGGCAAGTCCGTGTAGGAATTTACCGCATGCAAAATTTTGTTAAAGAGTTGGCGGTTCATTTCTGAAAAAATAACCATGAACTTTACTGCATATAGCACTTTCGGAAAATCATCGTATTTCTCCACGCGCTGTTTGCATTTACGTGATTTTTCAGGTGTTCTTATAGTTCCGGATGCTTGCTGTTCCATTCTAACACTGTGTACACTACTTGCGGAAACACCAAGGAGATCACTAGTTTCTTCCTCAATGTTTTTTATAGACGATTCTGGGTTTCTTTAAGAAATGCGAAACAATGCGCGATCATTCGCCACTCATCGCTTTTTAAAGGTTTGCGCCTCTCGCCACTTTTTAAAGGTTTGCCTCGATTGTGTTTCATGTCGGCTGAAGCACCAGCCTGCTCCATGATAAAAAGCTTACTGATTTTAAATTGCACATACATAAGTGTCCTTGGCCTTGTGAGGTCCGCGAGATGTACAGGAAATACAGTGTTAAATATCAGAAGCAACTCCACACTATAAACAAAAACATCTTAATCAGCATTCAACTCGATATAGACTTCGTTGCGAGAGAGTTGCCTGGTATAGGAATGCAAAAAATATTATATAATAGCAGTGTCCTTTAGTAATTGTTAAGTAAAATGCAGCTTAATTTAACATAATACGTTAATAGTGTGTATAATTTCACCTGTCTTCTGTCTAATCTGTATATAGTATACTATTATGTATATATTCCCTTCAGAAATCACAAGCCGAGAACACATCTATGTGGTGTGTGAAGCAGAAAGATAAAAAGTGGGCCTACTTACGTTTATAAGAATCGAAACATTTGTATACTTTTCTGTGTCCGAAATGAGCTCGCGCAGAGTAGTGATCGGAAAACTACTTACGTACAATACTGTACTTAAAGGAGGAGTTTATCGTACCTACGCAAATAAAAGATAACGCCCACTATCTTCGCCAAACCAATCAACAGCAACCATTTCCCAATTAGGGCATTATTCCAGGGTACAAATGAGGGAAAAGAAAAGGTTTCGGAGCATGAGGAAAGGATAAATCGAAAATATAAGTGGAGAGAAGATGAAGCAAGAACATTTATGAAGGACCTAGAAAGTCAATCAAGCAAGATAAGAATATGTGGGATAGAGGTAATGCTAAAAGAAAATAGAATGGAAGGAGTAGTTCTGAGGCTTAAGGAGTTAGTGAAGCAGGCAGGGTCAAACATGAAAATGGAAGAGGTCATAGACAACACAAAGATGGGGTGGTACAATGAAAATTGCAAGAAGGAAAAGCTAAGAGTTTTAAGGGAATTAAAGAAACGGAAGCAAATGGGAGATATACAGGAAAAAGATAATTTCATTGCTGAAAGATGGGTTTATAAACACCTTATGGAAGATAAGAAATGGGGGAAAAAATAGGGTAGATAATTAAAGTGACTGAAAGAGCAAAGGGTACAAAATTAATCTGGGTAGTAGTAAAAAAGAGCATTTAAGAAGAGAATTAGAGATCATAGTATAAGCACATAAGTATGGTGCAATGACTAACAATCTAATAGGATCAGAACAGCCAAATAGGTTGTGTATAATGTAATTAGAAGATGTAGATTATATTAAGCAATTAGAGAGCCAGATAGGAACAAAGTGTGAGAACAAATAAGATTAAACAACAAATGGTATAGATGGAATACCAGAGGAGTTTTGGAAGGCATGGAGTTTATATCAAAACAGGCTAGTTAAGATTATAAACAAGTTATTTTAAGGAGGTGGTGTTCCAAAGAGCTGGAGAACAGCTACTGCAGTGGCATTATCTAAGAATAAAGGAGATATGAGCAACCCAGTGAATTATAGTGGAACTAGTTTATAATCTGTTCTAGGGAACATTTATACAGGGGTTTTGGTGGAAAAGGTGGAAAAGGTTCAAAAATAGATGGAACAGGAGGGAAAGCTTTCTGATCTGCAAGTTGGTTTCAGGCAAAATAAGAGAACAGTAGATAACATTTTTGTGATGATCACATTAGTATGCAAACAAATATTTAGCAGAAAAGGGAGGGAGATCATGAATGCTATTTGTAGATTTAACCCTTTGGCTGCGCATACAGTATTAGCTAGTTGTTCTCCCAGCAGACTTGTGTCCCTTTAAATTCTGAACTGCTACTACAGATATTAAACTAAAAGTGACCTATATACTTGCATAATTATAGTATCTTTTACTGGCTGAAATAATATGTTTAATAACTTATTTGATATTGGTTTGCAGTAAATACGATATAAGTTTTATTTCAACTGTTCATAACGGAAAAAATCAACCCCGTTGAAGGGAAACATATGCACCCCTTTGTAACACATTTTTAATATTCCACAATATTAAAGAAATTAAATTTTGCTACTTTAGAATATTAACACCAGACAAAAATATCCTAAAGTTAGCTAAGTTAAATTAAAATAATTTCTGCGAAATTTTATGGTACTCACCCTTAAAATGTTTACATCCCTGCCATTGTTATATTGAAGATATTGAAGCTGGTCCATAAAATGTTATTCACACTATTCTGTTGCACAATAAAAATGTTCTATATACACTTATGCTTATTAATGTTTTGGTATGTACACCCCATGTTAGTTTTGAATTTCCACCCCCCTCGCTTGATGATAACTGAGGAAACACCCAGTTCTACACAAGGCAATGTCACACTGTTTGCACTTGTACTGTGACTGTATGCCACGACCTGATTGTATTTTTCTTTTCTTCACGATACACTGTACACACGATTTCACCCGGCCTAGAATTTTTACGAGGGTGTGAAGAGAACTGGGCACAGGGGTAGCAGAAGGTAGGCTACGCAGAAATCCCACTTGCTTGCGGGACGTGAAGTTTGCGATTAGCTGTCGCACCAAATTCTGCCTGTAGTGAAGAAGCCTGTTGCCATGAGCTGTGGAAGCAGGTCTGTTTGAAATGTCGTATATTATAAAACTATTAACAATGGCAACATTCACTACGAAATGGAACAAGTATTTCCACCATTTTTTTTAAGGCCGGCCGACACCGTAACGCTCCCTCCTTTGGTTCGCAAGATCAATCTTTGCCATATTACATGTGTAATTTATCATTGCATTAGGACAAGGTATTTTTATTTGTTCTCTCCCCCTGCCACTCTTCCTGTGTACCTCTCCATCTGTTCTAGGATCGGAATTGGTGGATAATAAAAGAACGTCCCTGTTATCATGCCAAACTACTGCAGTTACACCTTCATGATGCAGTTTGCAAGATTCACCCCTTTTCAGTTTTAATTGTTTTGGCTTAGAAAACTGTTTTGGCCAGTCTTTCCTTACGGCACGCGTTGTACCACACGCATATGTCTTCTTCTCTAAAAGTAATTTCATTAACCAAGTGGAAGTAAAAAAATTATCAAAGTAGACGTGGTGCCACAATCCCGTGTATTTCTCACACATGTCTAAAACCACCTGTTCTCCAAGCAGAAGATCGCTGTTTCTCGCCTCTTTTTTCCCCAGATAGATTTTACAGGTCAGTAAATAGCCACTTTTACTGTCTGCAATACCCCATGCCTTTATCCCCCACTTTGTAGGTTTAGCGGGCATGTATTGTTTCAAAAAGAAGTGCCCTTTGAAACCGATCATTGCTTCATCAACAGAGAGATCGCGATTTGGTCTGTAGACATTTGAAAACTGTTTGATTGTATCTAATGCAGGTCGTGCCCTATACAGATAATCATAAGAATCTACCCCAAATTGTGGTTTTGCAGATTCGTCATTCAGGTGAAGATATTGTGATATCTTTTTAAAGCGGAGCAAGGTCATTGCTTGTCTTACAATTGGAAAAACGCAAAAATACCCCAAAAAGTAATCCCTAATTTCAGGTAAATCCACCATCCCCATATATATAAAAATACCTCCCTTGAATTTGTTTCTTCCCATTTTGGATCTGATTTTTAGCTTGAATCTGAGCTGCATACCTATTGGTTTCCTCCGCAATTTTGCCGCAAAAGCTGGAATTCAAAATAATCTATTTCTGGACTTCCTGGAGGAATAGAATGATTTACACTTACAGGGGAAGAGAATACTTCTAACTCATTGAAAGAGAAATTGGAGGTCCACTGTGCAGGTACTAATTTAGTTTTAGTTTGCTTTGCATTAGTTTTAGTCACCTGTTCTGCTACCTGTTCCTCAGCATCTTCACTGTCACTTTGTTCCTTATCACTGTCTTCCTATAACTCGCCAAACCAAGATTCATCGGAGCTACTTTCGCGATCTAATTCCTCATAAATTGCTGCAAGTATTTCCTCATCTGTTACCAATTTCTTTCACGTTGCTATTGCTGTAACAGTGCAATAGGAGAACATTTACATTGACACAGGTCCTAAAAGCTGGGGTAAGCATAAGCAGAACCCATATGAAACGATGAACAAGCTTACTACGTTCTACTATGCTGTGCGCGGCAGGCCAGTTTTCATTTCACTATGCTTTACTACGCTATGCGCCGCAAAGGGTTAAAAAAGGCTTTCGATACAATTAATTAGGAGGCATTATGGTTTAAACTAAGCAAGGAAGAAATGAGTAGCAGCTTCATCTGGATTCTATAAAGAATGTATACTAACAATGAGTTCTGTATAAAAATAGCCAATAATAAAGTAAGAATATTCAAAATAACTTAGATTTAAGGCAGGATTGTACATTGAGTCCTGTGCTGTTCAATTTGTTTATAGACAATATTATTGAAGCAATTACAATGGAGATCATGCATGTGCCAAAAATTAATAAATACCAAATATCTGGCATGCTATTTGAAGATAATTCATATATCCAATATAGGAATAGTTAAATCAACCAATGCAATAGATAAATTTTGCGAAAAGCGGGGTGTAAGAATTGATTTAACTAAAACACAAATTATGTTAGTTAACCCAGCAGCAGGCGCACGGTGGTATACAGTGCTGTCAATTTAGTTTAATTTTAATAAATAAGTTAAGAGTGCCAAGCACACCTAAATTGTGCTAGAAATGCTTCAATAGGTTATTCAGGTGCCGAATGTCACTATGGTCACATTTTATACCCATCATAACCGCCTGTGACTGATGTGTAAAGTGGACAACTACACTGCATGCGCCCGGTCATGTAAATAAACGTAACCTAATCATTACTGAATGTTTCAAACATTCAAAGCTTTGTTTAGCAAGAACACTTTGGTGAATGATTATCTAGTTATGAAGATTACTTTGGTATTACAATTTTCCTAATTGTCTTTCAGATTCACGCAAAGAAAGTGATTGATTCCAGAAGAAATTAGCATCTTCTGGAATCACCTGAGAGAGAGGATTATGTTGATTTCTTTGACAGTGATGAAGCAGAAATAACTGAGATAATTCCAGTAAATTTCAGCAATTGTGTGATGACAAGAATGAAGTGAAAGAAATACCAGTTTCAGTTCTCAGTTTTCTTTATTGAAAAAATGTTTTCGCCTGATGTGATGATTGCCTTCTTATATTGGTAAGGAACAGGTACCTTTATGGATACATAATTCCTTAGCAGTCCCAGAGGAAAAAACCGCAAGAATATATTCACGATTCTGCCTGGCCCGAAATGGAATACTATAGGAACTGAAACAGAAGGTTTCCACAAATTGTTTTATCCTCAGATAACTGATTCTGTTTTTGCAAACATGAACCGATACATAAATAACAAGAGATCATCTTTTACACAAAGGATAGAGATTGAAGAAACATTTCTGCTTCTGAAATAATGGCTATTAGGAGCACTGTTTCTCATTGCTTACAAAAAGGATGCAGTTATTTGAGCTGTGGGCATCAAATGGAACAGGAATGACTACTCTAAGGACAGCAATTACCTACAAGCACTTTCTGTTCTTGCTCCAGTCACTAAGATTTGACGATACTTGCAATTGATAAACTTGTTGCTATCCGTGATCTCCACTATGCATTTGTTAGCTACTGCAGACATTACTACAGTTCTGGGAGTTCACAACCATACACAAAATGCTTATTGCATAGTGATTTTGTTCAGTACATGCCCAATAAGCCTGCCAGGCTTAAATAAATGATGTGCATTTTCATTTATTCCAGTTTATGTATTTGTATACACATTATATTAAAAACTTGCTTTAATAATATAATTTATTGTTTACAACTTCAATATTAATTCTACTAGAAAACAAGAAAATTTGCCTATGAAATGGTATTTAAAGTTAGATGGCACTGAATGCTGCACGCGCCCACTGATTTAAGTATCTTCAGTGCAGCTGCCGCAGGGTTAAAAAAGGGAACAAGCTGAAGAAAGGTGAGAGATGGTACTGGGAGTGAATGGAAATCGAGATAGTAAACAAATTGATTATTTAAGAACAAGATTAAATAGTAAGGATAACTGGGGTGAACAGAAGAGAATGGTACCAGCTAAAGGAAAACTTGCATTAAAAGCCACTAAAGCGTGTATGGACAAAATACCAGGGATGGAAACAAAATGGCTAGAGAAAATTTAACGGCAATAGTTGAAAGGACGCTTTTTGGAGTAGAGATTTGGAGAATGGAGGAAAGGTGGGTGAATGTAGATGTGATCTATAAGAAGTTTTGTAAACAAATCCTGGACTTGCCAAGAGCCTCACCCAATGGTGTGGCACAAGCAGAACTAGGAAGAAATCGAATTAGAGGAAAAATTGTAAAACGAGTTGAAATATTGGACCAGAGTGAGAAAGCTAGATGAACAGAATGTTTTACTCAGTGTCTGTTAGTACAAGAAAGGCTTAGTCATAAGAACACCTGGTTGAGTAGGATAAAGGAAGCCATGGGAAATCAGGTTCTGGTAACACGTGGAGGGAGATGGAATAGTTAGAAAATGGTTTCTGGAAATTAATTAGATTAAGGCTGGAAGATATTGAAAAACAAGAAATATTTCCAAGTTTAAATTTGCAAAGTTAATTGGGAATATACAGAGAAATGAAAGAGGAATGGAATAGGGAAAAGTATATTGAAAGATGTGACAAAATGGCAACAGAAGGCTTGGCATGAACTAGAGCAGGGATGGTAAAATTAAAAGGCTTAAGATTAGGGAGCAATTCAGAGAAATGCCCTTTATGTAATAATAATAAAAAAAATAATAAACATGGCATGTAATGTAGGCATGTGAGGAAACAAAGATTTTCATGAAGAAAATTGGTAAAAAGGAATGGCCATATTTACCAAATGAAATTTAAGGGAGAAAGCCTTTGAATGTCTAATCAAGAAACACAATAGGAACAGGAAACTTTTAAGGCAGAGTAAGAGCCAAGTGGTTGAGAAAAATGAGCAAAAATCAGTAAGAAAGGGACAAGAGAGGAAATAAGCTTTAAGTGATAGGACCCAAATAAACTCAGTAACCATGAGGTTTGAGTCGTTCATGTAGAACTTACACCCCCTAAGGACTTACAAGCCAGTGCCTAGGGTCAGACGCCTGTCAGGGAGCAGAGGAACCTATCAACCAAACAGAGTGAAGACCTGGAAGCGGGTGGTCAGCCCAACAGCAGGTATGATAGTGAGGAAGAGGGTGATATAAATGTAGGTGAAATTGACAAATGAAAAGGTGATGATGGAGCAATTGATGGAATGAGTGGTGGGGGAAACCAGAGAAAACCTGCCCAGATGCTGTTTTGCACACCACAAATACCATATGCAGGTCCATGGGATCGAATCCGAGCCACCTAGGTGGTAGGTGAACAGTCTAACTGCTCGGCCACGGCAGCGCCTAACTGTACTATTACTACGTAAAATTTATGTTATGGCCTTATGTAAAGTACTACTGTTGTGAGTATCAAAATGTATTTGGATTATTACAAATACTATACTATTAATTTTTATTTGCCATTGAACACAAGTGTCATCATATGGTATGAAATATTAAGCCTACATATGAATACAACAAAAAAGTCACAAGCATCACTGAAGACCTGAGCGAGAAAACATTCAGCTTTCGATCATTCTCAGAAAAACAAGAAATAGTTGCAAATGATCAACCTTGCTCTTCTTTAACTAGTTTATCCAGTAAACATAAGGGTAAGAAGCAGAGTATGTAAGACATTTTCAAACTTCACAATATGATAAAACCAACTGATAAGCAGGTTGCCAACTTAAACAGAAGCTGTCTTGATGGCCTTGTCTATTAATCAGTGTCAATAAAAATAATATATGGACAAAACATGTATTACAAGGAAAACATCTCTTGTCCATGTTAGAACGTGCCTTATGACTTTCAACATTTGGATGAACAAGAATAGGCCTGCAATAAATCAGCAAACGAAACCATCTGTTTAATTCCATCATCAGGCTATGGCATTAAATAAACCAAAAAGAAAACAAACAAACAAACAAAAGGAAAAGGATGAATCTTGAAAAGTGAGTCAGGTGCTTTTTTGCTAAACAAGAGCTGCCATCTAAGGGCCACAATGAGGAGTGAGTGAGTGAGTGAGTGAGGTGAGTGAGGTGAGTGAGTGAGTGAGTGAGTGAGTGAGTGAGTGAGTGAGTGAGTGAGTGAGTGAGGTGAGTGAGTGAGTGAGTGAGTGAGTGAGTGAGTGAGTGAGTGAGTGAGTGAGTGAGTGAGTGAGTGAGTGAGTGGATGGATGGAGTTTAAGGGCCCGTCAACAGCCAGGTCATTTGGGCCCTAAGTCAAACTTTAAAGGCTAAAACACTCAACAATATAAAAAAGGTGAAAGCTAAAACACAAGATCAAAGTAGTAAATACTTAAAAACAGTAAAAGATGAACGTCAAATGCTGAAATCTGAATGCTAAAAGAGTAAGGGTTAAAATGCTAAAAACAACACAAACAAGAGGTTGTATTCTAAAACCATAAAATCAAATGCCCAGGAATAAAACACAAGTCAAACTTGTTTCACGAAATCAATATCGGTGACGAACTGCAACACTGTATCGACGAAGACCAGGTCATCACCTAGAGTTGACCGCAGGATAGAACCCGGGCCAAGGGATTGGTGCTCTCTAGTATATTGCAATCAACCAAAATGTGTGACACTGAAAGTTATATGCTGCATGTGACAGACAGGGGCTGGTTACTACGCAAAAGGTGGCCATGAGTGACGTGTGTGTGACCTATCCACAACCACGTTAAAACAACCTCTGACCGATGGGAATCCTTGCAAGAAGTCAGCCAGGGTTGTACTGTGTCCTTGATTGTCCATAATTGAGTCCAGTTTCAGCCAGGGTTGTACTGTGTCCTTGATTGTCCATAATTGAGTCCAGTTATCTCTTCCCAAGGCTTTTGCCAGAACGAATAAAGATGGCAACAGAAGTACAACAGCACATCCCAAAAAGGAAGAGCATATGTGGGAAACACTGGCAAACGACATATAGCCGCAGCCGCATCCCCATCCCCATCCCCATCCACCTCCTTGTTGCAGGGAATACCCACATGGCCTGGGGTCCATGTAAAAACAAATTGGTATCCATGAGAGATTAACTGTGAAACGAGTGTCTGAATTTTAATTATCAATGCTGATGTGCCAAGAAACTGTTGCAAGGCCTGAACAGCGCTCATAGAGTCGCAGCATATGATGAAACTGTCAGGAACTGAACTGGAGATAAAACATAAGAAATAAAATATGTCAAATAGCTCGGCAGTAAAAACTGAACTGTTGTCCACAAGTCTGTACTTATGAGCCTCACCGTTGTACACGATACTCCATCTGTAGCAACCCCTACCTAGGATCCATTGGTAAATACCGAGTGTAAGTCCAGTAACGTCCCAGAAGCTCAGTGAATAGTTGGCAAAACACTGATTTAGGGGTAGCTGCCTTCGCATAGTCCAAAAGCACCAGGTCGGACTGCATGTGCTGGAGTTGCCAGGGAGGATAGCAGCCTAGAGAAGATCGTTCTACAGAGGGCATGTGCAGTGAGCAGTTCTCGAAATCGTATACCACTTCGACGCAAGATAGTGGTATTTCGTACATAACGGTGGGCGAGGTCTGGATGCAATATGCATTCAAAAGAAGAATGACCTGGGTCAGCGGCCAACCATGCTATATAGGAACAAAATAAAAAGAGTGTCAGACAGACAGTGAACATTTGCCAGAATCATCGTACAGACATGTGACTCGACTAGTGCGGAAGGCCCCAGTGGCCAGACGGATACCAGCATGATGGACAGTTTCTTAAAGGTGGAGTTTAGAGGCAGACACTGCACCATAGATAAAACTGTCATAGCCCAGTTTAGACCGAATCAGTGAACGATACAAACTCAACGTTACAGGGCAATCACCGCCCCAAGATGCCCAATCAAAACTCTGAAAACCTGAAGCGAGAGATCGTAGGAACCATAAAGGTGACGAATATGGTGCTCCCAAGTGAGGTTGCAGTCGAGGTGAAGGCCCAAGAACTTACGGTGCAGAACAAATGGCAGAGACATGCCATGCAAATTAAGATCAGGAGAAGGATGTGCACCATGAAGTCGATGAAAGTGCATTCCCTGTGATTTCATAGCGGAGAACTGAAAGCCAGTGCGGGGCACCCACTCAGCGATGGAGGAGATACTCAACTGCAGTTGTCGCTTGAGGTGCTCAAGATTATAAGAGCTACAATAAATAGCAAAGGTGTCAACATACAGGGACATCAGGATTCCACTGTGAACTATACCAGCATTGCCGTTAATGGCAACAGCTAAAAGTGTTACATTCAAGATCGAGCCCTAGTGCACACCATTCTCCTAGATACTCTCCTCTGATAGCGTGTTTCCATTGCGGACACGAAAACAGTGAATTAGCAAAAAGTTAAAAAGAAAGACAGCTAAGTGACCGTGTAAACCATAACCATGCAGAGTATGGGGGATGCCATAGCACCATGTAGTATCATAGGCCTTCTCCATATCAAAGAAGACACCCAAGACATGCTGCTTCAGAAGAAAGACCTGGATATAAACTTCTACTCATGTCAGATTGTCAACACTGGAACAATGGCAACAAAAACTGCCCTGAACATTGCTCAGCCGGTTATTCTTCTCTAGCCACCACAATAAGCAAGTGTTAAACATGCATTATAAGGTCTTACAAACAACACTTGTTAGGCAAATAGGGCAGTAGCTAGAGGGAAGTGTCTGGTTTTGTCCGGGCCAAGGGACAGGGATGACAATACCCTCTCACCAGGAAGATGGAAAAACTTGCTCACACCAGATATGGTTGTAAATACCCAGAACAAAGGAGAAAGCCAAAGGTGGAACATGGAGTAACATTTGTTGGCAGATATCATCAGGACCAGGAGAAGAGTCATGAGCGAAAGACGAATGTGCCAGCTCTGCAACAGTGAAAGGTGCATTGTACTGCAGTCACTGTTAAAATCGAGGACTATCAGCTCCGCAGATTCCTTGATAGGTATAAAGGTTCTATCGTAGCTAGTTGTTTGGCTAGTAGCAATAAAACAATTGGCAAAGGCATCAGCTATATCCTGCTCACTGGTGTAATGCAAGCCGTTTGTGGCAAGACCGGGAATGATCGTCCAGCGACACTTGCCATACATATGCCAAACAGTATCCCATACCTTTTGTGACGAAGTACAATGGGAAAGGGAAGGGACGTACATTTCCTAAGACCTACGTTTTGCACCATGAAGCAGATAACTGCTCTAGCACGAGAACGTTTAAAGGCAGTAAAATTCTCTTCCATAGGGTGTAATGTAAAAATGTGAAGAACATGTTTGCATTCTTTAATAGCCAAATGGCATTCTTTGGTCCACCAAAGTATTGGAACGTGTCGTGGTTTAGATGAAGTTCAAAGAATGCTGGAATCTGTTGCGAGCAGGATAGAACAGGTAAAGTATTCAACCATGTCATCAAGCATCGTCGTTGAAATGAATGAGTGAACGAAATTTCATCCACTCAGCCTTGGAAATAATCCAGTGAAGATGGTGACCGGATAGGTGAATGTTAGTGGGGTAATGATCACTGCCAAATAGGGCGGAAAGCACTGGCCACTCAAGAAACAGTACCAGTGATGGGCTACAAAAAGAAAGGTCTAGCACTGGGTGTTTATTGTAGGCATGCCAGTGTTTAACAGGACTAAGCCAGACATTCGCAAACGTCTGCTATAAGGCACCCCAAGCATCGTCAGTGTCTGAGACCTATAGGGTGTTTGGCATTCAGATCACTGAGAAAGAAAAGCGGCAGCGGAATCTGTGCCAAAAGAGTCCAAAGTTCATTCTGGTGTACGACACTGAGCAGCAGCAAATAGATATTGCAGATAGACAAACACAGGCCCTGCAGCTGTACACACACTGTATCAGCTTGCAGCAGCATATTAAGCGGGATGCTGGTGGCAGAGATATTATGGGCTCCCAGAGTAGCAACACCACCACTTGCTCACCGATCGGCTGCAGAGTCATATCTAAATGCCAAAAAACCACAAAGATGTAAGGCGTTTTTGGGCTGCAAATGGGTTTCTTTAGACAGACAATTGAAGGTGAATGGTGAGAGACTAAATGTTGTATGCCCAGTGCACGTGCCCGGAACCCATTAACATTCTACTCGATTATTTCTATAGTAAAAGGAGATTAGGGGGTGGTCTTTATCTTTTCCTTCATCTTTACCTTGTGGCACTTGCGACCGATGAACCAATTTTCACCATCCTCAGGTGACTCCCCCGATGTCCGGGAGTCTGAAGATCCCCGGTGGCTTGTTGAGCAGACTTCATTGAAGATGTACGACTACTCGCCCGGTGATTAGGTCGCAAACGATTTGTGCTTACAGGCAGAATGGTGTGAACACTGCTTGTGGATGGCTGATGAGCTGGTGCCTGCATGGCAGAAGATACAGTTGCCGCTGTACTTGTATCAAGAGATGGTGGAGAGGTGCTTGCTGGTAAGTCAGTCTGCGTTGAAGCATCAACAACTGGAACATATTGAAGGGCAATATTGTGGACAGGCGTGCAATGGACTGCTGACACAACTATAGTGGTTGCAGGTTTTACCTGCTCAAAGAGACGATGCGCTTCCAAAAAAGTGGGCCATGCTTTCACTCGCAACTCCTATATAGCCTTCTCATCCAGAAACTTGGAACACAGACACAAGCTTGATAGATGGCTCTCTCCACAAAGAATTCTGTGTACATGCGGTGTCCTCATGGGCTGGTAAACCACAATGCTCACAAATTGCAGGGTTATTACATGAGGTCCTGGTATGACTGAATTGCTGGCACATAAAACAGCGCATGGGTTTTGGTACATACTAGCATACGGTGACACGTTTGTAGCCACAAAAGATACACTCTGGCAACTGAGTACCTTTGAAAATCAGAAACACTGTATGCAAAGCTAACTCCTTGCCATCCTACTTTCGAGTAGGACGGTAGGCTTGACATAAACACTGGTCGGAGAGGCAGGTGACAATCTCCTCGTTCGACAGACTGTCCAAACTGGAGGTGACGACAACTCCCCTACATGAGTTGAGCAATTTGTGTGGGGCTACCCAAATTGGGTAGGATCCCAACAAACTCACTTTCAACAGTTTCTGGGACTGATCTGCTGTGTTGGTCTCAATTAACAGTGTACTATCTCGTAGCATTCTTCACTGGGCCACATATCCTGTCTATTTCACATTTGGTATAAAATGGGCTGATATCCTTAATCGTTTTCCTTCAGAGGCTAATGTCACAACAAGAAAAGAGTCATCGAAATGGAGTTTTTGCAGATACAGGATTGATTGGACTCCCTTCTGGAACCATCGGCATCAGCCTGCCGTCCGGGGGGGAGGGGTTGAAGAAGGACACCAAATCTCGACGGTCTGTGCCGCCATGAAGACCCCTCCATGACTGACCTCAAAGTGTACTTCAGAGGGACTACCCTCCTAATCTCCACTGCTTTTCCACATGAGTAAACCGTTCACCATGCACAGCCCCCTTTATGCCCCTACCACAGTAATAACCGCCTGTGGCTCCCCACTTTAGACCGTGCCTGTGTGCAAGAGACAGACATGGATTCAGGGGACTTATGGTTGATTACACTGGCATTTTGCCAGCAGTAGCACATCTGGCCAGTGAGACTAACCTGACAGCACACGGCTGTCAGGGAATTAACACAGACCTAGCTCTCAGAGAGTTATGTGAGTGTACATGATGATGTGGACGGGCTCTGCACCTAAGGCTACACATGGGGGCAGTGTGAAGGTTCCACCCAACCTTCGCACCTGAAACCTCTGAAGAGCACACATGTCGGGGGCCGCACTGAAACTGTGGGACAGGACCATGCAGATAGAAAAGATCCCTGCTGGTGAGACAGGATTTATAAACCTAGGACCTTACAAACTAAGGTGATGAATAGTAGCAACATAAGCAGCTACAATGTGGCAACAGTTAATGAGCATGGAAGGGGTGAAATGATGGTGAGCAGCTCAGGACCCCAGGTGCACCACACCTGTACCTACTGTAGTAGACCCCTGGGGGAGCGGGGGTGGGGGGGGGGTGGGTACAATGAGTATGCTAAGTCCTTAAAAGGGGAACAGGTAAATCTGAATTTGTTCCAATTCTTCTACATGAGATGACAGATTCTATCAATAAGTCATAATTATCTACATGCTTGAAATATGTGAAGATAAAGTGCAACACCAAGAATGATGTATTTTTCTGATGTAAGTGCACAGCGATCTGCTGAACTTATGTAAACATGTCAAAATTGGCACAGACTTTGATTCTGAATCAAAATTTGTTAGATATGCCCATGATGGAGCTGCAGTCATAGAAGGACTAACAAATGGCCTACAAACTCTGGTACAAAATATATATTCTTCATTAATGTTATAGCTATGTTTTAAATTTAGTATTACAACAGACTTATTGTGCAATTAAGGACTCAATATTTTTTAAAACACCATCTTGGTTAGCTGCATGTCTTTATCATCCAAAAGAACTTGTGCCATTAAACAGTTCATAGAGAAAAAGATGCTCAGGGGAGCTCCAAAGCCAATAGAATTTCTGCTCAAAACTCATGAACACAGTTAATGGAATTAGGAATGAGTTAATGTTTTTTGAACACATAATGGAGAACTATGAAGATTGGAATTATTTACGTACACAAGTTCATAGATTTATTAATTTTTTGTCAAATGACAAAATTGTTTTCTTGCAGACGTTTTCCAGAATATTTTGCCTTTTAGACATACTTCCCACTGTACTTCAGAAGAAAACTCAATATTGAATATTGTAATACATAAATTTCAAGATTTCAAAACAGCTTTCATTGTAAAGAGATGATTTTGATCAATTAAGGGAAAAGTTAACCCACAGGAAACAGATGAACCTCCTGCAAAAAGGCGTGTGACAAAAATGAATATAGACAGTTATACTACGAGATCAGAGATAATGGGTGGTATAAATAAAAACTAGCTGCAGCTCAAAACTGCTTATTTCCAAGCCGTTGCTTGTGCTTGGTTTTGTATAAATAAAAGAGTTCTCTTCAATCTCCTCACGAGCCGCTGCTTGCTGACCTCGGTAACCAACCAAGGGGCTCATGATATGGTATAAATAAAAACAAGCCACTGCTTACTTTTACCAAGTCACTGCTTGGTATTTTTCGAGCTCCTCTGTAGCTAACTCCACTTGCTTACTTTCAGTTAATTGCGATGACGGAATTCATTATGTTGGGTCTTGAACAGAAAGTAAAATTTTATATAAGGTGCAGGGAGTCTGATATGAGTACATATAAGCAGTAAAACAGGTTTAAAAAGGAAAACACAGATTGGCTTGTTCAACGTTTTCTTCCAGAGTCCAAAGAAATGTGTGGCGGAGCTCTCAGCAACGCTGAAAATGTGTATTTTTTAAATATGTATAGGAGATCCTGGTTTTCAAATTGGCATTGCTGAGGATGCTAGAAGCTGTGGTATCAAGTACTTACTTTATGGGAAGTACACGCTATCAAGGAAAAAGCAATTCGGTTTCCTACAACTGCTATCGCTCTTCGGGCTGCCAAAAGGGAATGGACAGAATAATTTACATTCCCTAATGCTACTGGAGCAGTAGACTGTATTCATTTGCTAATAAGAAAACCAGATAAACACGAATATTAGTACATTAATAGGAAAGGACTTCCTAGCATAAATGTACAGGTCATGTGCAATGGAAATGAAATATTTGGAAGTGTTGTTGCTATACACCCGGTTCTGTCCATGATTCCAGATTATGGAAAAATTAATGAGTTCTTTCTCCCATTCCTTTAATGCAATTGGCTTGTTGCAGCCGATTCAGTAAAAGTTCAGGAATGAGAGCTTCCTTCTATAAAGATATTATCGGCTGACTTTGGGGATTCAGCCAAACGCGGCTAAAAATTACTTTGTTGTTTAACGACGCTGTCAGTTGCCAGGATCATGTCAGCGTCGACGGTGTGCCGGAATTTCGTCCTGTAGGAGTTCTTTTACATTTCAGTAGATCTACTGACATGGAGCTGTCTTTTTTAAGCACACTTAAAAACCATCGGTCTGGGCCGGATTTGAACCCGCGACTTTGGGATCAGTGTACCAGCGTCTAACCATGAGTCACCCAGACCGACAACGTGGGTCAAGGAGTGGCATTCGAGCTACTTAGGGAATTGTAAAAAATTGGCATTTTCATAAATGAAGAAGAAGATACAAACAAGCACCTACATGTAACATTCCTCAAGATATTATCTGCTGGCGAGGAAACAACTTGTCCAACATAGGTGGAATAAAAGCAAGGCCAGATTAGCATAAAATGCAACCAAAGTTCCGCGTACTATAAATGACCCTCGAGTACAAAGCTATGCTTCACTCTTACGGTGTCATTTCTTTCTTTATCGCTATCACAAGAACCCGATGTTCGTTTGTCACTTTTATATTTCAGCCTTGATTTAATGTTGCTTAAGTTTTTAAATATCTGACCATCTGTGAAGGGAAATTTAAATTCCTCCTTTAACTGCCATTCAACTGCATTTAGTGCTGAAGCTTTTCTTCTTTTGCTCTCTGGTAACTGAGCTTTAATAAATATATCTTTATTGACTTTCAGCAACCCTACAAAGCACTTTTTGAACTTTCCTCAACCATGATTAACTGTAAGCGTAGCATAAGCGAATGACTTATGTGTTAGCACTCACACATCCTGTTGGATGCACTTATCACTAGCTAAAATTTGGCCATTCTAATGTTACGATGACAGTAGTTACATCACATGTGGTACAAATAACCTAAGTAGAATAAGTATAATCATCCTTTTTCCTGCAATTAAAGCTGAACCAGCTAATGTTAACAAATAACGAATCAGCATATACTGTTTAAGCCAAAGAAATTCCTATAAAATCTACCCTATCATTATTGCAAGAATCTATTCTCTGCATCAGTGCTTTAATGACAACCCTGGCAACAGTTATTAATTTCGATATTTTAGTAAATGCAAATTTCCAACACCTAGTTATAAAAATGATCAATAATAAGAATGCAAGAAATACGAGAAGTATGCGAGTATAGAAATCCAGCTTCATTATTTATTTGGTAAGTGACTAGTTTCTTATTACTAGTGTATAAAGGAAATGCATAACTGTATTTGGAAAGGAAATACAGGTTTTCAGTTGCAAGTAGGTGAATCGCCTATGTTTTTAATTAGTTGAACTTTTGATTTTATTTGTGTAGTTTAAATCTGTATCCCTATTAGCTTTATTAAATGCGAGTATACTTATCAATTTTATTAGACACACTTTTAAAAGTGCAACGGAGTTTAAATCACCAGGAAGTTAGCAGATAGGCATGTTTGTTTACTCAGGCAATTTGAGGTGATGGTCACTAAGCAAGAACTGCTGCACACCGAGCCACTGCTCGCCAAAGAGGGTAAATTTTTATTTATAACAAACTGCGAGCCGCGGCTTGTTTCTCACCTTCTCATGTAGCAGTTGCTCGCAAACCACGGCAAGTTTTTATTTAAACCACCCAATATTATCAAATCAAATAGCTGAGCAATTTGGTAGTATTACTATACTGAAATGTACGGTTCTTCTAAATGAAGACTAGTTTTACTCTTAAAAATATGATTTTCCTGGCACCCTGTTAAATATACTCAATACCAATCCTTGTATTGTATTTTGACTTTGCTAAGCTAAGAAATGAGCTGATTGCTGTCTATTCTTCCCCTGTCCAACTGGTACACTATATGAATTCCAATAGTATTTATACAATGGAAAGTCAAACTTTTAGCTTCTTAAATTGTGTATACCACCTACCACTACATCAATAAGTATTGCGTAATTTTCAGCATTAAGAAGGGTACATAATTACATCAAAACAATCTAGTCACAAGAAAGATTAAATTCCCTTGGATTACTATCCATCAAAGAAGACCTATTTTTGAAACTGAAATTACTGCGCCCATTTTATATCACAAAGTAATTCGTAATAGAAGAAAGGAACAAACTTCCAACTCAAGCCACCTGCACATACATTTTGCCACCCATGGTTTCCATGCCAAGAACCAGTGATGAACCTGATTATTATCAAACTCGGGTGCACAACTCAATGAGTATTGTAAAATTCGTTAAAATATGACCCAATCTAACCAGAATTGTCCTTTGGAGTTTTCATATTTTATCATTGTTCAATAATACTGAGAGCATGATTCAAGAGAGAATCTGCTTTTCTGTCAAAACTTACATCTGTAAAGCAAATACACCTCTCAACACTTCCATCAACATTTATCTAACAAGCAGTAGGGATTTGTTCTCCAGTATTAATGTTAGGAGTTTCATTTAATATCAGTGAAACAAAGAAAGCATCAGAAGTTTCCTTAATTCCATGCTTCATGATGGCACTCACACTTGAAATTAACTAATTCTGAATATCACATGAAACTTTATGAAAAACACTCGACTCTTCCAAGTGTTCTTTCAGAGAGGTACCCTATACCTATTGCTAACTCATCTAAATATTCAATATAGTTGCCTCTGTTTGAAAATGCTTCATACTTGTGACCATGAAAACCAAGTGTATGTTTTCCTAAAAAACATACAGCCCATCAAAATGAGAAAGTAAAGCTCTGTTCTTTTTTTACTTCATTGTTACGCTGTTCAACTGAAAGCTCATACTGATTATTCAATGAAAATTCTATTCTTGGAGTTATCCTGAGCATTTTTATTTGTATTTCCCATATTATATGATTACAAGCATAGTTATATTTTTTGGCTGCCTAATAAATGTTATTTGAATCTTTACCTACTGGCATTGCAGATGTACTTTTCATTTGAAAAAAGATGACAAACTCAAGAAAACAGTTTAAAGTTTTACAGCTGCACAGCCAGGATTCACCTTCATAAGCTTTGATGTTGAGATGCATTACACACTTTTTAATGTTTGTCATAATACTGAGTGCAGGCTTTGGAGGATCTACTTTAATTAAATGTTGCTTTTTAGATCAATTTTAATGCTTGAAAGCTTCTTTGATTCAGTTTGTGGAATCACACAACAGTTTATTTCCATTTTTGTACCAACAACAGCATGGAAATGAAGGTTTGTTTACTACTGTAACTCTTATTCATTTTGTGACTCTTGGATGTACACTACCCATGCACATACTTTTGTCACAGAATCTGCACAAATGTTAACTTAAATTTGCTTTAATAATAAGTAACCAAGTTATTTATTATGCAAATGTCCACAAATGAACAACACACATACAGGAAACAAAACAAATTGTGAATTATTCCTTATACATGGCTATAAATGCAATAAGGTAAGTGTGATTCTTCACATGAGATGTATTCTAACTCAGTACATATTGTAGGTTAAGCATAACACATCAGTTTCCTCCAGCTGACGACAGATGCTGCTGACCCAAGCTTTGTTTCGAAACATACTGCGACTAAGTTATTGCAGAGTGGTGCAAATTCTAATAATTCTAAAGTAAGAACAAATTAGAAACTAAAAACTTCACTTATCTTAGTAATGTTTGCAAGTTATTTTTTCAAACACTGACTCATGTTTCGAGTTGACTCCAATGTTTAGTTTACTAAAAAATGTCAAGGACAGGAAAGAAAGCAACAGCACACCTATTATACACAACAATAAAATATTAACAAATGATGCAGCCATAGCCAAAACATTCAATAAATATTATGCTAATTCACATAAAGTAACAAGAAATAATAAAAAGGAACATAAAGAATTTAAGAAAGATTTGAAACAAGAAAGAGAATGTAATTCTAACACTCAATACAATATCTTTTTTCAAAATTTTAATATGCAAGAACTGAACATTGCAATTAATAATCTAAAAAACAAAAAGTCTCCTGGACCAGATCACATACATCCAAAGTTCATTAAAAACCTTGGAAAAACAGCAAAACAACAACCACTAAAACTCTACAATCTATTCTGGAACACCACTGTACCTGCCGAAAGGCAAAAAGCAATAATTGTCCCACTCTTGAAGAAAGATAAAACAGCATCAGAAATAAAAAATTATAGACCAATAGCTCTTGCTAGCATAATAGCAAAAGTGATGGAAAGAATGGTGTCAAATAGGTTAAATTGGTTTCTAGAATCACAAAATTTAACTTCCCCATGTCAAGCTGGATTCAGAGAGTTCCACTCTACAAATGAACAAGTCTTACTTCTCAGTCAAGAAATCAAGGACTCCTTCAATAGAAAAGAAGATAATGTATCAGTTTTTACTGATTTCCAAAGTGCATATGTTTCTATATGCAGAACAAAACTGCTAAAGAAAGTAAAAAAAATAGGGATACAAGGTCCAATGTTTTCATGGCTATGTCATTTCCTAGCACAACGCTTTATTGCTACCAGATATGGAAGAAATATATCTAAATATAAACAAGTACACCACAGCTTACCACAAGGCGCAGTGCTCAGCACCACACTTTTTAATATATTTATTAATGATCTGCCACAACAAATACAAGAATCAGGTGTGACATGTGCACTATTTGCTGATGACTTAGTAATGTGGACTTCAAAACCAAAAAACAAAACTACAGAACTGGAAAAAACCATGCAACAACCCTTAAACAACCTATAAAAGTGGACCAAAGAAAATTTAATGACTGTTAATACAACAAAATCAAACTACCAAATCTTTTCACTAAGAAAAAAGCCACTAAAAATAAAACTAAATTTTGAGGGTCAACAATTACCAGAAACAAAGGAAGCAAAGTATTTAGGAGTTACATTTGATACCAAACTTACATGGACCAAACAAATAGAAAATGTAATACAAAGAGCAGAGAGGCACCTTTCACTGTTAAAACGTCTAACAGGAATGAAGTGGGGATGTTCCAGAGCAACTCTTAACACAACATACAATGTATATATAAAGCCATTATTTACTTACTGCAGCGAAGTTCTTGTAACAGCAAACACAAAAAAGATTCAAATCTTTCAAAACCAAAGTCTGAGATTAATTACAGGTGCTATCAAAACCACACCAATAGCAGCTATGGAAATACTAACCAACCAATGGCCCATTCAATATGAAATAGAAAAAGCGGCTCTTATTCAACGCGAAAAGTTGATCAGACTCCCATTCAATACATGGCACAAGAGAAATTTTACACATACACTAAAGACTCAGGAGAGCTTTCTTTCCAAAATTCAAGACATCAAGAAGAATGTATACCTTCCTAATTCAAAGGAAAACTTCATATCTAAAGTCAATCCGACACAAACATTAGACGTCACATATTATTTACACCTGACAGAAGAAGTTAAGAAAAGTGATACTCCAACTAGTGTTCTAAAATTATTGGCATTAGAGACAATCCATACTAGATTTCCAGAACACGAATGGCTCCATATTTATACTGATGGATCATTAATATCAAACCAAGATGGAGCAGGTGCTGGAGTCACATGTCACCTCTTTTCCTATTACAAATCTTTAAGTTATGGAACTACAAACTTTGATGGAGAAATTGAAGCAATTCGAATGGCCCTACAAAATCTTTTGTACAGAATTTCACATTTTCATCAAGCAGTTATTCTCTCAGATTCCAGGGTGGCAATTATAGCAATTACTTCCAAGTTGTCACCAAAATCCGAACAATTATAGAATGTTGAAAAATCCTTACCCATCTAACAGCACTTCAAAAACTTCTAATCTTCCAATGGATACCAGCTCACTGTGGACTGAGTGGTAATGAGAAAGCTGATTTTCTTGCAAAAAAGGGTACCAGCAGTGTACAGAAATCTATAGTTAATCTAACATTTTATGCAGCTAAAAGATTAGTCAACTCTGAATTCAAAAAAATTATTGCAAAATATTACTATGAAAAATCTAAAAATAAAAGAAGGGAACTACCAAACACTTAAACAGTAATTCCTGAGTATCCTCAAAAAACGGCAGTTGCAACCTTCAGGTTGATTACAGGACATGATTGTCTGGCAAAACATTTAAACAGAATTGGGATATATTCTTCACCACCCTGTCCTCTATGTGATCTGCAAGAGGAAATGGACAGAGACCACCTTCAAATATGCCCGGCCATTTCTAACACCCCATCCATCAGTGAAAAATATTGGAGAGCAAGAGGATTAATGACTTTATTGTCAGAAATTCAGCATTAGCTAACAACAACCGATTATGTACGACAAAATTATGATGAACACCAATTTTGCAAACAGTTTGAAGAAAATTTAGTGTGTGCAATACATCTCTCACATCCAATGATGCTATGCCCCTGGCCAGACAGATCATACCACCAAGGAAGAATGCATTTGTAAACTATGCAACAAACCATACCTCAAGTATCATTCAGCGAAATGTAAAAATAGCACTCAACCACTAAACACTACAAAAGACTAGTGAAAGCCATAACTCAAATGTAACTTATATGTACATATTGTGTTTAGTAAAGTTATTTTAATAGAAGAACAGAATTCACATTTAAATAAACCATGATATGGTTAAGTTCATACAAATTCTTTTGGATTTTATTATGCATATAGACATATATTTGATTATATAAACCAAACAGAAAATTAAATACTTCAGCTCTAATTATTTTACAGTGGCCTATAAATATGTACAAAACTATTTCTTCATCCTTAGCGGTAATTTTATAAATGGCATCAATATGGTGAAATTTATTATTTACAAAGAATAATTGATAATTTTAACTTTTTAAGTTAATTGTTGCATTACTCCGAGTTCAATAAAACAGGTACAAACCCCCTCCAGTGGCACAACAGCCCATGTAGGCCAAGGCTTACCACCTGACTGCTGCATCCCCCACCTCTGCCCACCACAGGCATCATGAGTGGAGTGCAGTACCTTAGGTGGAACATGGTCAGCACCCCAGTTACTTCTAGCCAGTTATGGGATGTTCTTGAACAGGGGCCACTACTTTTCAACCAAGCAGCTCCTCAATTGGACCCTCAGACTTAACAAGGCTGAGTGCACCATGGACCAAGTCTCCCAGTGGGAGAAAATCCCCACGCTGGTACCAGTAATCGAACCCAGGTCTCCCGCTTGGTAAGCAGCAGTGCTACTAAACTGCAATATAAAGCTACTGGTATTTATCAGGCACCTACATTTAAAAAAGTTGAGTTATGCAGCATGCCCTTTACAAAAATCCAGAATACATCCCTGATTATTATTTAACATAAGCAATAAATGAAACAAAAGCATGAATAATAAATATAATACACTATTTAGTGTACTTACATGTATACCAGTACTATTATTCCTAATTAAAACTAAAAAAAGAAGAAATACTGGTGATTTATACTGGTTTAAAAAGTAATTAATTTTTCTTTGTTTCTTTGATTTTTCCACACAGTTATACACTAGTCGATTATATGTTATGGAAATGCTGTCATCATTTAGGATTTGTGATTATAGAAATCACTGTGTAATTTCCAGAGCTTGAACTGCCTTACGTATGCTGAGAACACTCATTATTTAGCTCTACTTCATCACCATCATCATCAGAATCACCAAATTCAACCTGGGCAAAAATGACTTTGCACAGCTGTATTGCAGCAATAATGAATTCCAAAATTATTGATGCCTCATTCAACATGCCTACTGTTTTGTACTGTGACAGCTAGGATACGGTATACAGAAACAATGCACAATATATCTTAGCATAGCAGAAAACAATGTATAAATGAGTAAATAGATTAATGTATTTTGTACATGAGCAAACCAGAACAATGTGATATATTCATGAGAAAATGTATAACTGAAAAAACCTATAATTCAGCTAAACATGGACAAACTTTTGTGCCTAACAATTTTGACATATCTGCAAAAAACACACAAATAAGTAATGTATAAGTGAGGTTCAACTCTATAATGTTTTGTCTGGAGAGTCAGAAGGAATTTATCTTTATGTAAAGGGGTTGAAGATAATGGTAGTGGAAGCTTTTGAAAGTCAGACGGTAGCTCATTGTTTTGGCCAGATTCTAAAGCTTAGGTGTATACAATTTTTGTCAAAACCATACCAAAAATGTACCGTAATAACAATGTTCTATAGAATCAGAAGGGAATAAATTAAATTAAGTTCTACAGAAATGAAGAAGATAGACAATGCTTTGCCTTGCCTTGCCTTCCCTTCCAGTAACCAACTTCTTTTACTCCTTTGGGATGTAGGTCCTCTGTGTAAGCAATAATTTGACAAAACAAATCATCTAATATTTGTAATTGATATTGAACAACACTAACATCCCACCAATTTTAACATTTTTGGAAATACTTTGTAGCTTACGTCCACGAGGAAGCACAAAGGGTTATCAGTGATGAAGGAATATCACAACTGGTAGACACACATGCACATGTGCATGCATGCACTGTACACATGAATATGCATACACAAAGTTTTCCTCTTTATAATATTAATATATATATAAGTAGTTATGCCATAAGCAATGAATTTCGATTTAACAAGCATAAAAAATACATTTTGCAACTTTTAACTAGTAATTAAAAGGTAATTTACATATTTCTCTGGTAAAGAATTTCTATTACAATGGGTAACATCCAATTACAGGCATGGACTTTAAAAAATATGTTCACGGATTTTGGATGATTTGGTATTCTTAAATGGAAGCCTAGCTGAGGCAAGGAATGAGAGCACCCCATAGGATGAAAGTGAAACTATAAGGTTCTCACTCTGATGCTCAACCCAGCCAGAAAGATGAAGAGATGTGGCTTTTGACTACCATAAAAATAAGATTAGTTTACTCAAAAATGAATTTTGAAAAGATTATTCTTCTGCTAATATAATCTCCCAGTCACTGCAAAGCCTGCACAGAATATTAGAATATTATGTCATAAAAACAGCCAAGTTACAAGACAAAAAATGTAATAACTGGTTTCACATTGTAAGTGTTCAGGTAAAAGTTGATTCAAGTACTTACATTAATCTGAGCAAGTGTAGAGATGCAGGGAATGCCAGCTACTTAGATGAGACAGTACCAGTCGCGAGATATTTAGTTCCAATTCAGAGGACTCAAGTATAACTCCTATTATCAGAGAAATTAACCAATTATTACTATGTCACTGAAGACAAATTTAAAGAAATCTCAGAAGCTCTTGGAAGAAATTGGGCAAAGTCACTGAATTTGACTTACTTTAAGCTAGATGAATTCTGAACTGCTTAAAGGGGTACAAAGACAATATTATATGAACAACTGAAATCGCCAAAAATTGAACTATATATATATAGAGTCTCATTACTAAATATGTAAGTATGTTACTGTATGTATATGTATATATACACACACGCACACACACAGGAACATCACTAAGTTACAGGTTTCCTCTAGATCTGACTGCAAAGTATAACTGACACTGACTACTTATTACCAAAATATTACAGTTTTTCATATGCTTAAAACCACTGTTTTCATGTACTTAAAAACACTGATAAATAGCAATAAAACTCTAAGCAGCATTTAAAATGTTTGACAATTTTAGCCTGCAATGATAATTGGGGAGATGGATTTCTATCGCGTGCTATACAATTTTTTTTAAGAGTTCAATTTTGATTTCCATGTATATACAAATATGTTTAAATATTTTGACAAACATTTTCTTTAAAATAATGCTTTGGACTCTCCTCGAAGCACTAGTCACATTTTTGTAGAATTTTGTAGAAAGTTTTGTTTACTGTCGATTTCCATCCTGTGAGATTTGTGTCAAACTACAAACCAATGGTGTAATTTTCATGTGAATTCAGAAATGAAAACAGGTAGGAAGTGCCTTCTTGTAAAATTAATATTTCCCCATGTGAGACCATCCCCAGCAGGCAGTAGTAAAAACATGCACAAAGGCAATTTTTGGAATTTCTGTACAGCCTGAACATGACAGTGAAATTGAGTAATTTAATTTGAAAAAGGAGAGCCATAATGCCTTAATCTCAATTCTGAATGGATAATATATTGCTATACTGTCTTGCAAAGGAAAATAATGACTTCTGATTTTCTGGAAGTACATCATCCTTCGGTTTGAGACTTCAAATTCAATGTGACACCAACATACTCAGAAGTAGTGTTCAGAACCTGTGAACTTGGGAGAACTTTGCTCCAGAATTAGACACAGGCTTTTAATAGTGATGGGCTATTTACTGTAATCTTGTAAAGTGAAAGTAGCAGCTCAATTACACTTTAATGTGCATCGAGAACAGATAGAGCCTGCTCTGCAAAGGAGGCTCTCCAGTCGTTTCATTAGATAACATTTCAGGATTTTGTAAAATTCACTGCCATTATTTCCCCACAGAAAAGAAAGTAAACTGTGTCTCTTTCAGATTTTTTAGACCAAACGATTCCTAAAATATCATCTGGAAAAAAACTAAATATACCTTTTGATAGGCTTTCAGTTTATTAAAACAGTAGAGGCAATTCAATTTACAGTTACCTTGTCCCACAAAATTAACGTCATTGGACAAAATGCCTACCTTTATTCGTCTAATTCAAAAAGATTCACACAAATAATGTCCACATTTAATTTGGGTTTACAAAAATATGTTTACAATTATGTTGTTCTCAGGTTATTGTCTTGTACACTTTGTTATCACTCATGTACAGTTTACTTGTTTACATTTTCACTGTGTCCAATATTTTGGCTGTAGAGCTTATGCAGATCCAAGATAAACATCTGTTACTGTTGCCCTGTATGTGCTGTAGTTTCTGAATATTATCTTTGTAACTTCATTTTGTACACTTTCTTGGCTGGACATTTTATTCTCGTATGTCCAGCTGTCTCAGTATATCCACTGAAGCTTTTTCAGTGAAATTTGTTTCTTTGATACTCCTGAATGAATTCTATATATCTCCAAATGGACACACAATAGAACATTTATCAGCATTTTAATTCAGCTGTGCCACCCCACACTCCATTAGTATTCACATGTAAAGCACTTAACATGTTGGTTAAGTGCTGGATTACACTGAGGCATGATACATTCCATGAGCTGGTCTTCCTTTAATTTAATTTATGAAAAGACAATCTACCACTTCAAGTATTTCTTCAGAAAGTGTCACAAACATGTCCTCAAATGTAGCAACTCAATCATCTGGAGGAATAAACCACAGTCCCATTTGCAGCCTTTAAGAATTGCTTATGCCATAATAAAAGTGAGGCTTCCTTAAAACCCAGTTGCAACTTCCTCGCAGATATTTTGGCAGAAATGGACAAATAGGCTTATCTGCATTTGGGAATACTAACACCACTCACTGCATTTATTGCTGATCCTTTGAAAACTCTTAATATTATTTCAGGTGAAGATTGAACATTACTACAATTAGACAATGCCAACCTGCTCAAAAATAGTAATATATTTGTTCACACCTTTATGTGTATAAAAGGAAAGATTTGCTCATTTACCTGACAATGCAATGTATACAGCACGTAAAAAAATACATGCTACACTTTTCAACGTCACATCAGCTATAATTGACTGTCTACATTATGTACAAAACATTATTGTATCAGACTGCTAATACTGAGTCAAACTGAGGGAGCAACACTATTGCATCAGACTATTAATAATGAGTCAAACTGAGGGAGCAACACTATTGTATCAGACTATTAATACTGAGTCAAACTGAAGCAGCAACACTATTGTATCAGACTATTAATACTTAGTCAAACTGAAGGAGCAACACTATTGTATCACACTATTAATACTTAGTCAAACTGAAGCAGCAACACTATTGTATCAGAGAACTAATACTGAGTCAAACTGAAGGAGCAACACTATTGTATCACACTATTAATACTTAGTCAAACTGAAGCAGCAACACTATTGTATCAGAGAACTAATACTGAGTCAGACTGAAGGAGCAACACTATTGTATCACACTATTAATACTTTGTCAAACTGAAGGAGCAACACTGTTGTATCACACTATTAATACTGAGTCAAATTGAAGGAGCAACACTGTTGTATCACACTATTAATACTGAGTCAAATTGAAGGAGCAACACTGTTGTATCACACTATTAATACTGAGTCAAACTGAAGCAACAACACTATTGTATCAGAGAACTAATACTGAGTCAAACTGAAGCAGCAACACTATTGTATCAGACTATTAATACTGAGTCAAACTGAAGCAGCAACACTATTGTATCAGAGAACTAATACTGAGTCAAACTGAAGCAACAACACTATTGTATCAGAGAACTAATACTGAGTCAAACTGAAGCAGCAACACTATTGTATCAGAGAACTAATACTGAGTCAAACTGAAGCAACAACACTATTGTATCAGAGAACTAATACTGAGTCAAACTGAAGCAACAACACTATTGTATCAGAGAACTAATACTGAGTCAAACTGAAGCAACAACACTATTGTATCAGAGAACTAATACTGAGTCAAACTGAAGCAGCAACACTATTGTATCAGACTATTAATACTGAGTCAAATTGAAGGAGCAACACTGTTGTATCACACTATTAATACTGAGTCAAACTGAAGCAACAACACTATTGTATCAGAGAACTAATACTGAGTCAAACTGAAGCAGCAACACTATTGTATCAGACTATTAATACTGAGTCAAACTGAAGCAGCAACACTATTGTATCAGACTATTAATACTGAGTCAAACTGAAGCAGCAACACTATTGTATCACACTATTAATACTGAGTCAAACTGAAGCAACAACACTATTGTATCAGAGAACTAATACTGAGTCAAACTGAAGCAGCAACACTATTGTATCAGAGAACTAATACTGAGTCAAACTGAAGCAGCAACACTATTGTATCAGACTATTAATACTGAGTCAAACTGAAGCAACAACACTATTGTATCAGAGAACTAATACTGAGTCAAACTGAAGCAGCAACACTATTGTATCAGAGAACTAATACTGAGTCAAACTGAAGCAGCAACACTATTGTATCAGACTATTAATACTGAGTCAAACTGAAGCAGCAACACTATTGTATCAGACTATTAATACTGAGTCAAACTGAAGCAGCAACACTATTGTACCAGGCTATTAATACTGAGTCAAACTGAAGCAGAACACTATTGTATCAGACTATTAATACTGAGTCAAATTGAAGCAGAACACTATTGTATAACACTATTAATACTGAGTCAAATTGAAGGAGCAACACTATTGTATAACACTATTAATACTGAGTCAAACTGAAGCAGAACACTATTGTATAACACTATTAATACTGAGTCAAACTGAAGCAGAACACTTTTGTATAACACTATTAATACTGAGTCAAATTGAAGGAGCAACACTATTGTATAACACTATTAATACTGAGTCAAATTGAAGGAGCAACACTATTGTATAACACTATTAATACTGAGTCAAACTGAAGCAGAACACTATTGTATAACACTATTAATACTGAGTCAAATTGAAGGAGCAACACTATTGTATCAGACTATTAATACTGAGTCAAACTGAAGCAGCAACACTATTGTATAACACTATTAATACTGAGTCAAACTGAAGCAGAACACTATTGTATAACACTATTAATACTGAGTCAAATTGAAGGAGCAACACTATTGTATAACACTATTAATACTGAGTCAAACTGAAGCAGCAACACTATTGTATAACACTATTAATACTGAGTCAAACTGAAGCAGCAACACTATTGTATCAGACTATTAATACTGAGTCAAACTGAAGCAGCAACACTATTGTATCAGACTATTAATACTTAGTCAGACTGAAGGAGCAACAATATTGTATAACACTATTAATACTGAGTCAAACTGAAGGAGCAACACTATTGTATCAGACTATTAATACTGAGTCAGACTGAAGGAGCAACACTATTGTATCAGACTATTAATACTGAGTCAAACTGAAGGAGCAACACTATTGTATCAGACTATTAATACTGAGTCAAACTGAAGGAGCAACACTATTGTATCAGACTATTAATACTGAGTCAAACTGAAGGAGCAACACTATTGTATCAGACTATTAATACTGAGTCAAACTGAAGGAGCAACACTATTGTATCAGACTATTAATACTGAGTCAAACTGAAGGAGCAACACTATTGTATCAGACTATTAATACTGAGTCAAACTGAAGGAGCAACACTATTGTATCAGACTATTAATACTGAGTCAAACTGAAGGAGCAACACTATTGTATCAGACTATTAATACTGAGTCAGACTGAAGGAGCAACACTATTGTATAACACTATTAATACTGAGTCAAACTGAAGGAGCAACACTATTGTATCAGACTATTAATACTGAGTCAGACTGAAGGAGCAACACTATTGTATAACACTATTAATACTGAGTCAAACTGAAGGAGCAACACTATTGTATCAGACTATTAATACTGAGTCAGACTGAAGGAGCAACACTATTGTATAACACTATTAATACTGAGTCAAACTGAAGGAGCAACACTATTGTATCAGACTATTAATACTGAGTCAGACTGAAGGAGCAACACTATTGTATAACACTATTAATACTGAGTCAAACTGAAGGAGCAACACTATTGTATCAGACTATTAATACTGAGTCAGACTGAAGGAGCAACACTATTGTATAACACTATTAATACTGAGTCAAACTGAAGCAGAACACTATTGTATCAGACTATTAATACTGAGTCAGACTGAAGGAGCAACACTATTGTATAACACTATTAATACTGAGTCAAACTGAAGGAGCAACACTATTGTATCAGACTATTAATACTTAGTCAAACTGAAGGAGCAACACTATTGTATCACACTATTAATACTGAGTCAAACTGAAGGAGCAACACTGTTGTATCACACTATTAATACTGAGTCAGACTGAAGCAGAACACTATTGTATCAGACTATTAATACTGAGCCAGACTGAAGCAGCAACACTATTGTATCAGACTATTAATACTGAGTCAAACTGAAGGAGCAACACTAGTGTACCAGGCTATTAATACTGAGCCAGACTGAAGCAGCAACACTATTGTATCAGACTATTAATACTGAGTCAAAATGAAGGAACAACACTAGTGTACCAGGCTATTAATACTGAGCCAGACTGAAGCAGCAACACTATTGTATCAGACTATTAATACTTAGTCAAACTGAAGGAGCAACACTATTGTATCACACTATTAATACTGAGTCAAACTGAAGGAGCAACACTGTTGTATCACACTATTAATACTGAGTCAGACTGAAGCAGAACACTATTGTACCAGGCTATTAATACTGAGCCAGACTGAAGCAGAACACTATTGTATCAGACTATTAATACTGAGTCAAACTGAAGGAACAACACTAGTGCACCAGGCTATTAATACTGAGTCAAACTGAAGGAACAACACTATTGTATCAGACTATTAATACTGAGTCAAACTGAAGGAGCAACACTATTGTATCAGACTATTAATACTGAGTCAAACTGAAGGAACAACACTATTGTATCAGACTATTAATACTGAGTCAAACTGAAGGAACAACACTATTGTATCAGACTATTAATACTGAGTCAAACTGAAGCAGCAACACTATTGTATCAGACTATTAATACTTAGTCAAACTGAAGCAGCAACACTATTGTATCAGACTATTAATACTGAGTCAAATTGAAGGAGCAACACTATTGTACCAGGCTATTAATACTGAGTCAAATTGAAGGAGTAACACTATTGTACCAGGCTATTAATACTGAGTCAGACTGAAGCAGAACACTATTGTATCAGACTATTAATACTGAGTCAAACTGAAGGAACAACACTAGTGTACCAGGCTATTAATACTGAGTCAAACTGAAGGAACAACACTATTGTATCAGACTATTAAAACTGAGTCAAACGGAAGGAGCAACACTGTTGAATCAGACTATTAATACTGAGTCAGACTGAGGGAGCAACACTATTGTATCAGACTATTAATACTGAGTCAAACTGAAGCAGCAACACTATTGTATCAGACTATTAATACTGAGTCAAACTGAAGGAGCAACACTAGTGTACCAGGCTATTAATACTGAGTCAAACTGAAGCAGCAACACTATTGTATCAGACTATTAATACTGAGTCAAACTGAAGGAGCAACACTAGTGTACCAGGCTATTAATACTGAGTCAGACTGAAGCAGAACACTATTGTACCAGGCTATTAATACTGAGCCAGACTGAAGCAGAACACTATTGTATCAGACTATTAATACTGAGTCAAACTGAAGGAACAACACTAGTGTACCAGGCTATTAATACTGAGTCAAACTGAAGGAACAACACTATTGTATCAGACTATTAATACTGAGTCAAACTGAAGCAGCAACACTATTGTATCAGACTATTAATACTTAGTCAAACTGAAGCAGCAACACTATTGTATCAGACTATTAATACTGAGTCAAACTGAAGCAGAACACTATTGTATCAGACTATTAATACTGAGTCAAACTGAAGGAACAACACTAGTGTATCAGACTATTAATACTGAGTCAAACTGAAGGAACAACACTATTGTATCAGACTATTAAAACTGAGTCAAACGGAAGGAGCAACACTGTTGAATCAGACTATTAATACTGAGTCAAACTGAAGGAACAACACTATTGTATCAGACTATTAATACTGAGTCAAACTGAAGGAACAACACTAGTGTACCAGGCTATTAATACTGAGTCAAACTGAAGGAACAACACTATTGTATCAGACTATTAATACTGAGTCAAACTGAAGCAGCAACACTATTGTATCAGACTATTAATACTTAGTCAAACTGAAGCAGCAACACTATTGTATCAGACTATTAATACTGAGTCAAACTGAAGCAGAACACTATTGTATCAGACTATTAATACTGAGTCAGACTGAGGGAGCAACACTATTGTATCAGACTATTAATACTGAGTCGAACTGAAGCAGCAACACTATTGTATCAGACTATTAATACTGAGTCAAACTGAAGGAGCAACACTAGTGTACCAGGCTATTAATACTGAGTCAAACTGAAGCAGCAACACTATTGTATCAGACTATTAATACTGAGCCAGACTGAAGCAGAACACTATTGTATCAGACTATTAATACTGAGTCAGACTGAAGGAGCAACACTATTGTATAACACTATTAATACTGAGTCAAACTGAAGGAGCAACACTATTGTATCAGACTATTAATACTGAGTCAGACTGAAGGAGCAACACTATTGTATAACACTATTAATACTGAGTCAAACTGAAGGAGCAACACTATTGTATCAGACTATTAATACTGAGTCAGACTGAAGGAGCAACACTATTGTATAACACTATTAATACTGAGTCAAACTGAAGGAGCAACACTATTGTATCAGACTATTAATACTGAGTCAGACTGAAGGAGCAACACTATTGTATAACACTATTAATACTGAGTCAAACTGAAGGAGCAACACTATTGTATCAGACTATTAATACTGAGTCAGACTGAAGGAGCAACACTATTGTATAACACTATTAATACTGAGTCAAACTGAAGCAGAACACTATTGTATCAGACTATTAATACTGAGTCAGACTGAGGGAGCAACACTATTGTATCAGACTATTAATACTGAGTCAAACTGAAGCAGCAACACTATTGTATCAGACTATTAATACTGAGTCAAACTGAAGGAGCAACACTATTGAATCAGACTATTAATACTGAGTCAAATTGAAGGAGCAACACTATTGTATCAGACTATTAATACTGAGTCAAATTGAAGGAGCAACACTATTGTATCAGACTATTAATACTGAGTCAAATTGAAGGAGCAACACTATTGTATCACACGATTAATACTGAGTCAAACTGAAGGAGCAACACTATTGTATAACACTATTAATACTGAGTCAAACTGAAGCAGAACACTATCGTATAACACTATTAATACTGAGTCAAACTGAAGCAGAACACTTTTGTATAACACTATTAATACTGAGTCAAATTGAAGGAGCAACACTATTGTATAACACTATTAATACTGAGTCAAATTGAAGGAGCAACACTATTGTATAACACTATTAATACTGAGTCAAACTGAAGCAGAACACTATTGTATAACACTATTAATACTGAGTCAAACTGAAGCAGAACACTATTGTATAACACTATTAATACTGAGTCAAATTGAAGGAGCAACACTATTGTATCACACTATTAATACTGAGTCAAACTGAAGGAGCAACACTATTGTATCACACTATTAATACTGAGTCAAATTGAAGGAGCAACACTATTGTATCACACTATTAATACTGAGTCAAATTGAAGGAGCAACACTATTGTATCACACTATTAATACTGAGTCAAATTGAAGGAGCAACACTATTGTATCACACTATTAATACTGAGTCAAATTGAAGGAGCAACACTATTGTATAACACTATTAATACTGAGTCAAACTGAAGCAGAACACTAATGTATAACACTATTAATACTGAGTCAAACTGAAGCAGAACACTATTGTATAACACTATTAATACTGAGTCAAACTGAAGGAGCAACACTATTGTATAACACCATTAATACTGAGTCAAACTGAAGCAGAACACTATTGTATCAGACTATTAATACTTAGTCCAACTGAAGGAGCAACACTATTGTATAACACTATTAATACTGAGTCAAACTGAAGGAGCAACACTATTGTATCAGACTATTAATACTGAGTCAGACTGAAGGAGCAACACTATTGTATAACACTGTTAATACTGAGTCAAACTGAAGGAGCAACACTATTGTATCAGACTATTAATACTGAGTCAGACTGAAGGAGCAACACTATTGTATAACACTATTAATACTGAGTCAAACTGAAGCAGAACACTATTGTATCAGACTATTAATACTGAGTCAGACTGAAGGAGCAACACTATTGTATAACACTATTAATACTGAGTCAAACTGAAGGAGCAACACTATTGTATCAGACTATTAATACTTAGTCAAACTGAAGGAGCAACACTATTGTATCACACTATTAATACTGAGTCAAACTGAAGGAGCAACACTGTTGTATCACACTATTAATACTGAGTCAGACTGAAGCAGAACACTATTGTACCAGGCTATTAATACTGAGCCAGACTGAAGCAGAACACTATTGTATCAGACTATTAATACTGAGTCAAATTGAAGGAGCAACACTATTGTACCAGGCTATTAATACTGAGTCAAATTGAAGGAGTAACACTATTGTACCAGGCTATTAATACTGAGTCAGACTGAAGCAGAACACTATTGTATCAGACTATTAATACTGAGTCAAACTGAAGGAACAACACTAGTGTACCAGGCTATTAATACTGAGTCAAACTGAAGGAACAACACTATTGTATCAGACTATTAAAACTGAGTCAAACGGAAGGAGCAACACTGTTGAATCAGACTATTAATACTGAGTCAGACTGAGGGAGCAACACTATTGTATCAGACTATTAATACTGAGTCAAACTGAAGCAGCAACACTATTGTATCAGACTATTAATACTGAGTCAAACTGAAGGAGCAACACTATTGAATCAGACTATTAATACTGAGTCAAATTGAAGGAGCAACACTATTGTATCAGACTATTAATACTGAGTCAAATTGAAGGAGCAACACTATTGTATCACACGATTAATACTGAGTCAAACTGAAGGAGCAACACTATTGTATCACACTATTAATACTGAGTCAAATTGAAGGAACAACACTATTGTATCACACGATTAATACTGAGTCAAATTGAAGGAGCAACACTATTGTATCACACTATTAATACTGAGTCAAACTGAAGGAACAACACTATTGTATCACACTATTAATACTGAGTCAAATTGAAGGAGCAACACTATTGTATTAGACTATTAATACTGAGTCAAACTGAAGGAGCAACACTATTGTATCACACTATTAATACTGAGTCAAACTGAAGGAACAACACTATTGAATCAGACTATTAATAATGAGTGAAACTGAGGTAGCAACACTGTTGTATCACACTATTAATACTGAGCCAAACTGAGGGAGCAACACTGTTGTATCACACTATTAATACTGAGTCAAACTGAAGGAACAACACTATTGAATCACACTATTAATACTGAGCCAAACTGAAGGAACAACACTATTGAATCACACTATTAATACTGAGCCAAACTGAGGGAGCAACACTATTGTATCACACTATTAATACTGAGTCAAACTGAAGGAACAACACTATTGAATCACACTATTAATACTGAGCCAAACTGAGGGAGCAACACTGTTGTATCACACTATTAATACTTAGTCAAACTGAAGCACCAACACTATTGTATCAGACTATTAATACTGAGTCAAACTGAAGGAGCAACACTATTGTATCAGACTATTAATACTTAGTCAAACTGAAGGAGCAACACTATTGTATCAGACTACTAATACTGAGTCAGACTGACGGAGCAACACTATTGAATCACACTATTAATGCTGAGCCAAACTGAGGGAGCAACACTGTTGTATCACACTATTAATACTCAGTCAAACTGAAGCACCAACACTATTGTATCAGACTATTAATACTGAGCCAAACTGAAGCAACAACACTATTGTATCACACTATTAATACTGAGTCAAACTGAAGGAGCAACACTCTTGTATAACACTATTAATACTGAGTCAAACTGAAGGAACAACACTATTATATCAGACTGTTAATACTAAGTCAGACTGAGGGAACAACACTATTGTATCACAGTATTAATACGAAGTCAAACCGAAGCAACAACACTATTGTAATAAAGTATTAATACTTAGTCCACTGAAGGAACAGCGCTCTGCTAAAGTTTTCACTACATGGAACAACTATCACATATTCCTGCAGTCCAAGGAATAGGTAGCCATTTTGCTACTTGATGCCTGTGTACTGTTTGTAAAAGAGTTTGTTTTTCAGGTGAAATAACTTGAATTCGTTACCTGCATTAGCAATTGAATATCTGGGTTGCAACAAGAGTGTTAGTTGAAAAAATGCCATGTTGAGATAAATGGTCTCAATGTTTTGAAAGTGTAGGAACCATTTTAAAAAATGCCAATTCACTGGGAGAAAGATTCATTATCAAGAATATACAAATGTCTAACAGTTGTACAGATGATAGTTGAATGTTTGAAGAACATAATGCATGCATTTATACAGTAACAGTGTTAGCCGTTTAACACTCATGTTGCACCCAGGTACTCAATTACTTCCATGACAATCACATAGGTCCATTTGGGCTATTTAAGGCTTTTTTAAAGTAACTGTGTTGCAAATGTCCAATAAAGTGCACCTCCAAACAGGTAAGATCCATTTTTTTTAATTTAAAAGGTGAGTTAATTAATAACACTGAACAACACTTACAACATATTTTTCCGGGACGCGTTTCGAAGGTAACTTTCCTCCATTATCAACCGAACAATAACTGGGTTTCCATGGTGCTTGATGGTGCAGATGGTGATGCTTCTTCTGGTGTTTCTTCTGGTGGTGGTTCGATGAACTTACTGAAAATGTCTCTCTGAGGAATGTCGAAATTAAATACTCGGTTTCTATTTTTTAAAATAAAGATTTGTTCCCGTGTGGACAGTTCTTGTTTTCCAGTTATGTGTTTAAGAAGATATTTAATATTTAATTTCGACATTCCTCAGAGAGACATTTTCAATAAGTTCATCGAACCGCTACCAGAAGAAACACCAGAAGAAGCATCACCATCTGCACCATCAAGCACCATGGAAACCCAGTTATTGTCCGGTTGATAATGGAGGAAAGTTACCTTCGAAACGCGTCCCGGAAGAATATGTTGTAAGTGTTGTTCAGTGTTATTAATTAACTCACCTTTTAAATTAAATTAATTACAACAACACTGTTTTAAAACTTCTATGAAAGGAACATAGGTAAGATCCATTTTGGTTTCTTCTTCTTTATTAATATGGGTGGTTCTAGTACAGTTCTTCCCTTCACTGAGGCTGCAGATCCATAAGACAAACAAGTTGCAAGTTAATTTGATTTCTTACTTTTGTATCACACTTTAGACCAAGTATCTTGTTGTCTACAATTAGTGTATGAACCTAAGGGACGTAGACTACAAACAGATGACAAACTAGAATGTAAGCATATTCCATTGCTATAGACCTTAGGTGATGTGGATACTTTATCTGTAAACCAAGTAATTCAAATGGGAGAGTCATCCTAACTATTCCAACAAAAACAGGTTATTTGACATAATGAAAATGTTCCAGCCAGCTCAATTCCAAGTGTAGAAGATGAAATAAATTGTTTCTACTCTAGCTCTTCCTTCCTCTTCAACCTTGTTAGTTTGTGGGCAACTTGGCTTATTGTCACTTAACAATACTGTAGCAACTGTTCATTGAAGAGGGTGGTTCAAAGAATTTCATCCATTTGATTACATCATCAGAATTTTAGAAAAATTGCTTTCTTCTAAGAGCTTGATTGGAAACTTGGTGCACACTTGATAGAATATCAGAGTAATGGGTGACATGCATAAAAACTGAGTGCATTTCTCAAGATCAGGTCTTGAGATCCTTGAGACTTAAGCCATCATTGAGATGGGTCTTGTAATTCAGTTTGTTAAAAAAATTAGCTTTCCATGAGAAGACATCTCACCAAAACTATCCAGACATGCAGAGATCTGCAATCAAATACTACCATGATTCTCCTTCCCAACTGTTTTTTTTTTTTTTTTTTTTTGCCCCCACAGTTTTCATCAGCCAACACTGGCAATGCCAGAAACGTTTGTTTTCCAAGTCATGTTATGTATCATCAGTGTTTCACCATCTGCATTGTAAGAATAGGCATTAAATACTATTATGTCCCCCTCTCTCTCTCTTTCTCTCTCTCACACAAGCACCCACCCACCCCCGCACGCGCAGACAGCCACACCCACTCTCTCTCTCTCTCTCTCTCTCTCTCTCTCTCTCTCTCTCTCTCTCTCTCTCTCTCTCTCTCCAACATAATTGTTGGTACATGTTGGAACACAGACCTGGTACACTAAGTATCAGAGATAAACATTTATATTCTTTATCTGTAGTGATCCTGAAGTAACATGCTTTATTATTATGCATGTGAAGAAGAAAATGTTGTGAAAGTACTAGTATTATAACAAAATTATTAATCTGAGGGAAGAATTGAAAACCAATGCAAATATAGATAAAATAAGCAATAAACCATTCTCCAGTAGGTGGAGGAAGGAACATAGTTCATTAATAACTTTATCCAAGCCTACATAATTAAACGTCAACCTTCTTTTTAGTTACACAATTCTAACAAATGTTACACATAAAACATAATTGGCTTTATCTGTTTACTTAAACAATGGTAAACGTTGTTTTACTTGATTATAACATTTTAAACTCTGAGCTGATTCCTTGTTATATGCAATGTTGTTTAGTTATTGAGAATATTTACTTAGAAATATTGGTTTAAAGTTGTGTAATAAATGATTAATTAAAGGACAAATCTGTTGTACAACTGCTGTCACCAATTTGAACTATCATTTATGAAACAATAATGTAGTCAAGAGTAGTAACACTATACCAATTGCTTTTAATTTATTATAACATGTTTCAGGAGTATATGCTCCTAATCTCAAGTATCCTACAACTCGTGAGTGAACCTACATCCCCAGGAACTCTGTTTTATTCACACCATCGAACAACTCATCTATAGAAGTTTTCACATTATGAAGGCACAATAGCTCTTATGGAGAATCAGTGCAGCGTTGCCATGTATGTCACGCCACTGTGATTACTGCGGTTTTGCACACAACTAGGTTTATTATTATGTGAGTATTAGTATTACAAGTGTTATTAATATTATAGCTATTGTTATTACTGTTATTAATAGTACTGTTCTTAATTTTAGTATTATAATAGCATTATTGTTAGTATTAGTATCATTATTAGTATTAGTGTTATTATTGGTTATATTACTATTTTTATTGTTGTTATCAAACACCTAAGAATTGTTCTTCGCTCGCCACTTTTAATACTTTCGGCAGATTTTCCTGTACATCCGGGAGCAACCCTTGCCTGTCATTCACCCTAGGTCGGAAGGAAATACCGCTAGCTTGTGTTTTTGTTTCCCCATATGCCTTCCCCTCTGGCAAAACCCCTGTTATGAGTGCTTGCAAAGATGCATGTACCTACATGGTTTATAGAGCTTCCATGCTGTATATATTTAATTTATAACTGCACAAATGCCATTTATTGCAAGGACAGTTTCAAGTTATTATGTATTTTTCAGTTAATTTCTTGTAAAATACACTTATGCCTCAATTTATTGCACTCTCTTAATAACTGACAGCACTTTACATTTGACCAAAATATAATACATGTAATGTTACCTTAATCGGACATGGGTTCAACACCCAAAGAGGAGTCCTGGTTGGCCTGTTCACTGCCCTCACAAGAACTGGGGTCACTGCTGGAGGAACTGCTGGTTAACCTAATGATTAGAGGTTTGATATCATCCTGTAGCTGATCTGCTTTCCAAATATCATCTTCTATCCTTCAACGTGTTTGCAGTAATTTAACCACTGATCTTGGGTGACTGATTCAAAACCATTGTCTATTAAAAGTCCCATCTCTTTTTGCTTAAATGTAATGCTATGTCACCCAACATGTCCCTTTAACTGACTCCATACCATTTCTATAGGATTTAATTCACAATGATACGGAGGCAACCAACAAATTATTACTCCATGTTCTTCTGCAATCGAGTCTATAACAGTGGCACTATAATTATCTAACACAGAATTCACAATAGTCAGCAATTCTCTTTTAAGGCAGTCATCCGAGTAGGGGATATCTTTTGATATCAGCCAATGTTTTATGTCTTCCTTATGGGATTTTGTAGTGGGGAGAGTCTCTACTTTTCTACCGTGGTAGGAGGCACTGTCTATAACAATGACAGTTCCCGGTTCTATATTGGGCAATAGTTGGTTCCTGAACCATTGTTCAAATCTATTGTCCATTTCATCATGATAATCAGCAAAACCTTTTTTCGACACGAAAACAAGTTTTACACCCTGTACAAATCCCATCATACCACCGGCATGTAACATTACAAATCCTGGTCCACGAACAGAAGGTGCTTTAAGACCAGTGGATAACCAGGCCAAAAGTGCTTCTTTAGGAGTTTTTATAGTCCTATCCTTGCAAACTTCTGATACAGTATGCCCTACATTTACCCAACATTTATAAAGGTACAATGATTTTCCTTCCCTTTCCTGAATTGTTTTATTTTCCGTAAATAGGAATGCCGCCACACTATAATATTTCTCTCAGTCGTAAGCGATTTATTTCCTCTCTTTTCAAAATCAAATCCCATTTCCTTCACTAAGCGATAAAAGGTTGAATATTTAAAATTTGGCAAGTCCTCATCCTCATTGACCTTTTTCAACATGGTCAGAATTGTAGGGGGAATATTTTGAAACAGAAATTCATGATGCACTGCGTACAAAATCATTATATTTCACCACCCAGCTAGTTTTGTATGTGTGCCCCGTTTGTCTTCTTTTCTGTGGTGTACTGATGGACTCTTTTTACATTCTTTTCTTAATCTAAAAAATGTACGCCTACTCACACCAGTCGCCTTATTAGGTTCACTAAAAATAAACGAGTCACTGTGTCCAGGGTTCATTTCCTTTAAATAATCATACATTCTAAGAATTGTTTTTTGCTCGCCACTTTTAATAATTTCGCCTTTTCTTCTGCGATCCATTGCGAACTGATCACTGCAATGCATACGATTACCAGAGAACTTGTAAAACTCGCTAACACCTCAAATTCCCAAAATCTATTGAAAACCTTCACTGAAGTACAATCCCTTATTGGCCCTTCAACTGCCAAACATCTGGTTTCCAACATCTGCAAGACAGGAGAACCGGGTGTTGTTGGCCATGTGCCTTGCGCGCTAAAAACACTTGCCTTTAAATGGTGATTTATGGATGGTCTGTTACTGGAGATGTTCTATACTTATATAAAAAACAATTTCGTTATTTCCTTGACAACTTTGTCACTGGAAGTTTTTACATGAACTTACAGAATGAGAATTAGCCAGCGACGACATTTTCCACTGTATAAATGAATCGCAACACTTTCTTTTTAAACTTGATTTTTTCAAAAAAATATTTTTAGACACATTGATATAATCTAAATACCAACGTGGCCTATAACAGCAAGCAAATAATCCCGATTTTTTTCATTGCAATTATTTTGGTTTAAAACCATGTTTAAGCGTTAAGTGCAAGAAAGATGTTAAAAAATCTGCTTTAAACAAAATTTTAGATTTCATTATTTTAAAAAATGTACAATTGTATAAAAGGTTTATCGTGCATACCATAGTATTCTTCGACACTTTTTACACCGAAATGCATGTTCATATTTTATCTTAGTCGCATTTGAAAACACGCAAATTTGGCAACGGCGCACTTAGTTCTTCCATAAGAATAGCATGGTCCATAAGAGCCCATTGTGCCTTCATGACATGAAAATTCCTATAGTAGCTGCAGCTTCCCCAATCTTTGATGCACTATAATTTATAAAGCAAACTGACAGAGTGTAAAGCTAGCAAAAGAAAAGGTAGCTGATAGAATAAAAAAAGATTAGGAAAATTTTGCTGCTTAATGTAACTTACTCCATGCTTTCTAAGATAAATGACATCAGCAGAAATTTGAGCTGGAATACTCTTTTAAATTAAACAATCTCATATGTACTTCCATAATACTATATGATGTCAAGTGGAGTTTTCAAGGGTACAAACAGACTACCTGACAAAGAGGCTTAAAGTTTCACAATTTGAAAATTCATATCCTTATCCAATGGTTTTGTTCAAAAACAAACTGACAACAATTGGTTATTATACTCAGTAATGCTTCAGTTTCATCTTAATTTATTTGCTTATTAAATGCCAATAAAGTACTTTATCACTAATAATCCATCTTATAATAATTTTATAGGGTGAACTTTTAGGTGAACTGCAAAAAGAAATTTGTAATAATATTCGTATATAAGAATTTTATAAATTCATAAATGTTAAGTCACATTTTTTGTTTCTGAGTCTCATTTTCTTGTATATTTTAATATCTCACATCATTAAAATTGGTACCTTAATGTTCACTAAATTAATGTCCATGTGATGATTAATTACTATAACAATCAACAGCAATGTTTGAATTTAACATACTCTGATTTTGCGAATAATGTAGAATTACTGAATGAGTGGCAACTGTATGTGCCTAAGTTAACCATATCCATTCAATATCATAAACAAAACTAACCAAAAATATAACCTGTGTATTTAGAGAAAATCAAGATTTTAAAAGTTTTCTCCTTTCACAGTAAACCTGTAACTGATATCCATATATTCCATGGAAACTTTCAAGGGTGATACTCACAAAAACACATTAAAATTACTTTCTCAATCTATTTTAAATTAACGAAAAATGCTGAGATGAGTGGTCTCTAGATCAGTGGTCGGCAAGTATCAGACTTATGACTAGGGCTCGGAAGTTCATGCCTTAAAAAACACTGAAATATGCATGCAAATATGCTCTTAAAAACTTCAAAATATGCCCAGAAATATGCACTATTTCATTAGAACAGTTCATGTCCCTTTGCAGTAGACGAGTTATTGTAAATAATAAAGTTACCTTATTCCTTAGAGGTTGAAGCAGAAGTGGTTCCGGTGCTAGTATTAACTGCTAAATTGCAGTTCACAACCAACACTACACAAATTTTCAACAGTAAAACGTCGTCTACTGTCTGGCAAAACACTTTTGTAACGTGAAAAACTTCTTTACACGTCACAAGATGTTATAGGGGCATATTTAAATGATGTTAACTGTTTCACAGAGAGAGTCAACTCTCTTGGTGTGACAGATGGTTTTCTTTCGAGGATGTCTCAAATATCGCACATCTGTTTATTAACCAGAATTTTTTGAAATTACATAATTCACTTTCTCTTTCACTTTTTGTCCTATGCTACCAGGAACCGAACTTAGATCGCATATTGTTTTTTCAAGCACAGAAAGTGATTCATGCAAAGGAAATCCTACAGCTTCCAATGCCATTATGGCTGTTGGTAAGAAAGAAAAATGGGCAGATATGAAACTAAGATCCTTCTTTAACCCAGCGCCTGAAAGAATATTTTGCACAGTTTGTACTGATGAAGCATCGTTCGAGTCCAATGAATTAACAACCTCTTCGATTATTTCTATGTGCTCAGCATAATATAAAACTGCATCGACCCATGTTCGCCATCGAGTTAACACTGGTGCAGGAGGAAGTCGGATATTAGGTGCTGTTGATCTAAACAACTTAACTCTTTTAGGAGATTTAACAAAAATTCTCTTTGTACTGGACACAAATCTATCTACCAGTGGGAAAGAATCGTGTATTGTCTCAGAAATTCGATGAAGAGCGTGTGCCTAACAAGTTATATGAATTAAGTTAAGAAAAATACCTTTCAGAGTTTTTCCTGATTTTACCATATAAGGTAACAAATAAAAGCAACCACATGGACATTGTAATTTCAAAGAGTCCATCACAAACTGTGTCACAGTTACATTGTCAGTGGCCGACAATTTGCACATATTAAGGAGATAAGCTGTAGTCTTTTGTTCAATATTTAAGGCACCCACAATTATATTACCAATAGAACTGCGTTCAGAAACAGAGGTTTCATCAACAACCACACAAACTGATCCGCTAAATTTTGTATGTTTGACAATACGTTATTGTAACAATGCCCTACAAAAGTATTACGCAGTGTACTTTCTTCAGGCACATGTTGTTGAGTACACTTGGCAAGAAAGTTTTTAAATATAGGATTATTCATTTTGAACCAGGGAATATTAGCAGCTAAAAATGCTTGGCACAAGTCATAGGAAAATTCAGTAACCCTACTTCCTAAACACTCTACTATGTAGTTGTTTTAGAACAGGTTATTTGTTTGCGCGTTTTCTGATTAAATTCTCCTTATGTTTTGCTGTGTTTATGTGCTGAACTATTTGAAATCTTTTCTCACTCCCTATATTTTTTGTCACACTCTCCACAAAACGGTGCCCTATTTTCTCTAGATATTAAATCACCCGAATGCTCTTTCTGTAAATTAATTAATCTAGCACTCTAAGTTGGTTTTATTTCCGGCATTTGAAGAGCCTTTTAACATTTTATACGCCTAATTTAATTTGGAGGGAACCAGTTCACAACACTGTTATGTTTGAAGACCACGCAGAGGCAAGCGTTGCTATAATCGTGCTGCTCAAAACGTTGACCTGCACTTTATCTTTGTTAATATAAACCTCTCAGATAACGCACTGATTATTCTCTACGCACAAACATATAATGAAAGGATAGAAACAGGGGATTCACTACATAACATGATTCAGCATTGCTTCTCGCCACCTGTCGAATTACATCATATGTAACACTACCAATATGAAAAATATTATCCAGGTGGAAAAAAAAACATAAAAAAGCATTAAAATATGCTATATAGAGGCTATAGTATTGAAATAATATGCATTTATCAAAATAAAGAAAATATGCAGTTATATGCACCATAAAATCACGTCCAAATAACTAAAATTCCATAATTCATGCACATAATGCAAAAGCATACATTTTTAACCCCTATGAAAAAACATGCAAATGCATGAACTTCCTAGCCCTACTTATGACACAGGAGTGTGCAAATGCTGATGGAGCACTCTGTGAGGAGAAGACGTGAGCAGTGCACATACAGCAGTGGTAAAAACACATAGTACCAGGGCGGCTCGCATTGTTTTATTTGTTACTAAAAGTAATCTAATTCTAGACAATTCAGAGTCCAATATCAAATGTTAGTTTATCATGAGTTAGAATCTATATTACTTTTGTTAATAATAAATACATTAACTGGGGGTTGATTCAGTGATGCAACTTCCCAAGAGTCCTGGACAATAACTATACATTTTTGGAAAGCTTAGACCTTTTCCTATTTTTCGACATAATCACTGCTCTGATCAATGCATGTGGTGTACCATCTTTTGTGTGCCTGCATCGTAGAATTCTCCTGCCGCACAACAAAGATAGCTTAAAACAGTTTCTTTCAGTTCCTCTCTGGTTCTGAAATGCATCCACAGTGGTGTTCCTTCAAGTCAGGAAAAAGATGGTAGTCACTTGGGGTTAGGTCTGGGCTGTAAGGAGGGTGTGTGACAGTATCCTGTCCAAATTTGTTGATGAGATTGGTTGTCACATGAGCAATGTGTGAACAAGTGTTGTTCTGATGGAAATGCACTCCCTTTGTGAGCATGCCTTCACCCACCTTGGTATACCCTAAATGATCGGTCAAAATTTTGTGAATGTAGGTCTTGTTGACATCTCACAGGTCTCCCAAACCATCACCCTTTGATCTTTCAGCATTGCTTCTTCCACTTTCACAATCGTTTTGTCCAAAATTAATGGCTGTGCAGAACACTGGTCATCCTGGATGTCTGTATGTATATCTTTGAATTCTCTGCACCATTTGCACACGTGTTGTATAGGTTGCGCGTTCTTTCTTGACGAATGACCTTGAGCAGAAATCCAATGAGTGAGCCTACCCTTAATAAACAGGTCAGCAAATGTTTATGCTACGATAACAGACACCTCTGTTTTCCTCTGTCACGTGTGTGTATACAGTCGACTGCAGAAGTTTTGTGCGGTACGGATGTATGTATGCATGCAACGAAAATAGCAATTCAGACGAGGGAGAGATGTCGGGAATAGAATAAATGCAAGAAAGTTAA